>OZ026516.1:66850391-67433705 GCA_964019695.1 Loripinus fragilis
TTTCATCACGCCAGTTTTATCTGACTCACTGGGGCACCTGGTATAACTATGCAAGAACACTCCCGGGGGGGGGGGGGGGGGGGTACTCTGATATTTTCATATATACGTAGGCTCGGGTAAAAAAATTCTTGGGTGCTTGAAATTCCTGATATTTTTGGGGGTGAAAGGTAGATGCTGGGCTCGAGCCTACGCATGCAGAAAAAATAGAGACCCCCGGGAACACTCAGGCTTCGCAGAAATCTGGCGTTTGAAAAACCCAGCAAGCAATCTATATGGGACCCATATGGGTCCCATGTGGGCACCCGTATGGGACCCATATGGGCAGTGCAACCGGGTTCCATATGGGTCCCATATGGGCTGGCCCATGTAAATAAAATAAAATAAATGGTAGAAGCAGGGGCGGATCCAGGATTTCATGCTAGGGGGTTCAAATTTACAAAGGAGGTTTCGATTTGAAAATTGTACATGATTATTTGATAGTTTATGCTGATTTTGCTTGAAATTCCTCATAAAAATGGAATAATTTTGTCTCATATGGAGCTTCAAGCGAACCACATGAATCCCATCTGTATCCGCAACTGTAGAAGCTAGCCATGCATTATAAACAAGGAAATAATTTTATATAAAGATGATTATATCATTTTTTCTCTTCATGGGACTGTTATATAGGACCCATATGGGCAACCCGCATATGGGCTAACCCATATGGAACCCATGTAGGAAGCGCAGTGGCTCAGTGGTAGGGTGCTTGACTCGAGACCGAAGGGCCGCGGGTTCGAGTCTAACCGGCGTCACTGCGTTGTGGTCCTTGAGCAAGGCACATTTATCCTAGCTTAGTACTGGTTAAATCCAGGAAGACTTGTCCCTATATAACTGAAAGATTGTTGATTGGACGTAAAGAATCAAATCAACAAAAACACCAATATGGGACCCATACGGAACCCGGTTGCACTCCCCATATGGGTAGCCCATATGGGACCCATATATTTGCTGGGAAGGCGAGCCTGCGCGAGATTAAAATCAAGAACATGAGCCCATGGAGACCCTGAACACCCCAAATAACGACACACTCAGGTCGAAAACAAAGACGACCAAATGACAGAGTTACCACCGAATTCCGCATCCCTAACCAACCCCATGCCTCTCCTCAAAATTAGCTCTATGATATGAAAATGAAAAAAAAGAACGCAACCGTAGCATCGGGTTTTCATTCGAAATAGTTAAACAATAAGCCTAGAACAAAACGAACGTCAGATGCTACCCCTCAGTAAAAAGTATTGGATCTATTCAGACCCAAGAAAAGTTGGAACTGAAACGGCCCAAATCAGTTTTAAACTATAAAACAAACAGGAATATAAAACAAACACCCTGTAACATGATCAAACATGATCAGACTGACAAAATTCGGGACCGCGCCTGATTCGCGGTGTTTATTTTGTTTGTTTGATTTGATTATTTACGTCCTAGTCAACAATCTTTCAGTTACGTAGGGACAGGTCTTCCTGGGCTGAACCAGTACTATGCTAAGATTAATGTGTCTTGCTCAATGACACGACGCAGTGACGCCGGTGAGGCACGAAACTGTCGCCCTTTGGTCTCGAGTTCTCAGTGATTGAATACAAAATGCGGTCAAAGCAAATTCTTTGGAACTGGGCCTGGCCGGAGACCAGGTTGGGCCGGGTACGGGTCCAGACTTTTTGGCCAAACACAAATCTGGGTCTATAGATTTTGTAGAATCTTTAAGCGAAAATATGGGCATATACATGGAATTCAGAAAAGTTTGGCCATTCAAATGCCAAAACTCAGAAAACGGGACATTCATAATACTTTCTTTTTTTTTTTAAAAAAAAAGAGGGGGTTTATACCTGGCGGCGCTGAAAAAGGGGGTATTCGGGCGCACATCCGTACTATGTCATTCATAGGGAGTTACCCCCCGAGAATGTCGTAAGGGGCGATCAAAAGTAATGCAAACGGTCGCCTTACAATGCCTCCTTAAAGTTAAGCAAGACTTATGTTAAGTATTGATATTTCAACATGCTATATTAAATGCTAAATAAATTGCCTGAATCGATGTGTGATCTTCAGAAAAATTAAAACTATTTTGATTTTAATCAGTTTTAAACGTTTTTTTTTGCATCCTGAAAAATCAATACTTAACTTAAGTCTTCCTTAACTCTAAGGTGGCATTGTAATTCCGGGCCCAGATCTTGTAATATTGTCGCATAGAAGTTCAAAATAGGCGTAAGTGACTGTACCGACGTGACATGTAGATGTAATGATTTTATAACTACTGTGCGTACAGGAATTCAGTGAACAACGCTTTTTTGCGTTTATTTCGTTATGTTCGGACTGATCGCACAACGACCATCAAAATTTAATGCATCTATACACCGCCTAATCGGTGATATTTTTTTCGTTACAAAATGTATTGCCAAATGGGCTGTGATATGATGGAATTTGTTCTCATTTGAGCATCTGCATTTTTTAATTTACCCTAAATGCACCTTTGTACGGATCACTGCCTTTAGTTTACTATCGATGAATAATTATACAGTTTTATAAGACGAAGTAACGTGTCTTATCATATCAAAATAGTTGCATCAAATGCGATTTATGGCAATAGTTTGGGCGCACAGAATTTTGGCATACCAGAAAATATTGAGGCCTTAATCCCAGTGGGTACCCGTCCACTTGTTCCTATAAAATGAATCTCTGTGTTCCCCTGTTCCTCAATTTAAAATCTTGATTTTCTGTGTTCCCTTCTTATCTGATTATCAGATTTTAAACATTTTCCAACTTGTTTTATTAAATAAATTGAACTTTCTATTTGTTTATTCCAAATACTGATTTGTTGACACCAGACAATGCAAAATATGCATGCAAAAAGTTATTCTAGGCAATTATAAATGAGAGGACAAGTGAAAAAGGAGTCATCCAATAAAAATAATGCTGAGGTCGGAAGGAGAAACTAGTGATTGGGCATCTGCAGCCTCTTTTTGAGCTTAGAATCTCCAAATGGTGTTCAGTCAGTAGCTTAACAATCATAGAATACTAGATCGACTATCAAAGGCTCTGATCAGACTGCGCGTATGCGCAGGCTGATCTGAGGCTTTGCTGGTCGCACATACCTTATTGTTGAAAATCTCATGCACTGGCTCATTTTGTGTTTGGGGTCAATATAGTTTTGGGGGTGGCTGAGAACTTAATTTTCGTGCGAAGTGCATTATAGGCTATAAATAATGCACCAGTCATTTGTAACCACTGCTTCCCCCCAGCCCCTGAGCAGGACAGGGATATCCATGGCCTGGTAAATGTGTTGCGTTTTTACTTTTACATTGCCTCCAAAATGCAGAGAAAATGTAGGGGTTTGATAGACCTAGACAAACATGACAGTGCAGTATAATAACAGACTGCGGGGTAGAACTGTCATGGTTTTGCCAGCTAGCTGTCTCCACAGTGTGGTGGTTACTATGGGGAACTGCAGACACAAAGTCACTGTCCTCGACATTCCTCTGGGCTGGTGCGTGGTCACAAATGACTAGTGCATAAAGGCGAAAAAATATGCGCACCAGCCATTTGTAACCACGCCCCAGCAGGGCAAATGCGCTGTTAGTACAGGGTCATACCAGGGACCCGCATCAAGGAAATCAAAGTCCTAGCCTTTCCCGGCCCTGTGGGCCGTAGTTACGAATGACTTGTGTATCAGAAGATGCAGAGCGCAATCAAATAATGTGACTCCCGTTAATATATCTGATGAACAGCCTCTTCATTATCTTTTTTAATATTATTATCTGTTGCACTTTTAATATGTGTCCTAGAGCTGTCGAGCAAGCAACATAGGCCACGACGTGAGAAAACCTGTCTTCTGGGTTTCCAACAAAGCGAGTTTTAAACCAGTCTCTTCGGCTAAACAGGCTAGCTAGAAATTGAAATTTCTCTCGTAGCAAGTGTAGATGTGATTCGCCTAAAAAAGCAGACAACAAAGTTGCTGATGAGAGTGCTCGGAAGCGCAGGCTGGTCTGCGCATTATTTTTACAAATCACCGAAGACAGGTTTTTGCAGTCGCGGTCCAATTGCTATCCATGAACGCTTAGAAAACACGGGAAATACGATAACTCAGACATAATTGTAATTTGCGAAGTCTCTTCAAAGCATTTGCAGTGTGCAAGAGTTGTCCTGCTGGTGACTGTTTTCTATATAAAACAACCTGATATACGAAAGTAAACATGGTATTCATTGAACTGTATAAACCACGTGCTACCCATATGAAATACATTGAGGGAAAATAAGGAATTTTCTAAATCGAAAACGACTAAGTTATTTTATTTTACAAGAGATTCCACACTTATTTTCCTATCATAAATATTCAAATATGCAATTGTATATTAGGCGGTGTTTTATTATATGTATGTGCAAATTATTAGTCCAAAATTTTATCATTAAAGACATTTTAAAAAAGAAAAACGTTGTTCACTGAATTTCTGTACGGACTATAACTCAAAAATATCAGTATATGATACATGTATACAGCAATCTTTTATTGTTTAGTCGGTATGTGAAATTACAGGACTTGTCACAGAAGTAAAGATGTCTCTTCGGGACATACAGCTGCATCTGAGCCGATTTTTCTGTTGGCATGCTGGTCTGGGTTACGGAACAAGAAGCTCACCACAGATGAAGACAAGTAACATGAATTTAACATTGCTAACAACAAACAGTAAGGCGACGAAGCGATGGGGTGCGGAGGAGGGGTTAATTATTACTCCCTGCGCTTCTCGCATACCTGCAAACCCTCCCACACATTACTAGCACACTTTTTTTAATTTTTATTTTGTCCTCAACTTATTTTACAGTTTATAGAGGGGGTCCAATACTTTTCCAAGGATCCTGAGGGGTCTAACATTTTCCAGGCGGGGGGGGGGGTCCAACTTTTTCCAGGGAAGGGGTCCTAATCATAATATCTAAGGAAACCCATAATACTTGTGATTTTCTAGGGGGTGGGGGGGTCCGGACCCCCTATCCCCCCTCTGGCTCCGCACATGCAAAATTTCAATTTAGGTCTGTTTTGAGCCATGCCATGCTCGAGCGGCGCCCATCCCCTGTAAGAGTGAGCCCATATTCCCACTGACTATATAGGTCATCAAATGGTAGGTTTGGAGTTAAAATTAAAACTAAATTGCAAGTGAGTTTCCTCCCAATGGAAATAATCACAAGTACTCCTCCTCACTCCACAAAGTCTCAAAATAAGAGAAAAAAGACCATTAATAAGGTATTTTTTCCCTTATTTTAACATACAGAGCTTGGGGGGGGGGGGTATTATACAAGAACAGGACGGAGATGCGGATTGCACTTTTATACAGAGGGGGCAGGTGCCCACATTCAAAGGGGCAAATGTCCATCCCCTCATATAGGTTAGATACGATTTTTTTATGTAGGGGACAAACAACCCTTGTCATGAGGCATATGTTCGCATACCCGATGAAAAAAGTATTTTAGTTAGGGATTAAAGCAATGGGAAGGGTTTTAATCTGACATACATAATGTACACGGACATTATGATTCACATATCATAGGCCTATTTATTGCTACTGACTGCTTAACAGGAAATGACTCGTATAAGCTTTTAAACCAAGGACATTATGAAGCACCCTCCCCTCCACCCCCCCCCTCTCCACCGTCACGCTTGACAGAATATTTCCACCAGCGTAAAATGTGGCATCTTCCAAAATATTGTCCAAATGGGAATGGCATTTTTCATGAAAACTTTAAACGATATTTGTATAGGAAGAGCAAGAAAAAGTAACAAAGCAATAAAACAATGCTCTACTCTAAACTGGTGTGCCACCCGCACTTTGCAACTTAGCTGGGTAGTTCCATGACGTCACTCTGCGGTCACTAAGTAGAACGACTTTCGTTTTGAATGAAGAAAGATGACATTTTACAATGAATGTTTGATGAAAAACAGTGTTTTGGGGATTCACTCGGAGTTCCACGCTGATGGGATTTGATCTCTGTGTACTTTGACAGGTAGTTTCTTTGATCAATCTTAAGATGAAAAGGATGTTGGCCTTTGAGAAGCGGTATCTCCGGCGCAATTCCACGTCGGTCATCTCTACATGCCATGGTTTTCTCTTTCTCTTACGTTTTTTTCCATTTCTTTTCCTTCCTGGATGGACAAACGCTATGTCGGCGGCCATTTTGTTTCGGGCTAATGACTGATTAAATCGGTTAATTCACCTCCTAGACGTCGATTAAATTTAATTGAGGAATCGGGGTTAAATCAAGGGTTTAATCCATGATTAAAAGATAATTGAGCTTCGTACAACGCGATTTAATAAGGCGCTAATTAATCGAGGTTTTAATCCATGATTAAAAGATAATTGAGCTTCGTACAACCGGGTCCAGGTACCAATTGCCACTAAAACCTTACGATGTACTAATAGGATATTTTTTGAGTACTCAGACAGAAAAAAAAGCAAAGAAAATAGTCCCAAATCAGACACAATCTGACCAGGGACTTTTTTGTTCTATCTGTGACTATATATTTATCATCACTGCAAGATTCCGTTTTAGAAATTCAGTAGTCAACTAGTTAAAGCCATTATTTGCGCAACAGCTTTTCAATGAAAGCTGATTAAATGAAGCCACGCCATCTGGGCGTTTTCATTAGATTACAGCTACGTTAAAGTGTTTGTAATTTGTAAATATTTAAATGACATGTCCTTACAGATGGGTTACCACCTTTTCATCGTAAGGAAAACTATGTTCTCTTTGAAAACAACAAAAACAGGGCGACTTTAGAATCGGTCTGCGGCTTAATCTTATCCAAACATTCAATGGCTAGATATAATATAGATAGGAATACACAGAACCAAAAATAAGGGAACCCTTGTACTTCATTGTTTTTTCTTTTATTTTACCAAACATACATAAAAGATATGGAGTCCAAATCAATATCTGGTGTGACCTCCACGAACATATACAGCAACCCATGCACGACACATGTCGGGCATAATACAGATGAAATGGTGTATCTCTGCTCTCAGAATATCTTGCCATTCCTCCTGAAGTGCAATACCAATTTCCAGGAGAAATGTTAACTGTCAGCATATTGGCCAAGTGAAGCTACTTTTATATCAACAAGGAACATTAATCCATTATGAACTCTTCTATCATGGAGGTTGTTTTATAACGTTATTATGACGTCATCGACGTCATAGCAACGTATATTGCTTACTTGTATTGTGTATGACTTCCATTGTCATGAATAAACATACTGTACTCCATATTGAGTAATTATTGAGTTTATCAAATGGTAACAGAGCGAGGTTAGATCTGAGGACACCTTTACTGAAGAATACTGACATAAGAAGCTGTTTTACCACCTGAGGGTGGTAAATATATTGGTTTTGGAGCTTGGAGGCATCACTGGAGTTGGAGTTGGAACTTTATGGTTGGAGATATTATTATGGCAACAAGAATTGATCCACCAACTATATAATCAACGCCTTATGAATCATATAGGCAGGAGTTGTTGGCGTTGAGAGAGGTTACTGATCTTCAGAAAGAAAAACAGGGTGTGGTTATTGCATTATCCCTTCCAAAGGGGGATAAGGATCAAATACGAGAGAAAGTGTTTGATCAAATTTCTCTGGATGATCTGAAGAAGGAGATTGGACTGGATATACTGGTAGCCTTTCTTGATAAACACCTGAAGAAAGATGATCTCGCTGATAGCTTCGACAAGTTTGGAGAATTCTAGGACTTTCACAGACATGATGGAATGAGTATATCTGAGTATATCGCATCATTCGATACCAGGTATAGAAAAATAGAAAAGCTGAAAATGACTTTACCATCAGAAATACTGGCATTCAAGCTGCTGAGAAAAGCAAATATCAGAAAAGAGGAAATAATGCTAGTTTTAACTGGAATGAATTATTCTAACAAAGAAACATTATATGATGAGGCCAAACAGTCGCTCAAAAAGTTTAAAGGAGACATAGCTGAGGGAAGTGCCAATTCCAGCACAAGTATAAAATTAGAACCTGCATTTTTGGCTGAGCATGAGGAGGCTTTGTTAGCAGCAGGATACATTAAACAATACCGAGGTGGACAGTCTGGTAAAGGGGCATACAGTCGAGGTAATCAGCGTGGTTGAGCACAGCAGTCCAACAAGAAAGTCAACCCTACAGGAACAGACAGTAAGACTCTTACATGTAAATACTGTGGTTCCTTCAGACATCTTGTAGCAAATTGTCAACATACAAAGGAAACTATGTCCAAGGTGCACATCACCGATACATCTCCAAAGGATGACCAAGAAGATGAGCATGTTGTATTGTTCACAGGTTATCATAAAAGGGAAATTGCACAGCTAGGCATTGATGATCGTAATTGTGCTGTATTAGATAGTGCCTGTAGCAGCACAGTATGTGGAGAGACATGGCTGTAGAACTATCTCAACTCGATGAACCCTCAAGACTGGAAGAAAATGAAGCAGACTGTTGGCAAGAAAATCTTTAAGTTTGGTGGAGGAGAAATTATGAGATCTAAGGGAGAGTACAGTCTTCCAGCTGTGGTTGCTGGAAAAGATGTCATGATCAGAACTGATGTGGTAGGGTCTGATATCCCTCTGTTGTTATCCAGAAGTGCAATGAAAACAGCAGGGGTGAAGGTGGACATAGAAAATGATACAGCTTACATTTTTGGGAAAGATATTGCCTTGAATCTCACGACATCTGTCTGGCCACTATTGTATTCCTATGGACAGAAGTAGAAGAAGTGTTTTCTGTCAAATTAGAGGAGATGTATAGCAAAGACAGGTACAAAACTTTAGTCAAATTACACAGGCAATTCGCACATCCACCACCAAAGAAACTAAAATCACTTTTACAAAATGCAGGGCTTTGGAGGAATGAATATGTAGATTTGCTTGAAGAAATAAATAAAAGTTGTGACTTATGTAAGAGATATGCCAAGACACCACCACGCCCAGTTGTTGGTTTGCCCATGGCAACTCATTTTAATGAAACAGTAGCCATGAATTTTAAACAGTGGAATGGACACTGGATCCTACACATTATAGATATGTGGTCCAGATATACTGTGTCAGTACTCATCAACAGAAAAAGCCAAGCAATGTAATTGAGGCCCTCGTGCAGAGATGGGTCGCTGTTTTTGGAGTTATGGGGTCCATAATGACAGATAATGGGGGTGAATTCAGTTCAGATGAAACCCGAGAAGTGATGTCCATGCTAAATGTGAGATTATTAACTACAGCCGCAGAGAGTCCTTTCCAAAACGGACTTTGTGAACGCGTGCATGCAGTAACTGATATGATGCTGTTAAAACTAACTGAAGAAAATCAAAGAACTGATAGCCAGACATTATTGGGATGGGCTAATATGGCTCGGAATGCACTACAAATGTGGTATGGATTCAGTAGCCACCAGCTAGTTTTTGGACAAAATCCAAATTAACCAGGCATCATGACAGATGGATTACCAGCTCTCATCGGAGCAACAAGTAGCAAAGTTTTTGCAGATCATTTAAATGCTTTGCACGAGTCTCGCAGGGCATTTATACAATCTGAGTCAAGTGAAAGAATAAGGAGAGCACTAAGCACTAAGGTAAGAGCTGCAGAGGATATTTATGAAAATTGAGATAGGGTATATTATAAGAGAGAAGGGAAAGAGCGATGGCTGGGACCAGCTACAGTAGTGTTTCAAGATGGCAAAGTAGTCTTTGTACGACATGGAGGAATCTTTGTCAGGGTGTCTCCCAACCGAGTAAATAAAATACAAAAGTTAAAGGATGGAATGACAGGATCTGGAAACCCCGAACTAGACAGCTTTGACAAATATTAGAATACGACGCAGGTGACAGGAATTGGAGAAGAGTCAGAAATAGAATCATCTTCTAAAGGTTCAAAGCCAGTTTCTAGTATTACAGAATACTTGTCATCTGCTGAAGCAGGTCTGAATATAGAAAATCATACAGAAGAATGGCCAGTAAACAGAGACACAGGTAAACAAGCTTCCATTAAAATCAATAACATTATCAATTATATAAAATGGATAATTAATGGTTTATTGGTACAGTAACAAGTCGTGCAGGAAAAGCTGTGGGAAAATACAGAATATGGTACAATGTCAGGGATGAGAATCTGGAGGAGCGCAGTGTAGATCTAGGTCAGATAGAATGGGAGAAAGTTCCAGAATCTGAAATAAACATTACATCCATCACGGACAGCCTAGGGTCTGTAATCAAAGAGATTATTATATCCAAGGCGAATGAACTAAACAAGTTGGCACTATTTGATACATACCAAGAAGTTACTGACTGTGGACAAAATCCATTGTCAACAAGATGGGTTGTAACAAACAAAGATGGAAATACTAAAGCCAGGTTAGTGGTAAGAGGATTCGAAGAGAAAGATCTAGAAATACCTAGAGACAGTCCTACTGTAAGTAAGGGTGCCATGAGATCATTTCTATCAATTGCAGCAATTGAAGAGTGGATTGTGAAAACTACAGACATAAGATCTGCTTTTCTACAAGGCAAAGAATTGGACAGAGATGTATATATAAGACCTCCTAAAAAAGTAAGGCTTCAAGGCATGTAATTTGGAAGTTGAAACATGGACTGTATGGACTTAAAGATAGAGCAAGACAGTTTTATGAAAGTGTTAAAGAGAAATTGATAAATCTTGGGTTTATACAATGCAAACTGGATCCAGCTGTGGATACATATTATTTTGCTACATAGACAAAATGAAGAATTCCATTTTAGATCCAAAGAAAGCTTCCAGTAAAAATGAACTATTAAATGCACAAGAACAGACATTGTTTCGACAAATAATAGGTCAGTTAAATTGGGCTGTTCACGGCTCAAGACCAGATATGGCATTTGAGATGATTTCATTAAGCACAAAGTTGCAGCAGGGTAAAATAGAGGACCTCATAAGAGCCATAAAGAAAGTCAATCGACTGAAGGATATAAGATCATTTATTTCATTTCCTGGATTGGACAAAACAAAACTAACTGTTGTTGTGTTTACTGACGCATCACTTGGTAATAGAAATGAGGGTCCAGGTAGCACTGGTGCGCATATAGTGTGGCGTGTGGACAATTCAGGAAGATGCTGCCCAGTAACATGGAATGCCCATAAAATCAACCGCGTGGTTAGATCAACGTTAGCCGCCAAAACCTTAAGTCTACAGGAAGGCATAGACACTGCTTTTTTACTATCGACAAATGGTGGAGGAGATAATGGGACTAGAATCTAAAACCATTCCAATTCAAGCATATATTGACAATAAGAGTGTTATTGAGGCCATTCTTTCAACAAGGATAGTTGATGACAAACGGTTAAGAGAACATGTGGCTGCAATTCAAGAACTACTTATGTTTCATGACATTAACAGAATACACTGGGTCCCAGGACATTTGCAGTTAGCTAACCCTATGACAAAACAAGGGGCATCCGGATTTAGCTTGCTTAAAGTTTTACAGTCTGGACAAATAATATCTGAAATTTCAAATTAGTTGTGCCCTTTTAGGTTTGAAATGGCAATATATTTATACCGGACAATTTTTAATGCATCTTTTGGCTTATGGCTGACAGATTATTTTTTATTCTTCATTAAAAAATGAGGATAATAATATTTCATTAACTTAGAAAATTTTATTTAAATTTTCCCATGTCATTTAATGATTGATTCGTACGGTATATTATCCCATCTCTTTTGTTTTGATTAGATCTCTACTTTTACATAAGTGATAATAGTAATTAAAAAGATGAAAAAAAGGATAAAATATAATTAATGTTAACTGTCAGCATATATATCAACAAGGAACATTAATCCATTATGTCTTAAACCATTCTATCTTGGAGGTTATTTTATAACGTTATTATGACGTCATCGACGTCATAGAAACGTATATTGCTTACTTGTATTGTGTATGACTACCATTGTCATGAATAAACATGCTGTACTCCATATAGAGTAATTATTGAGTTTATCAAGAAATACAAGCGTTCCCTTATTTTTGGTTCTGCGTATGGCTGCTACCAACCATAACTGATAACCCTATCATTACCATCAAAATAGAAGTTTAACACTCTACTTCCATACATGTACATTGTATTCATAAGCACATTCAACCATTGGACCAAATGAATACGCCAGACAGGTATTTTGAGAGCACAAACAAAGCACATGCGCGGATCCAGGAATTTTTGCCAGGGGAAGGGGGTTCCAGGTCTGACTGCCAGAAAACAGCTCTGACAACGCTTTTTAGTCCTCTACTTATTTTACAATTTTACAGTGGTTTATCAATGGTTTCTTTCATAGACAACTATAATTTTCCAAGGTTTCAGAGGGGGTCCAACATTTTCCAGCGGGGGTTTAACATTTCCCAGGGGAGTGGTCCAACTTTTACCAGGGGGGGGGGGGAGGGGTCTAAATACCTGTTTGTATAGAAACCCATAGAACTTGTGATTTTTCAGGGGAGATGGGTCCGGACCCCCTATCCCGCCCTCTGTATACGCACATGGAGCAGATAAGATGGGCTACACTTGCTACTTTAATTTCATAATTTTGAAACTGGCATTTTGCTACACTGTAAAATATGTGTACGTTAACACCAAACTTAGCCGCCACCTCTTTTAAGATACATGTAAAACAGCCACTGGAAATTTTTGTTAAAAACCCTGTTTTTGCCAAACTCGACTAGAAGTTCTAGTTGACAAAGACACCGTGTGTGACTTATTTCTGTAGGAATAGACCATACTGAGTGAATTCTATAACCTTTGACATAAAAGTTATAATGACTTAGAAAATATTTCGTGGCAAATGTCAAAAAATCGCGCGGAGACTTGGGAGAATTTCCCCACGTTTTTATTTAAATTAATGTTCATCTTTTTGTTCAAATATGTAAAAATCTCATCACAATGACATGTAAAAATGAACGTCAACTGTTTGACATTTCCCTGTGGGGATTTTCCCGCTTCGAGGATTTTTTAAACATCTGTTTTAATGCCTAAAAAGAAAACTGGGTTCACCATTGCCATCAGTTTGATACTCAAGTATATTATTATGTTTTGTTTTCCCCATTGGGATTTTTCCTATGTTTTTATTCCTGTGAGGAATTAAATCCATGGCAAAGTATCGTTTCTGAATGTGTTCATATTTACGTCATATACAAGGTCCCATCAATAGCGTGAACTATTTGTTTCATAAAAATTTGTCATAACTAAATCAACTAAGTCATTCTCCAATTAACTCAGAATGAGCCGACGTCGATGACTCCACTAATTATGATGTAATATCAATATTCTGACGTCATAACAGCAGCGTTTGTTATAAAAATCGCGTCGCAAAGTGTAAACGAGCAACGCATTGTAATGAAAAAAGTAAGCGAGTTCGATCAAAAAATACCACACATACTGCTGAGCAACCCACGACACCGTGAGGAAGAGCCACAGAAAATTTATAGTAACAATACATCCACAATCCAAGCAGCTTTCTCTTCCTCTTCAAGATGATTGCAAAACTAGAATGGACACACAGTAATGCATAACAAAACAAAGACACACACAGAACTCCCGCAAACAATGGGAAGTTCATTAAATAATAGATCAATAACAACAGAACCACCGCCTTGGAATGGATAATATTTTAAATGCATTTTACTAGCGCTAAGTCTTCGCCCTAGATTCTGTTGTTGTTAAAACACAAAATTGTTTAGCTCGCATGGAGGCTTCCTAACTAACACAATGTATCATCACAGAAAAACAATCAAATCAAATTAACACATTATGATGATACAAAGAAACGGGCTCATGACTCACAGATAGTCAGAGCTCAAGAAAACCTCAAGTTGAGCTACAGTGGGCCCAACCAACGACAAGCATCAGGCATCAACAAACGGATTAAAGCCACCGTATAGTCCAGGATATCATGCGACAGTCTGCATACCTGGTTAAACATGTAAACCAAATCACGGGTTTACAACATGCATGCGTTTATTCATTTGATAGTTGAACCAAATACACGGTTGAACCAAATACATTGATCGAACTCGCTTACTTTTTTCATTACAATGCGTTGCTCGTTTACACTTTGCGACGCGATTTTTATAACAAACGCTGCTGTTATGACGTCACTTTAAAATGTATATGATATTGTAGAACTGGCAGAGTACCTAATCTTTTGTACAAAAGAAACCAATTAATATAAACAAAAATGAACGAGTATTAGTTAACGGATCAGGGTATTTGTTTAGATTATTTAGACATTCTTATAGCTATCGTTGTGTCATGTTCCCGGTTAAACTTTTTCTTGTGTTTAGTACTTGGCATTTATTTTTTCGTCTCAGTTACTCTGGACTATATGGTTTTATTTCAACTAGAACAGGCTTAATCAAACCAAATCATACGTGTTTCTTGTTTTTTTTTTTAATTTTTGGATGTTTTCCTTTTATAAAGTATTGCGTTTTCAGAATCTATGTATGCTCACTTAGAGGGCAAAATCAGACTTCATGCGCGGATCCAAAAAGTTTTGTCAGAGGGGGTCCAACTTTGACAACGTTTTTTTTTATTATTATTTATTTTTTAGTTGGTGAGGGGAGGGAGGATCCAAGACCCACTATTAGCGGACCATCATCGGCCCGCCAGCGAAACGCCATTAAATGGCGTTTCGCTGACGTGCCGATGATGGCTCAACATTGAAAGCTGGCTTAGTAGCTGCGATTATTCGAGGGGATCTGGACCTGTATTGCTAGAAAACCCTATATTTTTGTGATTTCTCAGGGGGGGGGGGGGGTTCGGACCCCCTGTACCCCTCTCTGGATCCGCACATGGACTTGTAATGAGTAATCATATGAGTAAATATATAACCAGACATAATTGATTTCCATTTCCATTTTAACAGAAATCTTAAATCCTTTTACAAATATTGGCGAAGTGAGCTCATTTGACATGGGGCTAGGTAGTTATAATAGTGTGTCCATTCATCAATATATTCCTTGTGGTTCTTGGTTGTATCGATTCCTGATTTTTGCCTTCTTACTTTTTAATATATATTTACCTACCGAATCTTCGCCCTTAAATTTGCTGTTGTAAAAGAACAAAGATTGTTCAGCTCTTATAGAAAATTCCTAACTTATGTAAATTTATCATATGACGTCGCGTCTGGGAGTGATCTAACGCCATGCAATAAAATCGATAAACCTATTTCGGGAAACGTTATGACATGGTTAGGTCATGGTTGTTATTCAGTCTGACCTACCGTCGTGCATTTAAAGAGGAATTCATAGCTATACACCGTATTTAGGTTTAAACCAGGCGTACAGACTGCCGCTTATTATCCATGTTATATCCAACTCTGCGATAACATATGATTATTTTTTGAATGGTCTGGGAAAAGGCTTACCAAAGATTCTTTTGGATTTATAAACTAAACCACCATACATACTCTGCTTTGATACGCCCTGTTGCCGAACAGTTTACAGACCAACAGTGTATTCACCCATTTAAGCCTAGCGTTCCTTTGTGGGACATAGGCAAAATAGTGCAGACCCAGACCAGGTTCTTCCTCCAGGTTCGATACAATAAACTGGGGATATTCCAGTGTACATATCTAGGGATGTCAAAAAAATACAGTGTTAGCTTCACTGTTTGCCAAATAACCCATTTAGGGGTTTCCAGAATACAAAGGGTTAAGGAAGTTATCACCAAACAATCTTCGATGTACAGTAACACCTTTGTAAAACCTGTGTAAAACGGCCACTCAAAAATAGACAAAACGAAGATCTTTATGACAAATGGTAGCTTAATGAAGGTCGAAAGTATTGCAGAATGCTCCCCTTGGAGCTTTCTGCAATGCTTTTGACCTGCATTAAGCGATAACTGGTCTTGAAAACCAATGTGTGGTATTTTTGAGAGTGGCCGTTTTACACAGCTTTTACTGTACATGTATTCTACTCTAGTCCTTGAGAATTGTTCGATATAGAACGCGAATCTTGCTTATGCTAGAGGCATGGGAGATGTTGCATTTCTCATCCGACATCTCTCACTAACCTTTGATAGAACCTATTTGACGATTTAGACAAAGATATTTGTTAGTGTTCAAGTCATGTTAAACATCGTCATCGATTGCATACAGATCTTCTGGATATAACAAATGGATCCTTCAGAGAAAGATAACAATCAAAATTAGAATAGTGTACTTGTAATATGAAAACGAGTTCGTGAACCATTCAATGGGGTACGTGCATTAAGATGCTATTTTGGCCCCCATGAGGTCAAAAAATAAAAGTTGTTCTTCACAAGTTTCTTAGCCAAAGTGTAAAAGTATGATTCGACTTTTAAGGTTGCTCTGGTAACAAAAAAGGCCGCCACAATAGGCTGAAAATCGGAAAATGACCATTTTGTAGCAAATTTGAGACATGTAACAGAAGAATTGATAAAGTGCACAAGCAAATACCAAAAACAATTTTTAACAGATGATGAGCATTATCACTGCACACAATATATTACAAACTTTTGTTTGGTATTCCCTTGCGCTGATATCTAATTCTTAAAAAAAAAACGGTCTCCAAAAGCCTTAAATTTGGCCAAAAATGACATTTTCTCAATTTGTAGCCTAATTTGTCCGCCATTTTTGTTACCATAACACAGCAGACTCAGTTGTTATTGAGACTGTGCATGAGAGTTAATGGCTAGTACAGCAACCATGACACCCACTAGCGCCAGCTTAAGTGTTTCCTTCTTTTTTCGTAAGAACAAAATAGTCTCAAAGGATCAGAATGTTCATATTATTTTTCCAATATATTAATTGCATCTTAACTATATCTATAAAGCACCTTAGCCTTAATAGTGAAAGCAATTACAATAAGAACTATACTGCTATATTATACTAATTCTGGACAAAAACACACATTTAAAGAATAAAAGGGTCTCAGAATGCTACTAAATTCGGCAAATGTACATAGGCATACCATAATTCTAGCGCTCCACAAAGGAAGACTTGTATCGATTCAATCGCTTTCGACATGTTTAATACTCATGCATTTTAAGACAGCCCAATAGCAAACATAAGACGGCAATTATCAGTAACCGATATGATCGAATTCCACATCGTGCCAAGTAAGGAAAGAAACAAAAACAATGGTGATTAACAAAGTAATACGATACGAACAAAATTGAGCCGCGACATGTGATTACCAACAATGTGGCATTTTGATAAGTGTAGACTCAGACGAGCCTGTGCAGCCTTCTTTTATGTTTAGAAGCTCTAAATCATATTCAGTCAGTAGCTTAATATTCATAGAATATTCAAACAACTAGCAAAGGCTCTGATCAGACTGCGCGATACGCGCAGACTGGTCTGAACCTTTGCTGGTTGCTAATACGACATTGCTGGAAAGCTCATGTCGCGGCGCAAAAGGAAAACATTGATAGGCCAAAACCCTCAAGAGAAATGGTAATGCCTGTTTTGCTGAATTCCTAAGTTGCGAGGTATGCAACTTAATACCTGTTTGATGTTTTCTTATCGTCAATCAAAAAGTAAGTGAGTATGATCAAGAAATACCACAATCACACACTGCAGACCTACCCACAGCACCATGAGGGTGAGCCACATAACATTTACAGTAACAATACATCTGTAAGACTATAATAGCAAAGCAACGAGCTTTCTCTTCCTCCTCAAGTTGAAGATGATTGCAAAACTAGAATGGACACAAAGTAATGCAAAACAAAACAAAGACAAACACATAACTCCCACAAACAATGGGAAGTATATTAAACAATAGATCAACAACAACAGAATCACCGCCTTAGAACGGACAGCAGCCCAAGCAACCTGGGACATTAATGCATTTCACTGTCGCAAAACCTTCACGCTAGATTCTGTTGTTGTTAATACACATCAAATCTTATAATACTTCCAACTTCGTATTAACAAATGAGCAAGTACATGAGATTGTTGTACTTTTCGAAATGTTGAGCAACGAAGGCTCAGAGGAGTCTGTGTTGTATCCTTTACTGCTCGCATTCACAAATCATGGATGTAGATGAAGAATTAGATCAAACTTAAGACCACTAGCCCCGCTCGATACCTCAGAGTCACAATTTACTTAAAAGCTAGGCTACTCAAAAAAGTTTTGCATCACCAAATATATGCCACATTTTAAGTATCATTTTTTCTACGTATACCAAACTTGATTTTTTAATTTTGATAATGCCTTAGAAGGTTTGATTCAGAATGTGACACAACAACTGATTTGTTTAAAATTTGGTTTGGAAATCTGTAAAATTGCATTTTTCTGTTAAAAAAGACCATTTGGAGTTTTTGGAATTCCGCAATTTTTTTCATGGGATTCAGAATTCAGTTTTGTTTTTAAATGCTTGCTCTAGAGATTGAGAAATATCACTTTAAGCAAAAAAGTGAAAATTGATTTTTTAGGAGAAAAATGCCATTTTAGACAAAAAATACGATTTTTGAGATTTTTTCAAATTCAATTTTCTAAAAAAACGTTTTTTTTCTGGCACCAAAAACAGCCTGCAAAACTCCTGACTGATTAAATCAACATACTGTGTATCAATCTTTGAAATTTCTGAAGTTGCATTCTTTGGATACCTTTAAGAAAGCTGGCACAGGAACTTCTGCAAGACTTCAAATTTAACAGTAAGGAATTTGGCAGAGGATTTTGGTGTCAAAACAATCGATTTTGATGTAACAAAGATAAGAAGGATGCGTTTCCAAGCTTTGACAAAGAATTTCTAAAAAAATCGCAAAACTAGCCGTTTTTAGTCAAAAATCATATTTATCTTCTATAAAATTAATTTTCACTTTCTTTTTGGCTAAAACAGTTCTTTACAAACTCCAGAATAAGGATTTGAAAACAAAAAAAATGAATTTGAAGCCCATGAAAAAATAAATTCCAAAATTTTGGTATTAACAGGAAAATGCAATTTTACAGATTTCCACACTATGTTTCCAAACATTTTTTGTGTGTCAGACACTGAATCGAGTCCTCAAAGGCAGATCAAGATTGGTATACGTAGAAAAAATGATACTTAAAGATGTAGTATATATTTGGTGATGCAAACCTTTTTTGGAGTAGTATATAAATGAAGTAACTGGAAACATATTTAAAGGTCTGGGTCCTACAAAAAATATTCGTAGAGATAAACGCCTACACGCTCTGCTAAATGCCTCCTGAATCAACATATTTAATCCGTTTCTGAGAGAAAATTGCTACAAATTATCTGAAAGAGAGAACATTTGAAAATAGATATCGTTGAATCCAATACTTCCCAAGTTAAGAAAATGTAACAGAATATAACACTATATTGATATGGTTCATTTAAACAAGATAACATGAGTGGACTTCATATAGAATTTTGAGATAAAAATTATACTAATAACACAATTTTGTTTTATGAACCTTTTGCACAGAATTATGAGCCAGAACTATATGTACAGATAAGCCATGGCAGATACTTCGAGTATTATATAGCTTATCGGTCCCTGTATCGCCACGTGGTATGCGATGTTCTAGTCTCTTGTAAAGCCAACGTAGATAGGAACCAGTTGGGATGTGGAGTTTCTCGTAGAGTGACCAAAAAGCCAATTAATAATATATATTTCATTCCTAGCCCTGGGGACAAAGGTTTTCGCTTTCAGAAATGAATTTATTACAAACGAGAGGAGTTGATCTGTAAATAAACTTAACGAAAAGTGTTTTTTCTCATTTTCTTCTAAGTAAATGCTGAAAATACTTATCCCTTTGTATACTGGATACCCCTTAGCTGGTACCTAGGCGAACAGTGCAGACTCAGATGAAATGCCGCAATATGCGGCATTTCATCAGGGTCTGCACTGTTTGCTTAAACAGTTTTCAGTACATCTCAATTAGGAAACTCTTATGTTTGGCCCTAGATGTGTACAACGAACCAGCCAAGCTCATTGCATCAAACAAGATGAAAAAGTACAATAGTATACAACGGCCAAGGCTTTTTGTATCATGCAAGATAAAAAGTCATAAGTGTACAAATAGATAAGAAACCGGTCGTCAGACCAAACTCCATCGCGGGTTCGAGCCTCTTCAGCGTCATTGAGCTGTGTCCTTCAGCAAGATACATTTATCCTTCCTTAGTACTGGTTTAACCCAGGAAGACCCGTCCTGACATAACTGAAAAGTTATTGACTAGGACGTAAAGACTCAAATCAAGCAAAAATACCAAACTTCAATGTATCCCTAATTCACTAAGCAGACTTTTAGTTAGCTTAATACGAGTTATTGACAGTCCAGCAAATTGAGAAAATGTACTTTGTCCATTCCATTGCTTTCATTCTCCTTGAAAATGTTATAGACGATTACTTGGTAACTATCAGACGGGACTCTCTAGAGAGCGATCCGATCATAAATGAAAATTGATGCTTTCTTCATAAGTGTTAGGCAATTTAAAAGAGCTAGTCTTACGACACGGAATGCAGCGATCGATGTGACATACTGGCTGAAATGCCACAACTTCGGCAGTATACAACCATAAAGGCAGTTTAATAAACAACAACTATATAATTATTAGACATACAGAAAGGGACCATCTGGTTTTTTTTGCATTTCGTGGTCATTAACCAGTACTAATCCGGGTACTTCTTAGCACTAGAAGGCTCATAGGCAATTTGCAAATAGTAACTGTTTGATAAAAAAAAATGAGGTCATTATTATTTTCTGTCAGAATTTACACATTCTCTTGATACTTGCGGTTTACAACAATCCTAATGATACCATACCAGTAACATTCTCGCTAGACAGAGAGGGTTATTTGCTTTACTTTAAATGTATTATTTTCAGGGGCTTAGCCATAGGCATCTGAACTAAGAATGAGGTTGGTGCATCGTTAAAACGGGTTAAGCCCTCCAGTAAGATATTTTTACTAACCGTTCCAAGGCGGTGCTTATTTTTTGTGGATCATGTATGTTATTTCTGTCTTGCTTTGTTATGCTTTCATGCACGCTTGTTGGTCACCTGCTGAGAAAGGGCTGACCTCTTGGCTCTCGTTTGTGATGGCTAATTGTGATGTTGTCACTTTCCCATTGGTATCATGGGTCAGGTGTGGTGCTTGATTGTATCGATTCCTGATCTTTGCCCTCTTTCTTGCTTAGACGCATCTTTACTAGGTATTGTCCTATTTATCTACAAAATCTATTGGCCAGTAAAACAGATCTTGCCCTATTACTGACATGACACTATTTCAATGGATAAATAATTTCCATATTCAAATTATGATGAAATCAACCTAACGACCTAAACAGACAAAGCCATAATAAAAATGCTTTCTTCTGCATTGGAAACACGCCAGTAGATGGTAAGTTACACAATTTATTATCTTTATAATAAATGTTAAATCCAATAATAATAATTCCAGAAATTAAATGGGTTTATTTTTTATGACATCCTTGATAAAAAAAAGTTCAATTTTCATGATTTCCGGTCTGAGTCCGAGTCGCTAATGATATCCCAAAAATCTGCATATTATCACGTGATCGTAATGTGGGTGAACTTGAAGCAAAAATGCTTTATTATTAAAAAGATAGAACCCACTTCCATTTTATCTCAGCCGTTTATTTTTATTAGATATCTCTTGTATAAGGGTGTGTCTATATGTGTCGATATTCTACCACTTCAGAATCTATAGAGACTATTTGGCATGTAATCATGTTAACACCTCGCCCCACCCCCATTGGTCTCATCTGCTGCCCATGTGTTGCTGTTGCTTCCACTATGTGTTGGTCTTTTGTGTTTGTTCCTTGGTCTGTGCGATAACACATATGCCTCGACACGTGATTTCCAACAATGTGGTATTTTGACAAGTGTTGGCTCAGATGAGCTTGTGCAGCCTCCATTTAAGCTTAGAAACGCCAAATGATGCTCGGTTAGTAGCTTAACAGTCGAAGAATATTTAAGCAACTAGCAAAGGCTCTGATCAGTCTGCGGGTATGCGCAGGCTGGTCGGAGCCTTTGCTGGTCGCACATACCACATTGTTGGAAATCAAATGTCACGGCTCAGTCATATGAGCCACTATATGTGATTTTCAACAATGTAGCATTTTGACAAGTGTAGACTAAGACGAGCTTGTGCAGCCTCCCTTTAAGCTTTGAACCCCCGAATGATGTTCAGTCAGTAGCTTAACATTCATAGAATATTCAAGCGAATATCAAAGGCTCTGTTCAGACGCTGATCTGAGGCTTTGCTGGTCGCACATGCAACATTGTTGTAAAATCTCATATCATGGCTCATATCATGAGGTGACTGAGATGTGTTACTGCAGTACCGGATTACAGATTTTAGCGGTACAGACAAGTGGACGTATGACTTTATGTGACTACTTTGTTTAATGTTTTAAAGTAAGTTTTAAACTTTTATAAGCGTATATAATTTTATGATGGCTACTGCCATTAAAACAACTGATATCAACTTTAAGTTGAAGCTGTTTAGCCCAATTGAACTGGAGTATTCATACATCAACAGCAATAATGGAAGAGCCATACAACAGTCAAATCTCGAAAATCGTCCTTGGGACCAGAGGTTTTGTTTCGAATTGCAGTAGCTCGAATTACAGGGAGGTAGACAATTAAGTATTAAACCCCCAAAATGATTATTTTCAGTTGATTCCTAACAACCATATGTTTTGTGCGTAAAAGAAACGTCTCAATGCCAAGGAGACGTTTCTTTTACACATCCAAAACATAATGTTTTATAGACTGTTATTAAAATAGTTCATAAATAGGCCCTATTCCCTAAATTCATTGTGCCAAAAGTTTAACTCAATTAGCGAATATTTCGAACAATAGAAATTTTCGAGGTTTTACTGTAATAATTTGATTATTAGTGACGGACGATTAAAACTGGCTTTTGTTACAGACATAGGGTCCTTTAATACAACCACTTTATATCTCAAATACTATTGAAAACTGTGACGAAATTTAATCGAAAATGGCTGCCAATTTGGGTTTAATAAAAACAAACCACATCTTTAAATGGAAAGAGGAAACGGAAAGCTATTGTGCAAATAGCTACGTGCATTAAGCCAGTTTGTTCGCCCCCCACAAGTGCAGTAAAATCAAATACTGAAAATGTATTAAATGTCAGGGTAAGGTTTGTACTATAGAAACTATATGTAGTTGATCATATAATATGCGCTTTTAAAATAGAATTTGGATGCTGAGAATGGGGTTATAAATTGTTTATAATATTCTGTGGTGTGACCAAGTTTTTGCCTTTGATTCTTTACTTGGCATACTATGGTAAAGGAGAATTCTCAGATCGTAGTTATTTTTATGCGTTAAGATTTGCCTGGTCCTGGGGGAGTTATTTGTAAATGAAACCTGCAATTTGAGTGTTCAAACATCTGCCAGGAGACCAAGAAGTGGAGATGCATTGAAATAAACATGTGTGATTGGTAGTTTTGCCAAAACCAAATCTTACTTATAACGTTGTCGTCGGTAAAACCTTATAATAGCCACTTTATTTATTGGATTTATTATATTGGATGTCACAAAGAAAATCGTATTAGCTTACAAACTTTAAACGCCACCAAGTTATTTAGGCGTGCTGCGTTTTTTTATGAAAAAAAAGGTATTAAGAAACTGGTCGTTACGGGCCGCAACATATTCAGTATTCCATCATGCAAATAATTAACGGCCAAATGTAAGGATTTTCAAAGAGTTGAAAACATGCTCAATTATTGTGTTAATTTTATGATTTGAAATGGAATTTTTGTTCAATTGGTAATGGGTTTAAACAGTTAATATGCACATTGGCATAAATACAAAATTAAAGAGTTTGTGGATTGAGTTATG
This sequence comes from Loripinus fragilis, assembly GCA_964019695.1. Lineage (NCBI taxonomy): Eukaryota > Metazoa > Mollusca > Bivalvia > Lucinida > Lucinidae > Loripinus > Loripinus fragilis. Next base: position 66,874,275 of record OZ026516.1, read on the forward strand.
AGGTTATTGGTTTGACGTATTGAATTTTCCTCTAACTTATTCCATGTACAAATACTTTAACACACTTAAATGGTACGTACCTCAAACAGGATTTACCTTAATTGAAACTTCTCGAAATTATCGACCATCCCTCCTATTTATATAAACAAATAAAGCAACCAGCTACATGTAGCTTCTTTTTCTCATCAAGATGAAAGACAGAATGTGTTGAACACAAATACCAGGACAAAGTACGAATGTAACAAAAAAAGAGAAGTAAAGCTTATCAAGACAACAGCTATTAACGAAAAAAAACTCCATACAAGATCTTCCCAACCTTGCCCTATAAATACTGTGGAATGAAAAATGAGAAAAATGGGGTAGGAATTAGTTTAAACTTTTATTTCATTTTGTATAACAACATGTGTACATATAATAGAATAAGTTCACGTACATATCATTTTGAAATAATAAAAAAACGGATTCAGAAGAAAGTCTTTTGACTTTTGTAAGTCTGTTTCCCAGCTATTCAATAGACGTATGACTTGAATTGACATTTGTATGTATAAACAATACAGCAAAAACTCGAAAATTCAACTGGTATTAACCAGGTTTAACTGTATAAAGTATAATGTTAAAACTGTTGTTTAATACAAAATATGAGTTTTGACTTTTAAAAAGGAGAATGAATATTTACAAATTACAGTTATTCTTGTTGTTTCCGTGGGGTTCTGAGATGATCAATTCTATGGGGGGGGGGGGTTATGGTCGTACCAAGCTAGCAGAAAAGTTGTCAAGCCAATTAATAGTTAATTGTGACTATAACAGTATTTTGGATAATATGCTATTGTTGAGAGCATTGAGATATGATATCTGCAAATGTAATGTGATATTGGAGCATCGCTAAATGTATTGAAATATAATTTTAAATAGTACTATTAATGCAAACTTGAGGTATGTTTCATACGAATGCAATGCGTTATTGAAACATTTACATGTATATTCAAAACGTTTTGACTTAACTATACATTCTTGTACTGCTCTAGATATCTGCTTATTTTGATCAAAAGTTAGTGATGTATCACTACAGAGTAGAACGTTAGGATTAGGTCGACAGATCAATGGCACTGTGTTTATTAAATCACGTCAAAGGTCTGTGAACTGATGACATACAAATAAGAAATGATGAGTATCTTCTATATCACCACAAGTACAATAGGGACTATCAACTATATTTTTTGAATGCAGGTGTATTTGACCAGTCTTTTACCTGTGTTATAGTATCAGGGTGGTGTAATCAAGTTGGTATTCAGTCTGTTTTTGAAGAGGCTAAGGCTTGGAGAATTCCGAGTTTGCTCTGGAAGTTTTTTCAAATCAAGGACAGTAGAAGGCAAGAAAGATGTATAGTAAAGACGAGAATTTGTATGTTATGTTTGTAGATCTGAAGAGTTACGTAAAGGATATGTTGACGCACTGCCAACAGTAGCAGACACAAGAGAAGCAAGATAATCAGGGTAAAGTTACTTTTATAATATTCTATACAACCTGTAATGGATTTAAGCCAGGTTCTTTAACTGTTCAGCAGCCTTATGGGGTCATCGATAATGATATACAAACTAGTATCGTCAGCAAAAAGTATAATAGAGTTAATGTCTTTAACGATGTCATTGATATATAAAAGAAATAGGAGAGGTCCAATGCCTTTACTAAAGTCCAAGAAGAACTTGCACAAGGCAAAATAACCCTTTGTTTCCTGTCATTTAGATAATCAGAGAACCAAGTCAGCAACGATCCAGATACACCTGCAGATTTAAGTTTAAAAAGAAGACCTTTATGCCAAAATCTATCAAAGGCTTTACTTAAGTTACAAAATATGGCGCGAACTTCCGTTTCCTCATCGAGAGCTCTACAAAATGTATTGTAAATATCTATTAACTGATTCACAGTAGAATCACCTGGGACAAAACCCGATTGAAAAGCTGGAATAACGTTATTGTCTCGAAAGAAGTTAAAAAGTATTTATGCACAACCAACACTTTGCTGACTGCACTTAGAAGAGAGATTAGCCTGTAGTTGGACACATCAGAAGGGTCATTTTCTTATGGAGTGGTATGACATAAGCCTGTTTCCAAATATGTGGTACCATTCCAGAGCTTAGAGAGAGCTTAAAAAGATCAGAGAGAGGAAGAGCAAGTGGTTGAGCAAGTTCTTTGAGAAGTCGATTGTTTATAGGATCAGGTCCAGCAGCTTTGCCAGTAGGAAGTGATTTTAAAGTGTCTCTAACCTCTTCAGGTGTAACAATGATAGAATCAAGGTTGTATGTGGAATTTTCACTGTTTGAGGCAGGGTTGCTTGGCTTTCATCTAACAGAGTTTGTTCAGTGAATAAATTGTTCAAGATATTTGCTTTGTCCTTTTTCTCAGTGCAGATATGCCAATTCGTATTCAATGGTGGTATGACATCAGCCTGATCAGGTTTAATAAAGTGTTTTTTTTAAGTTTTCAGTTAACGATTTTTTTACTTCCTTTCTAGATTTACGAATTTCCCTTCTTACTAAATTTTTTAAACTGTTTATATGTTTCAAAGTGGTTAATATTATTAGATATCTTTTATATGTCACATAATCTTTCTTTTTTTCTAATGGGTTCCTTGACCTGTGTAGTTAACAAAGCGGGGTCAGTTTTACGTGCATGTATTAACCTGTTAGGTACATGCTTATTTGCAAGAGTCTTTTAATGCTTTTCGCGAAAATTAAATTTTCGCGCAAATTTCCGAATTTACAGTACTAGTTCTGTTAAGCATTGTCTCAGAATCAATTACCTGGCAAACATTATATCTTCAGCAATCAATTAGGCCAGTATACGTGATTTCGGTACTTATCGCAATGACGAGCAACGAAGGCTCAGACGAGCCTGCGCTTAGTCGCTGTGGCGCAAGAGATTTTTCTTCTAGCATACACAAAGTATGTGTGTAGAGATCAGCTCAGACCAAAATTGAGACCTCCAGTAAAAAATCCTTACTGACCATTCCAAGGCGGTACTTCTTTTGTGCATCATTTGTTTTATTTATGTCTTGTGTTTGTCATGCTTTCACGTCTGTTCATTGCTGCCCTGTGGTCACTTAAAGGGAAATGGCTGACCTCTTGCCTCTTGTTCGTGATGTTTATTGTGAATTTGTTACTTTCCCGTTTGGAATCTTGGGCCAGGTGTGGTACTTGATTGTATCGATTCATGATCCTTGCCCTCTTTCTTATTTTGCACATGATGCGATAAGCCAAAACCCCAATTATATAATATCTCGATACTGTAAATTCGGAAATGTTTGCGAGAAATTTGTTTTCGCGAATAGCCTTGAACGACATATTTGGGACATTAAAAATCGCTACTAGAGCATGATTTACCTGTATCAGTTAACGGCAGAGTGTTTTCGCCATTTTGCGCCAGAGTTTTATTTTCACAAAACTTCGTACATGCGAAGTTTAGTGAAAATTAAACCCTCGCGAAAATGTCCGAATTTATATTAGCATTCTATAGAAACAGAAGAGAAACAGTGCAATCGAGAAACATTTCCATGAAGAAAAAGGAAAATCAACAATATTGAAATGAAAGCCATCTCGTTCGTGGGGAATACTAGAAGAGGAAAACTAACCATAACGCTCGATATGGAAAATTCCATATGACAAAATAAAACATAAAAACCTAATGATGTCTTAATGACAAAAGAAATAAGCTTAATTGTAGCAACGAATTGTTTTGTCGTATTATCAGGCACCAGGTTGAAGCATTTTACGTAATTAGAGAGTTATCAAAGATGATCCGGATTTCTGACATGTTTATGACTGCAAATTGCTTCAAAAAAGACTGAACTAGATTGCAGAGGGCTTATAGTCCAGGCGCTGATTTCTGTACAGGCCTTAGTTTTTGACTTGGCACAACTTACCTGCCAGAAAAGGTTTGACTGCAGAAATGCAGTCCTGTGGTCTTCTGCAATACTCATAGGTACGTCGGACAGTTAAATTGTGGTAGAAGTTTTTTTGTATCACGTCAACTTTGAACGTACCCTACGCTAAATGAGGCTTAGGCAAATTGAGAGGAAAACACGCCTCACGTTCAACCATTGCTTCCTATTCAGCATATTTCCCTTTGAATTTATGCATTACATGCATGCAATGGCATACGACAGTAAAGCAATATAAAACTTTTGTATATATGGTATATTAGACGTGAAAATGTCCAACGAGAGGGGTGATTTATCCCACCCCCTGAATATAATGTATCCAAATTCAAAAAGAAATGAAATCTCCCCTATATCTTAATTTATCAAGTAAAATAGCATATTTATAATCATATTTAAACATTATTCTTACAGTATGTTTGTCATGCTTTACATTTGTTACAAATCAAAGAAAGAACATACCACATGAAATGACAATTCAGGAATGCGTGTATTAAACAATTTCCAGTGTACATTCTCTGCTGCAATATATTGTATCTGTGACTTATACTAAACTCTTTTACATGGACATGACGATAGCCTTAAAATCATTTAATGAAATGCAGCAAACAGTCAGTATGCGCTTAACCATTATACAACATGATATTGCAGTTATATACGTTACTTACTTTCAAATGTATTACTATTTAATGCAATAATATCATTAGATTAAGGGCTACCAAACGAACTCCGAAAAATGAGGTCTGTAGACTGTAAATTTCTAAAACCGAATTATATTAGCCACATAATGAAGTGCGTTAGCTTTTCAGCGGATAAGGCGTTACCCTGCAATAGCCAAATTCACTACGTTACCTCAGTTCTTTAGGGTTATACATTTTTAAGGTCAAGGCTTACCACTTAGAAAAACTCTCTTGCATTGTAATGATTATAGTGTAGCTGTTGCAAAATGAATGGAAGTAAGTAAGGGTGCAAAGGTCAGGAATCGATACAATCAAGTACCATACCTGACCCAGGATACCAATGGGAAAGTGACAAACTCAAATAAATTATTGGAAATTTTGTTTTGCATTATTTCTATCAATAAGGCTTAGTCTAAACGTGGAATTTGTTCATATAAAATCATTACGATATTCAGCATGTCAAATGAGGGCATAATCATTGATGCAAGAATGGCAAACCATTAATCATCTGTATGTTCCAAATCAAACTGAATTGATGATAAATAGTACCGTAATTAAAATATCAAGTTAGTAAGCACATTTGATTTTAGTTCAGCAATGAAGGCTCATGCGAGCCTGTAAAATATGGCATTAGACACATCAGAGCATTTCTGCTTGTATATGTAGATAAAGACAAACGCTAGCTCCACTGCATCAGCCTGGGGGATTAAACGGTGCATTTGCCCATGTGAGGTTGGTACCAAAATCACATATGGTGTTCAAATCTTCAATTTAGCATGTATAAATTACATAAGAGAGGTCAGCAATTGTTTTTTTGATTTTATGGCAACGAAATTCACACTTGTGCTACTGTCAAAGATAATATCGCAGATAAGATAAAAAAAATCTTGCATATTATATCACATAACATATACAACAATAGAGACACTGCTTTATCAACCTCTAAGATTTATACTTACTTTTAAGAGTAATAGAAGTATGATTCCTTTGAAAGGAAGCATTGCAAATATGACATGCATAATACTTTCATGCTTCCTTTCCAGGCATTGCATTTAAGTCTTTCATTGATGTCAAAGACTACTGCACAAAGAGTTTGTAAGAACAGTTGACTCTTTGTACATGTATGTCTCTATAAATCACTATCCTCAACATTTTCGTGCTTTTATATAATTTCCTGTTTATGGGTAATGCATTTGTTTTCTGTCTGAAGAAGCAAGATATTTTTTTAGAAAAAGCTGTGTTGATTTCATTTAATAACACTTATTCATTCTTATGTTTATATACATATAGCGCTTTGTTATCATTTTATTATATTTACAAGACTCCTGTAATAATTTGGCCATGCCACATTCTGTATAGTGAAAATTATCATCAGTGATATAAGCATTGATTGCTATAACTGAGTAAGATCTCATGACTGCATGTTTTTAAATGTTTATTTTTTATCCAATATCTTAAAGAACATTTTAGAGTATATTTTACATTACCTGTGTGTCACAATGTCTTTTTTTAGCCTGACATAACTCTTGACTGAAATGTCATATGTGTTAAAAATAGTGTCTTAAGCAGCAATTTACATGTGTTCCTTGGATATGATCATATCACATGTGATCGTTGTCATCCATTATAACTGATTTTACCCTTTTTCAGGGAGATGTTTCTATAATATAAAACCTCTCCTTATAAAGTGATATTAGATTAGCAAATGCTCAAAGGTACTAACAGTTTCATTAAATAAACTATAAAAGGTATGCTGAAAATAAACTATAAAAGGTATGCTGAAAATAAACTAAAATCTATTTAAAAGCTGAAACAAGTAATGTGTCATCATCTGCATATGCATATAAATGTCAATATACAATTTGATTTTTAGAGATTCTCTTTAAAAAATAACTGATTACAGACTCGTTTAATGCATAATCTCTATTGTAATATATATAATTATTATCCTACCAACTCTTAGATAATTGATTTTGTCTGTCATGTAAGCAAAGAAATAGTATAAGTTTATTACCATCTCTCTAAACATTTAGTAATTTGTATTTTTTCTATGGGAAACTAAACTTGGTATTATACAAGGAGCTAACCTATATTATGTTACTGACTTTGTTTGCATAATGTGTACAATAGTAAACTGGGTACATAAAATATTTTCAAATGAATGATGAGACTTCATTCAATAAACTTAGTTGTGTTGTTTTTCTCCTGCGATAAATATTACAAAATTCTACATCCTTAATATTTTAGCTTTTCAGGGCCCAATCGTATACTGTCTTTGATAACATTTAGGACAAACATAGGACCTTATGATATTTGATATGGCTATATATGTTACTTTGATAAATTTGACAGAAAAGGAATGTATTCTACTTCTACTAAAGAGCTGTCCATATCTTTGTTTATGTGTTTTAGAATATCTAACTTTGGACAAATCAAAATGATATTTCGTTGAGATGAAAGCTTAAAAAAATTCTTTATTGCAAATGTAAATGTTTATAGATATAGTAACTTAATAAAAACTGATAAGTATTTTAGAACAAACTGGTGTCTTGTTATAAATTTAAAACAAAATGGGTTTAAAATTAAATAAAATACCATATGACATATAATATAATGTATTTAGCAATATATATAGGAAGTCTTAAGGTTTGTAATGTACGTTACATATTGTCATACAAGCATAAAAACATGGAACTTTACACCAGAAAAGCAGTAAAGTATAGCTTTTTATTATCGTGTATCAATAGAATGCTCAATTATGGATAAATAAGTCAGCAGATGGTATTGCATTCTAATTTGCAAAGTGAAATGGTTCTAACCATATTCACCGTTTTATTGGGGGGGGGGGGGGGTAATCATATTCAACAGCTTATAATTCTTAGAGTAATTATGGTAGACACAAGATGTTTTCAGTTTTGAGACAGTCAGGTAATTATCTTTTCCAAACATGGTATGTAAAACGTATATACCCATTATAGAACTTATAAAATTAATTTTTGATCAAAATTATTTTATCTTATAAGGCATAACTGAAAATATAATGTAAATGACAGTTATAACATAAAGGTTGTGCTTCTGGATGCAAACAATTTGTTTTCATAATTGTTTAGGTCCTATTCGAGGTTTTGGCAGTAAATAACGGCCGTATGCACCATCTGGATAAACCTGGATACCATTTCTTATTCAAATGTCACTATTTTGTTTTTTGTGGTAAAAATGGGGTAGGTGTACAAAACGACTCCTCCTGGAAAACTGCTTCCACAATTTGACTGTACGACGTGCCTAGAAATGTTGTAGAAGGGTAGTTCGAACTATTTCCGAAGTCAAACCTTTTCTGGCTGGACAATTGTGCCAAGTCAATTTTCAAAAACCTAGCTCCTTGACTATTATGGCAGTCCCAGAAGTTATAAAACTATTTCCATGCTCATATCAACTGAGAATGATATTTAAACTGTCATAGAAAACTAAAATGACTTTTCTTGCTTTCAAGCTCTCAAACGCTGTATTTATCATGCTAATGAATGTTAATATTTTAGAAATTCAGTTAACCAATAAATACACTAAACAACGAATATGGGGAACACCAAACAACACACTAAGAAAAGCATATAACACTACGCTACTTACAAAAAGTGAGTATATATTAGATGTTTCTAATACAGATCACATATCATCTCACAGATGGGGTTACATTTACCCGATACAGGGAACTCTGAGGTTGATGGAAATCTGTTTACCTAAGATATACCCACATCTCAGAGTTACCTGTATCAGGTAACCTTGTGTGTATCACAGTTCCTAGATAAAGATGGACCAGAACGCACGCACGCACGCGCACGTGCAATTAAAGTAAAACCTGGCAACCCGCATAAGACTGCAGCTGATCAACAATGAATGTCCAGAGCTTGGAGTATTACTCTAAAATATTAACCTGATCCTGGCCTTTATCATTAACATAATTTCACAGCTGATTGAGCATCTAAATATTTCACAGCTGATTGAGCATCTAAATATGTCTCCGGCCTGCATCGTACGTACTATAGTGTTTCCAGGTTATAAGTGACCCCCGTTTTTCTTTTTTCAAACAGCTTTAAATTGAACTTAGAAAAACGGCACTTAGTATGTGGATTTAAATGCACACCGCGTAACTAAAACTTATTTTTGGGAGACGCCCTTATTTGTAACTGAAGCCCCAGTCCCCTGTACAAAAGAATAACTTAGTTGTTTTTCCCTGTGAATATACCCATGTGTACCTCAATAGATACACGTGGTATATTTGCATTGCTATGATGATATATACTAGCCTACAGGACTATCTATATCCGATGATTCAACGAAAATCTATTCCGCAAACCTCACTCGTCATCATTTTGACACACACACGCACGCACACACGCAATTGTAAAAGTCTATAGGGGTCCTAGACCGTGCCGTATTGAAAGCAGGCAAATATAAGGCTTAAGCATGAAACATGCATGAACATGTAGCACCTTCCATTTCAATTCATTGACTCTTTTTGCCTACGAGGTAATTTGTCATGATTTTGTCGTCTGCTGATATTTTTTTCAAAATCAGTTTGTTTCTTGTTGTTGCTTTTTCGGAAATGATCTTTCAGGAATATCAGTAGAGTGCCAAGCAGTTTGAATCCAGATCATGCCTGACGTTTTGTCGGGCCTGATCTGGGTCCAAATTGTTTGCAAAGGTAATCAGCAGACGACACTAGTAAGTAAAGAGTTTATTTCGACAATTCAAGTTTAGAGAGTTTACAGGAAATAACAAATTAGGGATATACATTAAACTTAAAGAGCATCAAACATTTGCCAGCTATTTCTCTGATAAACTTTGTCAACAGACGAAGGCAAGTTCAGGTTAAAATGTTGGGCATTATCTGGATCCATACTGTTTGATAACCTACTTGTATTCCTGAAAGACATATTTTAGGAAACAATTATCTCAAAAGAAAATTCAGCCATTATTTAAGGTTCAGACAATACTGTTACTTTCATGGTAATCTTAACACAGGTCATTTCATTGCATCGCCTTTAGATGTACACTGAAGTTTATGAGTCAGCTCGCGAGTTCGATCCCGGTCCGGTCCCATACTTTCGTGGAGATTGATCATGAAATGATTTCTACGGTCATTCTCCCCCTTCCGCTGATTCATTCAAGAAGGGTTGTTGTCAGTTACAAGCGAAAGTATGTGCACGAATTACTGGTTAACCGCTTGTTCAAGCCTGCCCAGGAAAAAGTGTGGTTAGGTGAACTGACCGTCCCGCAATGACCATAGCTGTTGACTTGGGACGTAAAGCAACAAAACAAACAAAACAAAAACTTATGAGTCAGTATAAGCAGTGAAGCATAGCTTAATGCACGAAGATTGGGCCAGTTAAGCAATTTTAACGTGAAGTTGCGAGTGTTTTTTATCAGTTTAAACACGTGTTTTGGGTGCTCAAAAGAACCATATCATCGAGACGGTTGTTTTGAGTACACACAACATATTTTTTGGTTGAGAAATAGGAAAAATAATTCTCTGTTACGCACTCTTATCTGTGGGACTGACGAATTACCTCCACTGACCTGTATAAGCCATGTTTTATTTATATCGCTAGGTTCACTTGGGGACTAATTCAAAGAAGAGCAGCAAAAACACACCAAAATTTCATCTAATCCCAGCTTATACAGAAACTCATATTTATGTGGAAAAAATAAATTCAATTACGCGGTATATATCTAAATTCATTTCTCTAATTAATTTTTCAATTAAAATCACCATTTAAGAATAATTAGCAAAAAACGGGGGTCACTTATGTTCTGGAAACACATTAATACGGCAATGCACGTGGTACTTATGTATATACCACAATAATGAACAATCGCTATCTGTTGACTGCGTGGCTCAGTACGTAGAGCACGTGATCAATATAGCACAGTTATTTTTAAGCTCTGCGTCGTAAGTTCGAATCCCGTACGCGACATTTATTATTGTAACTATTGTAAAGACTTTTGTTTTTATTTGTGTTAACCCATCAGTCTTTTAGTGGGACATAGGCAAACAGTGGATACCCAAACCAGACGCCGCATGTGCGGCGTCTGATCAGGTTCTCTACTGTTTGCTTTAAGAATGTTCTGTCAAAATTCGAATAAATAATGAAAACAACCTCCCAACAATCCTTCTGGTCCAATTGATAAAAGTGGGAAAGTCTATTCAGCATAAATGGGTTAAATTTTCTCCTTTTTTGCAATAGTGTTTCTCCATTTTATTTAATCTGATCTCTTCAGTGACAGCAACATTCTCTCGTCGGATTTCAACTATCGCCTGTCACCTCTTCAGTTTTTAAGATACATGTATGAGCTGCGACATGCGATTTCCAACAATTTGGCATTTTGAAATGAATAAACTCAAGTGAGGCTATGTAGCCTCATTTTAAAGAAAAGAAACTCTAAATGCTGTTCAGTCAATAACTTTCCAGGCTTAGGATATTCAAGCGACTAGCAAAGGCTCTATTCAGACTGTGAGTATGCACAAAATGGTCTGAGCATATGTTTGTCACTCATACCACATTGTTGGAAATCTCATGTTGTGGCTCATATACAGACCTCCTTGCTGCTCTTGAGAGAAGATTTCCACATGCTACAACTTTGGAGCCAAAAGCAGGATTTATAAAGACATATTCGCAAACTAATTTTTACTCCCAGTATCAAGAAGTTGTCAGCCATTACATTTTAAAAGAAAGCGTTAACTTACAAATTCATGTGTTTATGTGTATTTATTTTACATGATAATAAAGAAAAAATGAAATTAAAAAAGTGGAGTCTGCCAGGATTTGAACCCATAATTTACGCATTTGGAGTTAAGCTGACTAACCACACGACTACGGTGGAAAATACTAACTTTATTGAGTTATCGACCGATTTTACAGCAATTGCACCAAGACGTTTATTTCCGTAATTGCTCGGAACATACCGATTACACACGATCCACCAAGAAAAAATATATATTCAGTGTAAATACTGTAATAATGTATTCATGCATAAAGGTCAGGATCAGGTTAATATTGTAGAGGTATAATACCAATCGAATTTATTCCAGTTGTAATGAACTTAAGGACATACAGTAAAGCCTGTCTTAAGCGGTCACTCAAAAATAAATAAAACAAAGATCTTAGAGACTGATTATCGCTTAATGCAGGTCAAAAGTATTGCAGAATGCTCCCCCTTGGAGCACAGGTTTTACTGTATTTTATTTCGTTGATTTAAATAATTCGAGCACTCAACTTATTATCCCGAGAGCTCACATATTATCTAAAGCACTCAGCTTAATATCTCAAACGCTTGACTTAAATAAATAAGATAATATCTGTCGAGCATAGAACGCTAGAGATAATTAGTTAATCACTCAAGATTTTATGTCGAACCCTCTAGACAATAAAAGTAAGAAAGAGGGCAAAGATCAGGAATCGATACAATCAAGCACCACACATGACCCAGGATACCAATGGGAAAGTGACAAAATCACAATTAGACATCACAAACGAGAGCCGAGAGAAGAGGTCATCCCTTTCCCAGCAGGTGATCACATAGCATAAATAAACAGACGGGCACGAAAGTATAACAAACACAAGTCAGAAATAACATAAATGATCCACAAAAGAAGTACCGCCTTGGAACGGTCAGTAAAATATTTTACTGGAGGGCTTAAACCGGTTTCACGGCGCGCCAACCTCACCCTTAGTTCAGATGTGTATCAAGACACAAACACCAAACATAAATAACACAAATGATCCACAAAAGAAGTACCGCCTTGGGACGGTCAGTAAAAATATTTTACTGGAGGGCTTAAACCGGTTTCACGGTGTGCCAATCACACCCTTAGTTCAGATGTGGATTAAGACATATAGATATTTGGTTTGCATGAAAGCATAAGTCGAGTGCTAGAGATATTATGTTAAGCGTTAGAGATATTATGTCGAATGCTGGGAATAATATGTAAAGCACTCCAGATGGAAATATACAGTCAGACATGAGTAAAGCATCACCCAAACACTATTTCAGAGACGTTTTTCATGTACGAATTTCTTCAAAAGAACAAATAGTTTGTAACATTTTGTTGCCCTTGTCTTTTCTTGGTCTGCTGGACATATCAGAATGCCATTTGGTCAATTTGCTAAATTGTTACGGTGTCCTGTACACCAACCCCTTTTTTGGGGGTATACCCTCAAAACGTGTCAAAGCTTAACACAAAGTGCTTACTTTGAATTCACATAAACGCAAAAATAATCTAGACCTATTTTCCAAATTAGTGCAAAATTGATGCTGTCAAACTTTAGGTTACATGTCAGTTATAGAGGATCATAGACATAGTTAATTGCGTGTTTTAATTTTTTGCATTATCACTACATAACATGCCATTCTTTACCCATCCATAACTTTTATTCTTTAAGAGATATGAATCTGAAATTTTCAGACAGACCTTGTCTTTGATATTGTAACAATATGGGGTATGACACTAACACTTTACATGTCTAAGCGTTTTGAAAACACCACAATGGGGTAGAGAATAGGGGCAGTTTTAGGGGTAAGTGTACATTTACCATGCCTGGTTGTTTACCTCAATGCTATTCAAATCAAAATTAGCTGTAAATTGTCACAATTGATCTATTCTAATAAATAAAACAAGAAAATATTCATGACTAGAAAGCTTCCTTCGTTTTTCATGGTAACTATTGTTGCGATGCTTAACTTATGTCTGACTGTATATATGATATGTTGAGTGCTCGAAATATATACGTAGCGCTTGAGATCTTTAGATGTACATGTATCACCTGGGAGCAATATCAACGACTGGATATGCTGAAATCAAGTAGTGTCCCCTTTCATTTAGTATTTTGAATTACTTATTCACAGAAACTGCTGCAATGTTAACTGATCACGGTTTCTTTTGTCTTGCATGAATACCGAAATATATTATTAACTTTATAGAACATTCCTGAACCATATCATTCGTGTCGCGTATCCTTAGGACTGCCATAGATTTTTGAAAAAGTTGCCAAATTAGGGGTGGGGTAGGACATTAAGCCTCTGAAAGTCACCTAATTGACCCACCATTAAAGTTTTGCTCGAAATCAATAGTAGATACTAAATACTCACTCTAGATACAGTTTACTTTTATATGAAAAAAAACAACAACATTCGATCCCCACTGTTTCCTCCCCTTTTCATTTTCTTTCTCTGCTTTTCCTCTTTCGTTTTTATCTTCGGTGCCACGCATCTTCTGCAACCCACCCATTTAGAGAAGGCTTAAATAGTATTCATTTGACAGCAGTATAAGATAGATAGGGTTAGAAAATGGATTTTTGCAAGAAGATTTGTTTTTTTTCTTTTACTTTTCTCCAACTTTGGACGCGTCTAACTAGCATCTTATAAATGCTGGCTACTTCATATTCCCAGCATATTATCAGTATGTGTACCTATTCCATGGCACCAAAACATAAGACTTTTCTCCTCTCTGGTCAGAGTGAGGGTTATTCAAAAACTACTTTTCGTCAATTACGCATCATACGCTAAGGCAGTCAAAAAGATATGTGCAGCCATTTTCTATTGAGCGAGCGCTCGCTATCGTTCAACAATGTAGTGATCACACTGACAAGCGCTCGATGGAGTGCTCGCATTGTTAAACTCGCCTCAGATCTCTGCCCCAAATTTTATTCATCTGTGACGCAGAGTGATTGGTCAATTCATCGTAATAGCTGAAGGTAAACACCATAGCATGCAGGTAAAATTTTATTAATTGATCTCTGCTGTCTGTTTATGGATATTGCGCAGGATTCGCGGACCACGCGAACTTTACAACTATAATTTTAAAGAATGATGAATGACTGGGACAGAAAAAAATGGAGTAGTATAAATGTTGGAATGGATGGGTTACCAGAGGCTAGCACTGGGACGGGAGGGCACTTTTTGGAGTAGCCTTCAGATTACTCCGGTTTGCGCCCCATCTGTTCACCACAAAGTATAAGTGTACACGTCAGGTGGAAACTTAATTTGAAAATTTAACTTGAAAGTTCAGTCTAAGTTCATGTCTTAGAAGTTATGCATTTCTCAGATGCCATGCCGCCCATGTGAGGGCGAGAAACATGTATTTGTTTATGCCTAAATAAAGCATACTTGACTGACTTGACTGACTATTTAGACTTTAATAATAGTCCAGGGGAGGTTTTAGTCAAACTAGTCAAAAAGATTTACTATCGACTTTGAACAAAGTATTAACTAAAGCGGGTAGATCATTGAATGACCATAAGCTTATCTAATGTAAAGTACATTCGAGAAGACATTCGCCTATCTCATTAAGAAAAGAATCGTTATTTGTGTCCACACAACTTGGTATTGGCGCGTGAAAACCTGTCTTAAGGAGTTGCGCAGACCAGCCTGCGCATCCGCGCAGTCTGATTAGCGCCTTTGTTATTCGCTTTTTGGAAAGTATCATATCAAAACTTGCAACAAGAGGAGCTAGTCTCTGTAGCTGAGCAGGCTGGTTTAAATCTCACTTTTGTCGGAAAGCCCGAAGATAGGGTTGTCACGTCGTGGCCCAGTAATGGTACTTGTTTCAAGGTGCACTTCCGTATTGGTCTTTAATTACACGGAAGTATGATATAGGTTTAGGAATATTGCACTCAAGCAAACTTACACATTACATAAGCGAACACACAATGTTTTTGCGATGTAATAAGTGCGTCCTTATTTTTTTTTAAAATACAATTAAAAACCATCTCTGGCTTCTACAATGTATAATTGCTAATTGTTTAAAGTTTTTATGAACGTACATTTTTGTGGATATAAACCGTAAATTTGTTATCATTCTTGTTTTATATAAATAATATGGAAAAATTTGTTCCTTCAGAGAAAAGAGAAAACCCTTTAAAAGTATAAAAATGTTATTTTTCTTGTTTAATTGTGTTTTTTTTTAAAGAAAACTTAATTTTTTTTCACTTTTAACAACAAATAAATCTTTAAAAAGGCTGGTAAGGTCATGTTTTTTTCGTCGTAATATATAAGTTTTGAACAATTTTCTAACATATTAAAAGAAGGTGACATTTTGACACATGCCCATAAGTCCTGTGCCACCTTAACCCGCGTCTTTCTTCCTCTTGATGTAAGAATTATGATATGATATAGAACTTTTTGGCGTTTCGCTGGCGGGCAGATAGTGGCCAGATAATATATGCTGGCAGGCCTAGTGGTCTTTCTTTCTTCCACCAATAGTTAAGTCATAATGAGCACGACAGAAACTGCCACTGAACACTTCGATAAAACTTCTGAAGTCAAATAAAACCGGCACTACCATCGCTTAATCAAATGTTGCCGACGATGGGAAGACAACGATACGTGTTAGTGACTGAAAGTCAATACAATCAATCAACAGTATAGACAAATGAGCCAATCCGTGACACGATCGTACTTATTGCATCTGCATAAAGTCACTGTTTAAAGGGGCAAGCGCAGCTTTTTAGTGATTTTGTTTGTTTGATTTGATTATTTACGTCCCATCAACAATCTTTCAGCTAAACAGGGACTGGTCTTCCTAGGTTGAACCAGTACTAAGCTAGGATAAATGGGTCTTGCTCAAGGACCACAACGCAGTGACGCCGGTGAGGCTCGAACCCGCGGCCCCTCGGTCTCGAGTCAAGCACTCTACCAATTAGCCACTGTGCTCCCATCTATTTAGTGATGTTAGAAAGTAAGGAAGAAGGCAAAGATCCGGTTTTGATATAATCAAATACCACACCTGACCTACGACACTATATGGGAAAGTGACAAAAACACAAGAAAACATCGCGTACAAGAGAGCCAAAAGGTCAGCAGAAAATGATGTTACATATACCCACTATTAAGTCCAAACATAGTTACTCTGTTTTTCTACTTTGCTTTAAAAATTAGGGATGCTTTGGTGTTCGAATGCGAGAAGGTCACACGCTTTTTTTCTAAGCCTCATTTGGTGTGTGTGTGAAGTGCTGATCAAGCTTCTAATCACAGAGGGAAACTCATGAGGCTTTATAAATTATTGATTGGGACCAGTGGTCTGAGTTTAATTATAATGGCTTGCCAGGTCCGAATGAAACTATTAAAATTGGTGCGCCCGTCCCTCTGTCCATAGATGCAATGAGTGGGTACTATGTGAGCGAAACTCTCACAGTTTATACCGATCGTTTCTAAACTTTGAATATATTTCGTGGTCTGAGGATGCGCATTTGGTTCGGATATTATCGCCAAACTATATTTTTGTCATTTTTCATGTTATGACCGGTTTTTATTATTATTATTATTATTATTATTATTATTATTATTATTATTATTGCTGTTGGTATCTCAGGTGCAATGAATAGGTATTTCGTAGATTTTATTTCACCCCTGACGCAATACGAGGGCTGTTGAAATATGAATGCAAGTGGCTTCATAAATTTCTTCACATATATGCTACAACAAAATGGTAAACATTTCTATAAAGGACTATATGTCACATTTAAACTGGCACCTGACCTAAAGAAATATACAGTATACTTATCGAGCTATAGCCTTTTGAAGGAGGGTGACGTTGATATACTAACAAACTCAATGCTTCAAACATATACCAGTGATATAGACGAACGTATAATTCTTATATAAACAAGTGAAATTTCTTGAAACTTTTAAAGAAGTATCCCCATATTCTTATATAACAATTCTGTGAAAGTTGTGAAAATCCGACATGCTTTTGTTAAATTACAACGAATCGTTTTCACTAAAGTCTCCTTATGTTTGCAAATAACAGGTAAACAAAACACCACCTTTCAGTTTTCAGTTAAACTTATCTCTAACAAAATGCACGAAAAAACATTTTAATAAGTTCTAACTCAAAGACAATATGTTGATCGCTCATACTGAGTTGTTGCTTCAAATTATTGATGGATAGTGGGTAATTTTTAAACGCTGAAATGATTTTTTATTAAGTCAAAAATGCCTTAAGTGAAGGAGTCATAGAATTTATACTTAATTTTTTTGTCATAACATTGCGGCTTTATTCTAAATGTGAACGTAAACTTTAAGTTTGACCACTATCGGCATTATTCACAATAAAATTACTCACCTGGTCTTCAGGACTAGACATATTGAACATATATTAAATAATGTAAACACGTCATTAAGAAACAGAAAAATGCTTGAAAAATGATATAAACTCTGATTACTCTTCAAATAGAGGACAGGGCATTTTGAAAAGTTCCTAATGGCATATTTAGCATGTTTTCAGCAAAATGCAAAGAAAACAACACAGCGATGTCCGTTATTACATCACCAGTAGCTAACTCAAAATGACGTTTATCATAAAATTAATGACGTCACAAATGTGCCTGTTTACTCGAGATTGAAACGGGATTATAGAAACTTTTTCCTGCCAGCAACTTTTGGATTGTTACTTAATCTTGCATCTAAAATTTGGTGCCATTAAGTCTAAAACTTACAAAGATAAGACGCTATATCCGCACATGTAACAAAACGTTCATTGCAATTTGCTTCAGAAAAACTTCAGTATACAGGAATGGCCTTTATATAAGAGTCTGTAACTCGACAAATATAGTGAGTGTTTCTTTATGTTTGGTGCCATTTAAACGGCGACAAATAGTTCTTTTCAGAAAGGTATAACATTTTGTCGTAGCACATATGTGAAGAAAGTAATGAAGCTACTTGCATTCATATTTGAACAGCCCTCGTACTGTTTTTTTTATTCGTTATTCATCATTTTTACAAATCGTTTATTGTATTTTAACTGCTCCTGGATTTTTTTAACTGTAAAGTATTTCAAACATCTAGGATTTAATAGTCTATGTCCTGCATAATTTAATGTAGTTTTACTGTGAAGTAACGCATGACTAAAGACCACTGTGGTCATTTGGGTCTCGTCACTTATTTCGGTGTTAAGGTAACTTTCTCATCATGTTCAATTTCTTCATTTAATCACAGATAAACGCCCCAAAATGCTTGAGTTCCGATTGATTTTTGTTCATCGAATTCACATTGTATCTTAGCTATAAAATTATATGAAAACTTTAACGGTTGGTGTCTAGGCATGAAATAACTAATTACGGTTTTGTCATCGTGGATAATTAATAAATGAAAAAAAAAACGCAAAAATTATGACTAAACCGTAATGGACCATTTTTTTAAATATAACTGTAAAAACATTTTAAATCTGATTTTATCTCCGTTTTGGCAAGACAGAGGTTGTTAACTAGAGGATACAATCTCGAAGTAAACATGCAAACATATTCGAAAGTTCTCATTTTTGTCAGCCTTTATTTAAAGGCAATTTTACCATAACACCGGAGTAGGTGACTGTAAAATAAACAAATAAACAACAAAAACATTTTGTTGCGTTGACATACAAACATATTTTAGCTTAGTACATATATTTCTATGTTTCATCTTGGTACAATGGTCACTAAGCCACACCCTATTAGGTAAAGATAGGGGATAATGAGATGCAATGATTGAAAACATGTCATCATTTTCATCCTATAACACATTTTTGTAAACACATAAAAAATACGCATTTTAAACCATTATCCTATATGCGTAGAATTTCTTCAAACGTCTATGTTTACCGCATACAGTAAAACCTGTGTAAAACGGCCACTCAAAAATTGACAAAAAACAAAGAGGTAGCTTAATGAAGGCCAAAAGAAATTTCGACCTGCATTAAGCGATAATTGGTCTTGAAAACCAATGTTGGTTTTTAGAATGGCCGTTTTACACAGGTTTTACTGTATATACATATATCAACTACTTTCTTCCAGTTTGGGTTGTTATTTTAGGTGTTTTGGCGTCCGTCCATTCAGATCGAAAATACAACGACAATAAAAAACAAAAATAAACTTAAATCAAGAAATAAACAAACGCTGCCCCGAAATCCTCATTAACATTTTCGAACCGGAAGCAATAACATTAAAGTCTCTCACACGAGGAAGTCAGCTCAATTAAATGTAAAAGCAACATCACTGTAACATTTAAAAACAGCGATTTTTCAATTACGACACATGCATTTGTATATGGCCAGTACACGTATCGCATAAGCTGGCTAGAGGTCTACATTCTAATGTAAGTAAGAAGGGCGGCAAAGATCGGTATGTAATGTACGGTATTATAACATTTTGAATGACCCCGCAGTGCCGCGTAAGTGCGGGGATAGTGATTACCCACCAAGCCCATGATAGGGTTGATCTCAAACGCTCGCGACTCATGCAGTGCTCATTGGTGCCAATGTGATGATAGCCATGTAATTAGCACATAATGTGCTGAAAATCGGTACCACGTCGTTTTAAAATATAAAAAATAATTGCTGTAGAAAATACAGATGGTCGATCTGGAAAACCTAGAAATCTGAACAACTCTGCTCAATTTTAGACTCAGCTTTGGCAGAGAGCATTTCGTATTTCCTTGACAGTGCAATTGCATATGATCAGTGAATATCACAAGTCTACACAGGTACGCAGATTTTTCTGTGTTGTTTCTTTCTGAAGAAGAAAAAAGAATGCAAGTCAATTAAAAACAACTTCAAACTTTTCATGTCATACCGGCAGAGGTGAGGTCATTTGGACATCGACGATATAAGCTCTTACAAGACTGTTTGCATGCTAACAATTATTACATATGCTAGAGATCTGTGCGTTATGTATATCCATTTTCAGTAGATTTCTTGACTATTCAAGGGATTTGAGAGGGGCAAATCAATATGAGGAGAAATAAGTGGGTGGGGAATAAGAAATAAAAGGAACCCAATAAGGCTTTGGAACCGTTCCACAGAACAGAATGGTTTACAGATAACTCTGCCATTGTCACTGCAATGACTCTTAAAGATTGAAACACAAGCCTGACAACAGTGCAGCTACATAAAGGCACAAGCTGATCAGCATCTTAACTATTTACCATGCCATCCAGTATAGCAAATTTTATGGGTCACTTGATGACGTTCCAGCTGACTTTTGTAGACTGAGTATACAAGCAACAATGTTCATACCCAGTAAATCATAATCATAAATACTTTTTCATACCATTCATAGAGAAAAAAAGATATAAAGATATTTATAAAAAAGATATAATTCAGCTCTTTTGCACAAGTCCATTGTCACTCATTTCAGTTTGGCTTCAAAAATAAAATCATGAAATTTACAATCAACGCCATTTGAACAGTATTGCTATGTATACCCTAAAATTCTAGAAACTGACTTTAGTAAAAAAAACATGTACTACACATATTTAAGATTTGTTGGTTGCAGATAAAAATGCTAAATTCTTTATTCTTACTGAATTATTTGATAGATGTATTCAACAACTTTTTTCATGTCAATGGGGGGGGGGGGATAGCAGTGTTTTTACCACCCATTTGTCCCCACAGGGCGGATGTTATAGCGGGGCTTCACATTTGGTATAAAGTTGATTTCATTTGTACAATACATAAATACTTACAAAGCAAAACAGTAATAATATATGTAAGCATTATACAAACGGGATTCAGAAGGATAATGCTTATATATATATTATTACTGTTTTGCTTCACTTTTGAGAAAGTCATGCTCCCCGCCCATCCCCGTAGGCGGGGGAGCCGTTGATACAAATGACTAGTGCATAACATATGTAAATAAAACTTCACTATGATATCAGTCACATTATAGGTAGCTTATGCCCAGAAAAATACACATTTCGATAGGTACCATATTTCGACAAAAAGATGGCATTATGACTTTTTATAGAGCGTTGACTGGCCACCAACCCCCAAGTTTTCCAACAGTATGATATTCTATAACAATATTATATAAACAACAAAATGACATTCATTATCCCTCTGTCTAATAGTTGGGATGCTTACATTTAACAGCTCTGTTACATACATTACACTTAAATCAGCAATAAGCATAACTTCATACTGATACAAGGACTAATTATTCTTAATTTCCATTTTTGATATATTACCAACTGTTTTTACGCTTAATTTACGTAGGCTGATCTGAAACATTCTGTTCACTAACTGACAAATATCAGCAGAGAGCGCAAGAATTTTTTGTTCTGAAAAACAACATATTAGTCCTCTAGCCTCAATTTTTATTGTTGTGATTATCATTTTATCATTATCTTTCTGCAGTTGGTTTTCGTCTAATGAAGAGTATTGCAGCGTTAAGACTTACTTACCTTTAAGAACATTCCATACAGCTGTTACTCTAATCTAAAGATACGCACCATTTGTCTTATAAATTCTTAAAATGAGAGTATAATTGTCATTATTATTATTATTATTATTATTATTATTATTATTATTATTATTATTATTATTATTTGAAGTATTAGTATGACAAAAAATTTTATAATATCACAGTCTTCTGTTTGAAAATAAAAGTCTTAGAGAAGTTGAAGTTGGTAGGTTGGAAAACTTGTGGGTGGGGTATGTCCTACCCTTCATCACGTCTTTCTGATGTCTTGATGAGCTTTCTCATTGTGTAAGTAATAATAAAGCATGTTTAAGACATTGTTTGAACACATATTACGTTAGACCGGCTACAGTCTGAAACATTGTTATGGCTTTGAAAAAATGACCAATATAAATTTGCAATCATAATGAAATTTCATTTCTTATCAACACCTTCTAGCCTTTTCTAGTCAGATGTTTCTTAACAGAGCCATCAGAGTTAGACTAGCTACAAGTATATGTAATAACACAGTGATGAAAAATGTTTAAGGACTGGAGCCAGTCTAAATTACGTTAAATTGCTCTCCGTAACTGGTAACAAATGACCAAAATCCTGGGTCTAGCTCATGGACTAATATAAATGTTGCTTCACAATGCTCTATAGTATGTTGCAGTGGACGTTAAAAGGTCAACTTGTCCTAAGAGATTTACTGATAACATGATGATCTTTTCATTGATACATATTTATTTAATGTAACACTCTCTACGGCCAAATCAATCTGCTAAGCTACCTTAGCTAGCTAGAATACTGTACTATGCATGGAGCAAGTTTAATCACTATATACTTCAGATAACGATAAACAAAGGCGCTTAACAGACTGTGCAGAAGCGCAAGCTGGTCTGCACCTTTGTTATTCGCATACAACAAAATCAGTTTCTCTCTCACCGATTGCCAATTATAGTTTCAAAAAGTCCCACTTTGTAAATTAACTATAACAAAGATGTATTTTCTTTTGGCACTGAAACGAATTTTAGATTTTTGAACCGTCAAAATACGATTTAAAAATCATATCTACGCTATCAAACGTGCACCTGACAATTTACGACTGAAGAACAAAAGTAGCATTTTTGGTTGATCAAAGTGGCTTTAAGCACAAGAGGGGATCAATCGGACATACCATTTGTTCAGAAAAAGGATAATCGATATTAGGCGAGTAATCTAGATGTTTGCAAGTAGACATGAAAGCTTCAACTACATCCGCTTCATTATTATCTGAGAGAGACAATATGAAGTCTCTTTCATAACAAAATAAAAACAAATCTCTGACGAAAGGAGTGGAGAGCGCCAATATTTCCTGTTGGAATATTATTGCAGCTGCTTAAGCCAATATATCAGAAGAATCGTTCACACCAAATTTGGCACGAACGATACAGAGGTATACTGTTTATGAAAAGCACGATTTCCACCTTGGCATCTGAGATGGCCGCCATTCTTTTCAAGATGGCCACCAATCCATTCAAATCATTATTAAACATCGCTATTTATGTAATATCTTAGTTATACAATCTCATAACTTTGCACAAATCATGGTAAATGATATTTTCAGATGCGAAATGCAAATAATTTTAGCTAATAAGTCACAATGACCGTAATACCTAATGAGTTGTAACTTCATAGGGCAATTTATCTTATTAAGAGAAGGTGCATTGAACATTTTACCAATTACTGGTTTAGTTTATAAGAGTGATGTCAAAACACAACCAGGACACAGTGGTGAGCCATTGCTGTTAGACTCAGCATGGGGCTTAGTGTAAAAAACTACAGCCACAAACTCGCTGCAGTTTGTAGTATACGTTAGCGTCCAAAATGCTATTTAATACGCCCCTGTATGTTAAACAACTAGTTTTAACTTTAGTTAGTTTTAGTACTATAACTAGAATTCACAGGTGGTGGCAGCGCGGGACAGACGAGCTTTAGTTACCCGGAGTGTGTACATATTGCATGGGACTTAAATTACATTGAATGAACGATCGGGCTAAGTTTAGGGCATATTATGTTTAAACCTAGTTGTATCCCATATTTTAATGTGCTTTCATATATATTGCATACTTTAAGGTAGTAAAAGGATTGTTAGTCTCTCTAAACGTAGAACATATGATATCTAATGGAAGTCCATTAAGTTTAATTTCTAAAACTGAATGGGAAAAGTGTTGTCTTAAAATTATGCCAGACAATCACAAAAGAAGATTTGATTTCTCCCCCACACGTTACAAGTGTGATTTTGATGGATACACGATATTGGCCAAAATACCATAGTTCAAGGTAAAAAGTAAATTACCCATCAAGTAAGATCCATCCAGATTAGATGGCGGAAGTGATATTGAGAATACTGGTATTTAGAATACATTAAGGCTAAATTGAGCAATATTTTTTCACAACAGTTGTCGCCTCATCTTCACTAACATCAAACTTCAGCATGCCACTAAAAGCATCTGACATGTAATACTAGTGACCACATTCAAAAATGCAAAGGTCTAGCATTGAATTAAAGCGGGGGTTTCTTATGCGAGAGAGTTGAACCTGCATCAGAGCTGCGTCAGGCTACGACTATGAATTTGATAAAAGACTCAATGAATGTGCTCAAACTCTCAATGACGGGAAACTTTTTGCTTTATTAAGCAGTGGTGGTGTGGTGACACTGGAACTGAAATACAACCGCTCATGCTTAACTGCTCTGTATAACAGAGAAAAGGCACATATTGCAGCTAAAAGTAAAGAAGAGCTTCAATTATCTCATGAAAACGAAACTTTTCCTTGTGATTTCTCTGCACTTCTTACGTACATCATTGATAAATCAAATAACAGTACTAGTGATAAAGCAACTGTTTTTAAGCTTTCTGAATTAGATCGTCTTTACAGTGAGAGATTTGAACTGTTTGGTAAAGATATACCTGATAAGAACTTAACCGATTAAAAGAAATAATACCAGGGCTGACAGACCACCAGAAAGGGCGAAACATCCTATTCACATTTTAAAAAAGATGTTGGTTCAATCCTATCAGAAGCCTCATCATACACTGATGCCATGATTTTTTTCTAAAGCTGCGGAGATGATACGAAAGCGCATGGTCGAACACGAGACCAAATTTGAAGGCAATCTATATGAATGTTCAGTGAATGATTCCTTGCCTTTTTGCATGTATGATTGAGCATGGAGCAGACATAAAATCCCAGCTAAGGTTCGGAGCTACCACAACTGATCTTGATATGACTCAACTTCTCCTTCTCCAATATATAATTGCTTTGCAAAGTACACATAAGTTGCCGCCACAAAGAGGCATTCCAGCGACAGAGAAACCCCATTTTCTGTCTATATAGAGTTATCTGTTTGCGCAATGACCAGAAATAAACATATTGTTGAAATGCTAAATGAGCATGGTATAAGTATCCCATATAATAGAGTATACACAGAACATTTACAGCAATAAGACACCTGAAAGCCAATAAAAGCTAAGCAGCCAGCTCTCTCTTCCTCGTCAAGATGATTGCAGAACTAGAAAGGACACAAAGTTATGCACACCAAAACAAAGTCCAACACAGAACCATCAAGAACAATGGGAAGTACATAAAACAACATCATTAACAACAGAACCCCCACCTTAGAACGGGCAGCAGCCTAAGCAACGGGGGGGGGGGGGGTTCTTAAATACATTTTACCGGTGCCAAACCTTCAACCCTGATTCTGCTGATGTTAAGTCATGGCGCCAGAGCATAACAAATATATTCACCACAACATAACACATTCAAAGTCAAGTAACCATCTCTAATGCATAAGATGATCACTAGATCATAAACGGCATAACCATACTTTCGTGGAGATTGATCATGAAATAATTTCTACGGTCATTCTCCTCCCTTCCGCTGAATCATTCAAGAAGGGTTGTTGTCAGTTACAAGCGAAAGTATGTGCACGAAGTACTGGTTAACTGCTTGTTCAAGCTTGCCCAGGAAAAAGTGTGGTTAGGTGAACTGACCTTCCCGCAATGACTTAGCTGTTGACTTGGGACGTAAAGCAACAAAAACAAACAAACAAATAAACGGCATAACACAACCACACAACGAAACTAAGATACAAAACCATCAGCCACATAAGTGAAGCACAACAAACAGTCTTTTAACGATAACAGAACCATTGCCCGGCTAAGTGGGTTGTGTAAAAAATGTTAATGTGTTGCAAGTTTTCTGGACAACCCTTTCTCCAATCGCTACATTAAGGCTTGTGAGCAATTGACGAAATGTGGATGCAAGGCTGTATGCCGATCCCGATGTAAATGTTAAAAATTCAGCATCAAATCTACACAGGTGTCTGCCTGCCAAATTGCTAAAACGGGCCAGTGTATATCAACAAATGTTCGTTCAGTTGAGTTTTCTGGTATAGTTGTACTATTTTTCAAAATATGGCGGCCATCTTGAAAAAATGCTAACCATTTTTAAATTTCAAAGTAAATCTGAATTACTCTTGATATTGTTTTGACTTAATCACAATTACGTGATAAATAAGAGGGCTGTATCGATAAGTGGAACATTTTGGCGGATATTTTCTTTTCTGAAATTGTTTACTTTTGAAGGAGGAGTATGGCCATTTATAAAAGGGCCGTGGAAGAGTCTAAATCTAAATGTTCTTCAATGAGCCCAGCAAGCTGTTTGACAAAAGGAAACAATTCCAAACTACATTGAGTTGTTTTTGAGCTCACATATTCGCTCCCCATAGAATATCATGTAAAAACATTATTTAGCAAAAAAGTTTTGAACTGACAGAATTTTTAAGATGGATACTCAATCTTTCATGGATAGCGGTAACGAACTATTTTCCGTCAGCGGGCTTTAAAATTTGAAATATTGTCAACAACCCTTTAAAAATGAGCTGTTTTGTTCCAAAGTTGGAATTATAAGGAACGAATTGTTATTTTTGTGGATTTTATCGATGTGTAAACTCCGCTAATCACGAATCACTAATCACATGAGTAATTCGCCGGAGTTTACACATTGATAAATCCACAAAAATAAAATTTATTCCTATAATGAAGCCTAAGTTGAAGTATTAAAAATACTGTCTCTTTTATCGGTGGCCATCTTACATACTGGCAGCCATTTGAATGTTTGGTAAATATAAACCTTTCTTATTAGTCAGAGAGCCAGCAATACTTTTAATCAAGTGGCTGAGGCCAAAAGGTTTGAAGGTGTATTCTTATGTAGAAAAGTATGCTGAATTCAAAAATCAAACTCTTAAAAAAATTGGCTGGTACACAAAAATGCTATGCGCAACAGAATACTCCGAGGGTAGGCAATTTCTCAAATTAGCACCTAAATGGTGTACCCTATACCACATAATATAATTTCACCTACCTTGCATCCCGAGGAATATTTTGCATTGGTGCCAAATTGTTTCTTGGGACCCCATGAATGAGAAAACAATGTTTCTGAAAAATAAACACATTTGAGCAATGCGAAATTGCATGGTTACCATGGCAACCCTTAATGCAATTCTTACTCGTAGGGGTGTACATACAAGTTCATTCATATCTTAGCTGATACTTATCATATACTACTAATCTTGGTACCAAATTAAAGGTTAGGCTTATGCCTTTTATCCAATGACCTCAGATGCAAATCACCTAATTTGCATAATCATGAATATTCATGAAAACCTTCAAAAATAAGGGGAAAATCGTAAAAAACACAATAAATAACCGATTTCAGCCCCAAACCATCATCAAACCACCATTGTTGCATGTTTTATATCACCATTGATACAATTTGAGAAATACTTTCATCTTCTGGGCTTCTGGAGTAATTTTGTAAGTATTACTCCATTGTTTTTCAGCCATTTTTTATTATTTATTTCTTTTGTAATCACCCATAAGGTGTTAGTATTATGCCTCAGCATTACTTTGATATCAAGTTTGGTACTCTAGGGCAATTATCAAGTGAGATATGATTAATTTTGTAAGTACTACCCCTTGATTTTTCTGCGATTTTTCATTTATTTCTAATATTTTCATTAATATTCATGAATATTTAAATGAGATAAATTGCATATCCGACAGTCCTGTAAACGTGCTTTGTCTGCAAAATAACTTGATACTAGAGCTAGTGTTCTAGGATGAGATGTTGCTGAGATGTGAATATTTTTGAAGCTACACTTAAAATTGCATAATGGGTTGCCATGGAAACCATGCCATTTCAAATAACCAATGGGTGTATTATTGAAGAATATAGAGCTTTTACTTTAAAGATCCTCATTGAACCATTTGAAGTCAATAAACAATGCTCCCATGAATTCAATGTAGGTCTTATTACCCCTTGGGGTTCTAGTTTATACAATGGCTTTGTCCTGATTTTTAAAGTTTTCATTAATTTTCATGAATATGCAAATTGGATAATTACCATATAAGACCATAAGATGACAGTATTTGTCAAATTGTATCACTGAGGATATAAAAACGTGCAACAATGGTGGTATGATGATGGTTTGGGGCTAAAATCATTTAATTATCATGTTTTTTATGATTTCACCTTATTTTTAAGGTTTTCATGAATATTCATGAATATGCAAATTAGTTAATTTGCATCTCAGGTCATGTGATAAAAGACATATGTCTAACCTTCAATTTGGTACCAAGATTAGTAGTCTATGATAAGTATCAACTAAGATATGATTGAATTTGTATGTACACCCCTAGCTGTAAGAATTGCACAACAGGTTGGCCATGGTAGCCATGCATTTTCACATAGCCCAAATGAGTTTATGCTTAGGAACATTTTTTTCTCATTCAAGGAGGCCCAGAAAACAATTTGTCACAAATGAAAAATTGTCATGGGGCTGCAAGGTATGTCAAATTCGATTTTGTGGTATAGGGTACTCCATTTCAGTGCTAATTTGAGAAATTGCCTACCGGGGGGGGGGGGGGGGGGGGGGTATTCCGTCGCCCATAACACTGTTGTGTACCAGCCAATTTTTTTAAGAGTTTAATTTTTGAATTAAGCATACTTTCTACATAAGAACACACCTTCAAACCTTTTGGCCTTAAACACTTGATTAAAAGTATTGCTTGCTCTCAGACTATTTAGTCTACACGTTAGATATCATTTTTATTAATATTGTTAAGTTTTGTACCTTTATCACCAGTAAAAGGGTTCTTGTTGTGATAATTGACAAATTCTGTATCTGGTATGGCGGTCATCTTGGAAATGGCGACCAACTTATATATCGAGGCAGAAATCGTGGTTTTAGTAAACAGTACGATCGTTTTTTTGCCAAACTTCACGCTTGCATCACTAGGTGTTAGTACACAAAAACAGTCTTCCGGTTTTGTAGCCCACGAAAATAGTGCCTTTAGAAATTTAGCACTTGCCGTTTCTGGGCGCTTTATGGCGTAAATGGGTGCTTTATTCGACTTTAAATGTACATGTGATTCAACATTGGTCTATGTTTGTCAGGCAGATGTAGAAAAATGCATCTTTGTGTGGACTATTTTGTCACAGACTCCCCAGCACACTCCCCAGGTAAGGAATGACGCGGCTCGGATTCCAACCCGATTTTTTTTACTGTCCCTCTAAGAACGGAGAATGCTGAGAAAACGAGATTATCAAGGTAGGTTGTCTTTTCACTTTTTTTGATAGGCGAATAACAAATCTTGCCACGCACAGGCAGAAAAAAAGTCCAAGCAATGTCCTTGGAAAATTTGCAGATGCTGGAAATTTGCCTTTTTACATGGAGTTGAATGGGACCGATTAATTGTGCACCGAACCCACTAAATGAACGATTGCTATGTTAATGTGCTGCACTACATCCGATTTTATCGATATACTTCACAAACATGTACACGCATATGTACGCATACGCTTATACACATACATCCTGATATGAAAACCATTTAAATCAAAGCAAGCAAGCTCTGTTAGACACCAAACTTCAAGCGGACGAAGTGAGCGAGCGAGGAAACTCGTTGGTTATTCTATCGCCTAAAATGGGCATTTTCAAACTAGTAGCCTTTTTGTTCTTCACTCAAGAGATGAGGGGACACCGAGCACAAACCTTTCTAATTTTTACTACTGAGTCAAAATCTTATGAGCTGACCCCGATAATATGCCAACACTATGAGCAATATTTTCCAATGTAAGTCTAGCGTCTCGTTTAGTCTGGCCTGCCACAGTAGCAATATTAACGTTGGTAACAATAGTTTTTGGCTGACCAGGACGGAAACAATCTTTGTGGTAAGTGAGTCTGTCACCATCTTGAATTTTTTGTGCCACCTGAAAACTAAAGTTCTGGACGCTGCAGATATTCTATGTATCTGACACTATTTATTACATGGCTGTGAACCTGAAATGTTCAGATTAATACGATCTTTCACATAGGCCCTTATTTCTAAATATGCTTGAGTGTTCGTTAATATCACACTATTTTAGCCTGTGTATTACGACTGCGCGTGTTTGAACTTTCAATAACGTTTGAAAGAGTGAAGAAATTCAAACAAAATTTCGTTCCATTATTTGAAACCACTCCCCTGAAATTAATCGCAATTTCCACGAGTTTTTACAGCCATGTGGTATGGAGGCGCATAAGTGCCAAAATTAAATGAACGCCCCTCGTAGAGTGAGCATAACTTTGGTAATTCTGTTCCCAATGCTATTTCGGAGCAAGATGAAAAGGGGCACAAAAAAAGATAGATGTGTATATTTTTTCTCCGAGTGAGCAAATGGCAAGACAGGAAAAGTGTTGGGAATTCTATTGTCAGAAAACTATATCGGAGAAAAAATCAAAGAGGGATAAAAGGTAAGTGAAAAATTAGAGCTCATTAAAAACAAGATAGGAAGTAGGAAAAGTAGGTAAAAACTCAAAAAGCCAGTTTCCCTGATAAACTGATACAAACATCCATTTACACACAAGGTGAAAACAGCCTGCTGACTAAAAGAAACCGAAAAGGTACTGTAATCTAAGTAAATTGTCTCCACTCAGAGAACTTTAAACCAAATTTAAAAACTCCATGCGAGCTAAGCGAACAAGGATTTATTTTACTAATAATAATGTGTGGAAGTTGTTTGTTTTGCCCTGGGTGACAAATGATGATATGTCAATTTAGACAGCTTATTTGGCGGGGCAAAGGCTATTCTGTCACCTCAAAAACTATTGGGGGCCTGGCCCCTGCTGCCCCCACCCTGTTCCTACACTTAGGAAACTCTGGTATCAGTAATGGTATCAATCATTAACTGTAGATGCGATGTCCTCACGAAAATGCAAAGGGTTTCACATGACGTGACCATGCATTATGAATTCTTCATTATTCAACAGAAAAATAATGGCTATCATGACCTGTCAAATACAATGTATTAGACCCACTCCTGTAAAACACATAGAGGATTATACATGAGTGCTCATGTTATATACACATTATTATAATAGTAACTTGATCTGGCGAACTGTATCACGTCGAGTTGATGAGATCATACCATCGGATCACCCGAGACGCGAAGCGTAGAGGGTGATCCGATGGTATGATCTCATCCACGAGACGTGATACAGTACGCCAGATCACGTTACTATTATAATAATATGTTTATTATATACCCTTTTCCGACATTATTCTGATTTTTATAAATTGTTTTGGTCTTTAATCCAGAAAAAATGCGTGACGTTTGTCATTACGTTTCGTTTCTTGACGCTACGTCATCATGTTTTCCATCTCTGGTTCCATGCTTGAAATTTACTTAACGCAACGTTGCCGCAAAAACAGGTAACCGACGTTACACTGTAGCCTCGTTTTAAAGGATAGTGATATGGATTCAGAAAACCTCAGTTCGTTGATCCGGCTTTCTGTATCAGATGGCCTGAAAACAGACAGTTCAAACGTTGTATCATTTATAGGTATATAATAAATTGAATTTATTAAACGATATAGGAAGTGATGAAATGCGAGGCTTGCCGAGCCTTTTGTCTCTTTTTCGCAACGAGTTTAATAAATTCAACAATACAAGAGCACGAATGTTAGATTCTTTTTATCATATGACATTAAGATTACTTTGAAATCCCATTTCTTGAGTTAAAACGTTATAATTTTGTCTTAATGTGAGCAACGTTGTTATGGACGTCATAACGTTTCCCGAAAATCTGTGAACCACTAGTGGTTTATCGACTTTATTGCATGGCGTTATTTCACTCCCAGACGCGACGACATATGATAAATTCAAATAATTAAGTGGTATAGTGATCATACTATTTCTTTATAACTAGAAAAAACGTACGAACATCTGATCATTTTAACAGGCCGGAATTTATTGAAACGTCCATTTCAAACTAAATGCATTTCGTTATATGAATGCGCACACTCAAAATGCAAGTAAGGGGGCTTTTGGTATGCTGTGAAGATTAGATAAAGATAAGGAAACTCACTTAACCACGTTAAATGTAGCAGCCATATGACAGTAATAGGCTTATCAATTTTAATCTATTACAAGCGTTTCGCACCATGTAAAAAGAAATATCAAAACAGAAACTAAAACCTTCAAACGTAAGACGGGAAAGTTGGTGTCCCAGGGATATTTCGACTTAATAAACTAAATCTACTGGCTCCTACTCGTATAACCTGTAAAAGAAGAGTTTTAAACCAATATTACATATACCTATCAAATATATGTGTCTGTGATAGAACTTAGAAATTGTTTCTTTTCGCAGTTTATAATTTGAGTAACTAAGCAGTGATGCCTCCAGGGGGTCTGTTCTCGATTGCTACCTAAAAATAATGCATTGATCTCCACAAATCCCCGTAAGAAAAATTGCTCAGCTCCCTGAAATAATTTGCCTTTGCTCCCAAAGTCCTTAAAATTAATTCAGCTTCTCCTCAAATCCTCATAAATATAAGCCAATTCTCCCAAAAATGTATTTTTTTTCTTTTTGTAGGATTAAATTCACATATTTAAAAACTATGAAGCTATAAACGAGCGCATGGTTTAAGTCGCTTAATATTCTGCGATGTACAAGTACAGACAGGACTTAGCCATGCAATACATGACATAATTATTTCAATGAAATACGTGATAAACAGCTCAAAAGTATGAGGCCATCCTTAAAATGCTGTTGCTGTACCTGGTAGAGTCGGTTTGGAGGTATGCTATATAAATTTGATTACTTTTAATTTGGGACAGATCATTTGGTTTTCTGGCGTGGGGAATGTCTTACAGTAAATAAATCATACTAACATTTATATGCGCGTGTAAACTTCGAAATTTTAGCTTCAGACTAATACCATACTTGTACGCTTGAAACACGGGTCGTAATGCAAGTATCTATAGCCTCTTTCTATGGGCAATAAAATGGTTGCAGTATAGGCCTTGAGCTGGCTATAGACCCCCCTCCCCCCCCCCCAGGGGGAATTTTGTACACTATGATTTTCTAAAACTACATTATATAAGACACAAAATAAAAGATGTTAGCCCTCTGAGAGTGGCAGCGTTAACCTGTAACAGCACGTTATATACGTTACCCCCCAAAATAGCATCAAACGTCCCTGATAATGTCTCAACCATGACATGTTCGTACATGTTTGCATGCAGACACAGGTTTATGAACTTCTTATAACACAGTTACATATTTTTAGTATTAATTTTATAAATGTCTTGAGTAATTACCGTTGTATACGTTACTTAGTGTTTCCTGCGTTATTTCCGAGTATCAGTATGGTATTTATTGACTATACGTGTATTACATCTGTCACAGAATATAGTAAATCTATAAGGCTGCTACTTAAATGCTTTAAAGTTCTTTATCATGGTCGCTTACACTTTTTTTCAGGTCCATGTTATGTATGTTACCTTCAAAATAGCATTAAACATTTAAGTTAATGTCTCTAACAAGCCCTGTTTATACTTATTTGTTTGCTTGCACAGATTTATGTACTTCTTTTAACAAGGTTTACCTATTTTAAGTATTCATTTAATAAATACCTTGAGCTTTAACTGTTATGTATGTTACCAAATGATACATAAGTTATTATGAGTATCTGTATAGAAGTTGTTGACTATACATGTATAAGTCTGTTAGAGAATTTAGAAAATTTATAAGGCTGAAATAAATTGAAGTTCCTTATTAATTTATTGTGACTTAAACTAATAATATAATGTGATCTATCAACCTTCGCTGTTTGCTCACATAAACAGTATAGATACCATGCATTCAAATCGGAAGTTCTGAAAGACAGTCACTGTGAAACAGCTCAGTACTGGGCAAGGTATATGGGTATGATTCAGATGGTGTTGACACTGATTAGGGCTAAAAAGAAAACAACTTTGAATTGCTTTCCTCTTTAATTGCACGCCTGTGGGTCGGACTTCAGACTCTATGATGGTTCCGACTTAAAGACTTATCTATTGATGAGATGGTAGGGGCCTGATGCTTTGGCTGTTTGTCGGGCCCACCAGGGTTTACCTGTTGGATTTCTTTTGCTCCGGTATTCAGTTTAATTTACTGTTGAGTCCTTATCCTTGCTTTATCTCCTTGTTATATCTTGATTTATATGTTTTAGGAGATGATGCATTGATAAGTTAGGGGTCTTTCATGCAAACCAAATATCTATGTGTCTTGATCCACATCTGAATTAAGGGTGAGGTTGGCGCCGTTAAACCGGTTTAAGCCCTCCAGTAAAATATTTTACTGACCGTTCCAAGGCGGTACTTCTTTTGTGGATCTTTTATGTTTTTGTTCTGTCTTATGTTTGTTATGTTTTGTGCGCGTCTGTTTATATGTGCTTCGTGGTCACCTGCTGGGAAAGGGCTGACCTCTTGGCTCTCGTTTGTGGTGTCTTCTGTGAGTTTGTCACTTTCCCATTGGTATCCTTGGTCAGGTGTGGTACTTGATTGTATCGATTCCTGATCTTTGCAACCTTACTTACTTTGAATTGCATGTCATCTCAATCTGTATGCCTTGTTCCCAATGTTCATTGCAAACGATCACAACAACTACGCACAATATATACCTGTGTAACTGATTACACTCATAAATTTGATACACATCGCAGATGCAAAGAACTTCTCGAACAAAATGGGTTTAGTGTGTCACAACCATTGGTTCTTTGCCTGAGAAATGCTTTTGACATAACTATCAGGCAAACAATAAAGAGGCTAGAACTACGCTTTGTAATACAGATGGAATGGTGTATAACTCATCACATCAGAGCTCAATATATTGAAACAACTCTTCAATGCACTGAAATTGAATATTCAATCTGCTCAGATGCAAAGTAGAATGAGTACTAGAGGCAGTTTCAGGCTTCACCAATCCTTTTAGTTCTAGTTTTGAAGACATTGAACTGTCCTTTTTGTCTTTCGGTGTGCCTGCTAAGCCTTGCATAGCTAAGGATCTTATTGAGGCTGATGACATTGGCAGGAAGGCTGTTGCAGACTTCATTGACTCACTTTTACTTAAAAAATCTGTCTTTCACATGCCCCATAAAATGCTACAAGCTAATAAAGTTTTGATGCTTGCGAGGTCAAGCAAGAAGAAATTGCTTAATTTACAAAAAGTAAACAGCCAGATGAGAGCTTGAAGGAGCGTCTTTGGTAAGCATTACCTTCTTTCTATTGGACATAATGTTGACCTTGAGTTGACACTGCCGTTCCTTCTGGGACCTGTACCATGGTCACTGACAACTCCTGATTGAATTGCCACCAA
This sequence comes from Loripinus fragilis, assembly GCA_964019695.1. Taxonomy (NCBI): domain Eukaryota; kingdom Metazoa; phylum Mollusca; class Bivalvia; order Lucinida; family Lucinidae; genus Loripinus; species Loripinus fragilis. Next base: position 66,909,824 of record OZ026516.1, read on the forward strand.
AACTGACAAGTCCAAACTTCAGTATGGCTTGCAATCACACATTGAACCAACATTAGATTGGCCATGGCGTTGATGTTAATGCCGTAACTACAGAGCATAATAGCTTTTTCTGTCACCTTCATGGATCTGATGGCACCAGCATTCATCCAGGCACTAAAGGCAGGGCATGTTGGTTTTGTCACCGATACATATATACAATGTATAAGCAGCAGTCTATAAAGTCTTACAAACATTCTCGCAGATGATAACCTGGGTGTTTTGTTCAACAATGGTGTATGCAAAAAAGGTGCAGCTTCTGAATGTCAACAGCATTGGCCAGAATATGGGGGAAGAAATTTACAGTAATTATATTATTTAACAGATTGTGACACTACCAATGTGCCGATGTGTTAGTACCACAGAAAGGTTATTCCTATCAAACTGATAGAGAACCCCTCCCCCACTAATTCATCAACATTCTAAGAAGGGTAGGGAAACAAATAAAGAATTGCTCTAGGCACTCATCAGTGATATGAAGACCTAACATGTGCTATTTATGTAATTGTGAATATGCTGCAGTACGACATGTTTCTGAATAAAGTACCAAAGCCATACACATATACTGACTATTTCAAATGACATGAACATGAGCTTACCTCCACCCTGCTTTTCTGTCCTTAAAATGTACATACAAAGATTGAACTATCAAGTCTTTCCCATGAAAACAATTGAGACTTTCCAGATATGGACAAAATGTGTGGAAAATAAATGGGAAGGAAATCGAGTACCTCTGTGTGAAAGAAAACTTGATTGTACCCTAACAAAAGAGCCACAGAATTATATTTCATATTTTGTGTGATATGGGGTTACCATATTCAAAACTCAACAACTCAAACCATATAAAAGATAGAAACATAATATTTGCAGTTTCTAAAAGGTACATAACCATTCTTCAATACAAAATGAGTTAGTAAGCACATTCACATTAAAAAAATCAAACTATATTAGTTTCATAAATCATTCATATAGGAATAATGAAAAAGTAACATACGTAACACTTTGGGGTGCATATTTGTTTTGAACGGTCCATATCTGTGATGCAAAAATAGCTTACTTGGATGATATAGCTAATTTGGAAATTTTACCTTATGGTTTGCACTTTTCAGAAGTCATGCCATTTGCTAAAATTATCAAAGATGTTAATGGGTAATATATATAATTGGCTGATACAGGGCAATGGTGCCATTACCAGAGTGCTAGCATATTGCAAAATCCTTGAAAGATAAATCTGATAGAGGAGTAACAAGTTGTATAGGAAAATTCTTTAAAACCCTTGGATAATATATGAAGATTTGCTCTAGAACTTTTACCTGATGGGTTTTCTTTGATCTTTTAAGTTGTTACTCGCACATTGCACTGAATGTTACAAACTTTCCATGAGTATAATGTCAACTATATTTGATGTCTCTATAAAAGAAAAGAGGGTAGTTTATGTTTTGAGTTACTTCCTCAGCAGATGAGCCTGAGTAAAAAGAAGTGCCAGCATGCAAATAAGTACAAGCAGGTCGTCGTGTTGGAGACCATATCTTGAATGTTTAATGGTATTCAGAGAGTAACGTATGTAACCTGGGCTGTAAAATAGTGTAAGACACCATAATAAGGAACTTTAATTCATTTGAATAGCAGCCTTATATATTTAATATATTCACTGAGAGATGTAATACATGTATAGTCAATAACTGCCATACTGATACTTGGAAATAACATATAAAACACTAAGTAACATATACAATGGCAAAAACTCAAAACATTTATAAAATAAATGCTAAAATTATGTAACTGTGCTATAAGAAGTTCTTAAACCTGTGCCAGACTTTAAACAAAGTGTGAATATGTCATGTTGGAGACATTATCAGGAAAATTCAATGTTATTTTGTGGGTAACGTACGCAACATGATGTTACCCGCTAACGCTGCCACTCTCAGAGGGCTAACATATTTCATTTTGTGGCTTATATATTATGTAGTATCTGGAAATCATAGTGTATGAAATTCCCCCTTGGGAGAAGTGGGGTCTATAGCCATCGTGAGGTCTGGAGAATTACATTTTACATTTTTCTGTGATATGGGGGGTACCATGTTCATCATCTAATAAGTCAAAAAGTATATAAGATAGAAATGTAGTGCTTGCAGTTTTGAAAAGGTAAATAAAAAATCATTAATGTAGTACCAAATTAATGAACATAAACTGGTTTCAATAAAATTTAAGACAAACTATATTAGATGCATTTATCATTTAAAAGGGGGTTCAATGAAAAAATGTAACATAGACTACATCGGAGGTGACTATATTTGTTTTCAAATGTCATTATCTGTGGCCCAGTTATAGCTTAGTTAGAAATTATAACCAATTTGGAAATCTTTCCTTATCTTTTGCACTTTTCTGAAGTCTTAAAAAGAATTTTAATTATCAAATATTTTGTAGGGTAACGTATGTAACAGGCTGTTACAGCTTAACGCTGCCATTGTCAGAGAGCTAACATGTTGCAAAATCCTTGCAAGACATTGGGCTTCAAGAAAATTATGGTCTACAAAATTCCCCCTGGGAAGGAGGTAAACCATATCCAGCCAGTGGCCTAGTAAGTGTTACATAGAGTATCTGACATGAATGCTCCCCTCGCTTTAAAAATAGAGGATCTCACATGAGTGCTCATGTTTTATTGAATGTATTAGATCTAAACGAGTTGGGGAAAAGAGATAAAATGCGAGGCTTGCTGAGCATTTTACCTCTTCCTCAACAAGTTTAATACATTCAATAATACAAGAGCACGAATGTTAGATTGGAACAACTGCAACATATTATTTGACTTTAAGGTTTCTTTGCAATCTCATTTCTGTCGTAAAACGTTACAATCTTGTCATTCTGTACGCAACGTTGTTATAGACGTCATAACGTTTCCCGAAAATCTAAAAACACTAGTGGTTTGGCGATTTATTGCATGGCGTTATTTCACTCACAGACGCGACGTCATAATGATAAAAATACGACTACAATTGGGTCTAGTATAACGTGGTAAAATCAAAAGATATTTATGACGATTATTGTTCTGTTTATGGACCAAATGAAGGGTACTTGTCAACAGTTTAAATCTAACTCTGGAATATAATCGGTACAGACCCCTCCTAAACCAGGAAGAAGCAAGACTATGAAAAATCCGATAGTCACAGAACAAATGGAATATCTTATAAGATGTGACGCAAGATATTCTGCTCAGCAGATTTTCAATTTGATTGGCATTTCAAAAAGAACTACCGTAAACATTAGGTGCAATATGTTCGTTGGATTCCCAATTTGTTTACAGAGGACAAAAAAAAGCGCATGTAAACTTTTGAAAAAGCTGTTGGAAATGTTTCGATGCAAATTTTCAGATAAAGTGACTGGTGGCGAAAGTTGGATTCAGTTCTTTGAACCTCTGCAAAAGATTAGGAATCTAGTGTGGGCCACTGGATATACCAATAGAACCTGAATTGCGAAAATAATCATGAATGCTAAGCGTGGTAAGTATGTAACTACCGGTATTTTCACTATCCATGGAGCAGCCTTTCAAGTATCTATCTGTGCTTAAATGCAAGGAAGTCATTGCTAGTTCTACAAACATAAAGTTCTGAGAAAGATAAACTGGTTACCAACATAAGTATCTCTCTTAAATCAAGACTAATCTATCCATCGGAACAACTGCAACCGTTGCATAGTGTGTCGACTTTTTGCATCCAATCATATTGCCTTGTTTGATTTTCCTGGAAAGATAATCATCACTGTTTTCCATTATGACGTGTTAAATCAAACCCAAACCCGCTAATAGACATTTTTCAGTTACACCTTACATTACGATTTGTCCATCAACGGAGACTTACTTTGGACTTTATTTAAGAGGGGCGATGTCAGAAGTAACTGGAATCTATCTTTTTCGTCTGCTACTAAATATTATATTTTTTGTCCTGAGATCTTTTTTTACCTTAACAAACAGTGCTTACCATGATGAAATGCCGCATGATGGCATTTCACCAGTTTACAAGTCTAAAAAACATGTACCAAAAAATATATTTCACAATTGAAATGCAGCCGAATATCTTTTTTAAAGTTATTACTTGTTCCATGCATGTATGCATTCACTGGTTGTAACTTGCGAGTAAGTAAATTCGATGCTTCTGCGTCCAATATGATTAATTTTTGGCGTCAATATTTCACCAGGCTCAGGTTAATGGACAATGGAAATGCATAAGTCGCTCTCAACTTGTGCAAGCCAATATAGCTGGACCCCAGTAATTGAAAATCCTTCGAATGTAAAGGAGATATGGAGCGGACATGGAATTCAAGCATAAACGTCCATATCTTGTTATGATGATTCATGTACCAAAACTACTAGGGAATTTGGGTTTCCCCTTGATATGACCCTTAAGAGGACTCAAATATATGCACTAGTCATTTCTAACAAGAGAACAGCGGGGACTTTGGCTTGGCAGTTTTCTCCACCGTCTTACATGTTTTACTTTATACTGCCATATTTGCCTTTGTATATCAATTGCCCCACATTTACTCACACTAAGGGGACAATGCAAAAAGTTAAAACATGGTTCATTTGCCCGGCTATATCCCCGCCATGTCAGAGGATAGAGGTGCGTGGTTAAAACCGACTGGTACATTATACTCATTGGGAGAGAGCTCACTTGCAGCAGAAAGCTGATGCTTGAGATATAAGGATCAGGCGCTTTCCAAGGGCATTTTACAGAGTTCGCACTCTGTATAGTCCCCCTTTATGAAGCCAGGGGTTTAGCCCTTTTTCCGAAAATGGTTTTAGAGAATTTCACAGGGCTAAAATGAGCTATGAAGACACACAGCATAAACAAAATAAACTGGATTTTTCTTCCGAAAATCAAATTGAATGGCTAAAACCCTATACATGCATTGTCAAGTTGTAGGCTCATGCGTATTTTCATACACCTAAGTACGCCCCTGAGTATGCAAAAATGCTTCGCCCCGACATTCAGACAAAAATCTGGTTTCCTATGTTTCAGAACCTAAGAAACCATGACACATACTGGGAAATTGCTAATGTTTAGTTAAATCAGTGGCAGATCCAGATGGGGGTTCGCTTGGACCTCCCCGCCCCTTGTTTTAAATATCCTATAAAAATGAAATAATTTGCTCTCAGTGAGGCCAAATTATTTCATTTTCATGTGATATTTAAGAAAAATGAAATAAAATCAGAAAAGCTAACCCAGCACCATTATACAGATGAACCCACTTTCCAGAAATCCTGGATCGGCCCCTGTAAATACACCAAAAGTCAATATAGTCTAACTCAGTCGATTCTAGTAATTCAAGTGTCATTATACTTGTAACTATTTTTCTGCTAGTGGCGACTGTTATCATCTATTGATCAGCCACATTTTGGAACAAAATTAGGCCAGACAAAATATTGGGCTTGATCCAAATCCAAACTGTTTGGCACTGTAATGGTATTCCCTAATTATCTAGTTTTAAATGAGTTAATTTAAATAAAAGGAAAGATAAAAGAAACTGCAGACAATGAAAAAGCATGCAAAATTACCCAGCATGCATATAGATAATTGTTGAGTCGATTTTGGGTGAACTTTATATGATTTTGACTGTTCATGGTAGTGATCATAAAAAATCAAAATGCATCAAATATCATAAATGAATACAGGAGGGACAGGCAGCTGGGCTAAATCACATATGTGATTAAGCTGCATCCTATCATATCAAGCAACTTATCTTCAACATACTGAAGGAGTTCACCAATCTATTATAATTATTATTAATCATTATTTCCCACCTTCGAAAATGCTAAAACGATTTAATTCAATACACGCTCAGTTGACCACCTTTAGAAATTCAGAAGGAGTAAAATACGAAAACACAATAAGTATAGCTTTTTACCTCATGTTATTAATTTGATGAAGTGGGTTGCGGTGGCACCACAAATTCAATGACAAGCTTGTCTAAGCGATTAAAAACAACCCTTCTTGTACCAGCAGAACTCAGTTCCGATCAATTAAAATTCCCTAGGAGTAGATCTGTAACGAGGCCTTGATTTTATGTAGCTCAATGCAAGGGTAGAGGTTGTGCCTTCTGGCAAACTATTTGCTACCATGTTGCTGCATATACTATATTGTGAAAAGTTGATTTTTGGCCAACGCCCCACCCCTAAGTCCACCCAAAGGGTTGGACCCAGGCCTACAAACTAAAATTTCACTTGATATGTTTCAATATCGATTGCACATCTGTCTGCATATTAAAAAAAAGGTAAAAAATAGTTACAATCTGACTTAGTTATTGCGAAATTTTTTCATGATAAAATTCCCCAAAAGTATGGGACCAGGTCAGGAGCGAGCTCATAGCCCCTGGATTATAGATCTGCAGTCAGACTCAATAGATTGAATATAATTTCAGTTTCTCGTGCAGAAGTGGAGGTTGAAATTTTCTCTCTAACAGAGTCAACCCGTTGCATGAGTTGCAGTCTGTTCTGGATTCCTTATGTTTGCTTCCATCATAAAAGTAGTCCAGAGTCCATTTTAATATAATCAGCAGACATAAAAAGCATGCAACATTTTCACAACTACAATACATCAGCACTTAAAAGAAAATTATTAGTTTGCTGAAGATGACTTTATCAAAGCACTTCGTATGATTTCATAACAAGAAATTAACTGAGTCGCAAGTTACAACTAATGAAGTTGTTAAACGTTTTTGAATTACACTGCTGAGATCTCCCCTCTTAAAAAACGTAAGTCTAAGGTGTGCTACATCTTACAGATCCTAAGGTCCGAGGTAACTGAAAAATGTCTAATATGAACTTGACAAGCATTAAAAATATTTGATAATATTATTTCGAACCTATTCAAATGATTCATTAACGATCCTTCATTGACAGTCATTAGGCGATATTCTTGGGCGCAATCATGAATTCAAGTAATACTCGGATCCCCTTTTCCTGACTATTTTTCAAAGTGACAGACGTTCAACTTAATATCTAATGCGCCGATCCTGCTTTTTTAGCAAACGAACATCAAAGGCTCCAGACTACTTATATTCGCAGTCTGTTCAATGCCTTCATTATCGCTCTTTTTATGCCCCAAAAGGAACTTTGGGAGGCATATAGTAATCGCACTGTCCGTCCGTCCCGCTTTGTGTCCGGTGCCTATCTCCTTTATTCTTTGAGGTAGGAATTCCAAATTTGGTATGTGGATGCATCTTGGGATGGCGGAGTGCCGTGTACCATTTTCGGGTCACCTTGACCTTGACCGCTGACTTAGTATTCATAGTAATCATAATGTCCCTCCGTCTGTCTGTCCGTCCGTCCCGCTTCGTGTCCGGTGCATATCACCTATATACTTTGAGGTAGGAATTCCAAATTTGATGTGTGGATGCATCTTTGGATGGCGGAGTGTCGCGTACCATTTAGGTTACTGTGACCTTGACCTTGACCGCTGACCTAGTTTTTAGAATAATCGTGTCCGGAGCATATCTCCTATATTATTTGAGGTAGGAATTTCTAATTTGGTGTGTGGATGCATCTTAGGATGAGGAAGTGTCGCGTACCATAATTGGGTCAATGTGACCTTGAACTTGACCTCTGACCTAGTTTTTTAGAAACTGCATTGAGTCTGGTGCATATCTCCTATTTTCTTTGAGATAGGAATTCCAAATTTGGTGTGTAAACGCATATTGGGATGGCAGAGTGTCATATATTATTATCGGGTCACTGTGACCTTGATCTTGACCTCTGACCTAGTTTTAAGAATTATTGTGTACGAAACATATATCTAATACTCTTTAAGGTAGGAATTCCAAATTTGGTGTGTGAATGCATAATGAGATGGTGGAGTGTCACATTACATTTTCAGGTCACTGTGACCTTGACCTTGACCTCTGACCTAGTTTTTAGAATAATCATGTCCGGAGCATATCTCTTATATTATTTGAGGTAGGAATCTCAAATTTGGTGTGTGGATGCATCTTGAGATGCCGAAGTGTCCCGTACCATAATTGGGTCACTGTGACGTTGAGCTTGACCTCTGACCTAGTCGCTTGAAACTGCATTGAGTCTGGTGCATATCTCCTATATTCTTTGAGATAGGAATTCCAAATTTCATGTGTAAATGCATCTTGGAATGGCGGAGTGTCACAAATCATTTTCGGGTCACTGTGACCTTTACCTCTGACCTAGTTTTTAGAATAATCATGTTCGGAGCATATCTCTAATATTATTGGAGCTAGGAGTCTCAAATTTGAAGTGTAGCAAACCATAATTGAGTCACTGTGACCTTGGACTTGACCTATGACCTAGTTTTTAGAATAATCGTGTCCGGAGCACATCTCTTATATTATTTGAGGTAGGAATCTCAAATTTGGTGTGTGAATGCATCTTGGGATGACGAAGTGTCGCATACCACAATTGGGTCACTATTACCTTGAACTTGACCTCTATGACCTAGTTTCTAGAAACTGCATTGAGTCTGGTGCATATCTCCTATTTTCTTTGAGATAGGAATTACAAATTTGGTATTTAAATGTATTTTGAGATGACGGAGTGTCACATACCATTTTGGGTTACTGTGGCCTTGACCTCTGACCTAGTTTTAAGAAATCTAGTGTTCGGAGCATATCTCTTATATTCTTTAAGGTAGGAATTCCAAATTTGGTGTGTGTATATGCATCTTGGGAAGGAGGAGTGTCACTTACCATTTTTGGGTCCCTGTGACCTTGACCTCTGACTTAGTTTTAATAATAATTGTGTCAGGAGCATATCTCTTATATTATTTGAGATAGGAATTTCAATTTTTGTGTGTGAATGCATCTTGGGATGGTTGAGTATCTTGTACCATTTATGGGTCACTGTGACCTTGACCTCTGACCTAGTTTTTAGAAAAATAGTGTCTGGAGCATATCTCTTATATTACTAAAGTTAGGAATCCCAAATTTGGTGTGTGGATGCAACTTTTGATGGCGGAGTGTCACATACTATTTTTTGTAACTTTGACCTTGACCTCTGACCTAATTTGTAGAATAGTCGTGTCCAGAGCATATCTCTTATATTATTTGAGATGGGAATCCCAAATTTGCTGTATGTTACATCTTTGGATGCTGATGTGTCGCATACCATGATTCAGTCACTGTGATCTTGACCTATGACCTAGTTTCTAGAATAATCGTGTCTGGAGCATATCTCCTATATCATTTGATGTAGGAATCCGAAAGTTGGTGTGTTGAGTTCTCTTGGGATGACGGAGTGATGCATACCATTTTGGGTCCATTTTACCTTGACATTGACTTCTGGTCTCATTTCTAGGGTTTTTGTGTCTGGAGCATATCTCCTATATTACAGCTAACTTTTTGTGAATGTGTCTTATGCTAGACTAATTCCTTTCGAGGCATTCGTCACGTGACTGTGACATTTCTTGTTGAAAGTATAATAGATAAACTTTACTACATAAAAAGGCAATCAGAACTGCCTCAGCCAATTCCGCGAAATTCCGTGGAATCAGACCACAGATGTACATTGAGGATCTTCTTGATAACGCAGATGAAAAAGTGACGGTGATGTCACATAAACCATGTTAACACAATAACAAGTCTGATTGCAGCAAAACAAACGGTTATAAATGAAGTCTATGTATTCTTCATAAAATACATAAACTTCATTAATTCTGCTGATTAAACTTTTCAGGTAATCAGAAAAATGGATTAATTTTCTTTACACCTTTTCCAGCTAGCAAAATGGAGCTTTTTCGTATGTATATAGTACTACGTGTGTTGCGCCTTACGTACACTCGATACTTGATTCGATTTTCGAATTGTGCCGGACTTCCCTGAATGCATGAAAAGATTAAATAATCTAGCTTGTCTCTGTTGGTGAGCAGGCTGGTTAGAATCTTACCTGGCCCAAATTTCCAAGCGATGAGAAATGTTTAAAATGCAATTTTATGTTTGTTTGTTTGCTTTATTGATTTGATTCTTTACGTCCCAGTCAACAATTTAACAGTTATGTAGGGTCTTAATTCCTGCGTTGAACCAGTACTAAGCAATGATAAATGAGTCTTGCTAGAGGACACAACACAGTGACGCCTGTGAGGCTCAAACCCCATTTTGATGTGGTTTCGTAAGGACCTCGGACAGGAGCCTAGTCAATTTGCTCAAATTTGAGAGCCTGTGACTAGTATGATGTATAATTGACAACTGTATAATTGTGCTTAAATCAAAACCTGATATTTGTTGCACCTAGCAATACAAAAATATTTGGAAAATATTGCACATGGAAGCCAGGACCTTAGGGTATAGGGAGTGGGTATTTTTGCGACCAATTTTTCCCCCGCAGAAAGCCAAAGTTTCGTCAGATATTCAACTAAATACATGGAAATACACTAAGCAAAATTTCTAAATGGTCACCTTACATTTTTATGTTGGTTTTGAAAGTAAGATTCGGTTATACAAAATCCATGCTTCTATATATCAACCAAGGCCTTACCTAAACTCTGCATGCCATTTCATTTCAAAATGACTGATGCGTCTTCCACAGCCGATGCTAGAGTAAAGGTACCCTCATTTCAAAAAGTCACATTTTTTCCTACAATAAATATGAAATATTCCACAGATATGCCATCCATTTGTATTTTTGTAAGTATGAAACTGTTTCTGACTGCCGTGATCAAAGACGAACACACTTTAAATAATATGCTTAAATCAGAGTCCTCTTTTCTGTTACGTAATAGCATGGTGACAAACACTACCAGCAGCTAAATCATTGAAATTCAGCTGTTTGCATGCAGTTTACATAGGAAGTTCTCATTGTTCTGAACGCCTTATTATCGGTGATACAGCATTGAAATTTTCAGCGATTATGTGCTTCCACTAGACGTCACTATTCCAGTTTGGAAATTGAAAAAAAAATGCAAAGTACCGTAAAATTGACTTTTTAAGTTTTACATTCAAACCGGAAGTGTGCAGCAACAGTGCAATGTTTGTCATCACAAAATGGACGAATCAAGTTCTATTTTGTTTGGGCTATCTTGTTAAGATAAAATAAAATGCATAAACAATTTTTGCACGAGCTACTAATGAGTTTCAAAAATCAACAAAAATCTAAAAAAAATGTGATCTTTTAAAATATGCGTAAAAAATATACTTTAGTCAAAATTTCAAGTGTTTGGTGTTTTTTGAAGTCGACTAGACCCGTCTATTACGAACTGAACTTTAATTTGATATAAAACTTCAATCAAAACCATTTTTCTTCAAAAAAAACATATTTATGCATTTTGACCAAAAAACCGTGAATTGAAAGATGCCTTTTCTGAAAGACCGCTAAACTTTTGCCCATTAAACTGCACATTTATAGGCAAAAATTCATTTTAATGTTTTTAGCGCTTGATCAGAAATAATAAGTTTAAAAAGTGACCAATTAGAAATTTTGTTCAGTGTATAATGTTTGTAGCATAAAATTTGAGACGAAAGTGGTGCGTTGCATAGAATTCGGGTCTAGGAGATTTCAATGTTGTTGTTTAATGCCCTCAAAGGAACTTTTGAAGGCAAATAGTAATCGCACTGTCCGTCCGTCCGTCCCGCTTCGTGTCCGATGCATATCTCCCATATTCTTTAAGGTAGGAATTCCAAATTTGGTGCCTAGATACATCTTGGGATGGTCAAGTGTCGCATACCATTTTCAGATCCCTGTGACCTTGACCTTGGCATCTGACCTAGTTTTGAATATATAATCGTGTCTGGAACATATCTCTGATATTATTTGAGGTAGGAATCTCAAATTTGGTGTGTAGAGGCATCTTGGGATGATAAAGTGTCGCATACCATAATTGGGTCAATGTGACCTTGAACTTGACCTCTGACCTAGTTTCTAGAAACCGCATTGAGTCTGGTGCATATCTCCTATATTCTTTGAGATAGGAATTCCAAATTTGGTGTGTAAATGCATCTTGGGATGAGAAAGTGTCACATACCATTATCGGGTCTCTGTGACCTTGACCTTGACCTCTGACCTAGTTTTAATAATTATTGTGTTCAGAGCCTATCTCTTACATTCTTTGAGATAAGATTCCAAATTTGGTGTACGGATGCATCTTGGGATGACAGAGTGTCGCGTACCATTTTCGGGTCGCTGTGACCTTGATCTTGACCTCTGACCTAGTTTTAGAATAATCGTGTCCGGAGCATATCTCTTATATTATTTGAAATAGGAATCTCAAATGTGGTGTGTGGATGCAACTTGGGATGACAAAGAGTCGCATACCATAACTGGGTCACTGTGACACTGAACGTGAGTGTGGTGCATATCTCCTATATTCTTTGAGGTAGGAATTCAAAAATTTGATGTGTGGATACATCTTGGGATGACAGAGTGTCACATACCATTTTGGGTCACTATGACCTTGACCTCTGACCTAGTTTTTAGAATAATCGTGTGCGGTGCATATCTCATATATTATTTGAGGTAGGAATCTCAAATTTGGTGTGTTAATGCATCTTGTGATGACAAAGTGTCGCCTACCATAATTGGTCACTGTGACATTTAATTTGACCTCTGACCTAGTTTCTGGAAACTGCAATGAGTCTGGTGCATATCTTTTATATTCTTTGAGATAGGAATTCCAAATTTGGTGTGTAAAAGCATCTTGGGATGACAGAGTGTCACATACCATTTTCCAGTCATTGTGACTTTGACCTCTGTCCTAGTTTTAAGAACTATTGTGTCCGGAGCATATCTCTTATATTCTTTGAGGTAGGAATTAAAAATTTGGTGTGTATATGCAATTGGGATGGCGAAATATCACGTATCATTTTCGGGTCACTGTGACCTTGACCTCCGACCTAGTTTTAATATGTATCGTGTCCGGAGCATATCTCTTATATTACTTGAGGTAGGAATCCCAAATTTTGTGTGTGGATGCATCTTGGGATGGTGGAGTGTTATGTACCATTTACTAGTCATTGTTACCTTGACCTCTGACCTAGTTTTTAGAATAATAATATTTGGAGCATTTGGTGTGTGGTTGCATCTTGGGATGATAGAGTGTAATGCATCAGTTTTGTGACCTTGACCTTATTTCTACAATAATCGTGTCATGAGCATATCTCATATATTATTTGAGGGAGGAATCCCAAATTTGCTGTATGGATGCATCTTTGGATGCTGATATGTTGCATACTATTTTTAGGTCACTGTGATCTTGACCTATGACCTAGTTTCTAGAATAATTGTGTCTGGATCATATCTCCTATATAATTTGATGTCGGAGTCCCAAATTTGGGTGTTGATTCCTCTTGGGATGGCGGAGTGGTGCATACCATTTTGGGTCACTTTGACCTTAACATTGACTTCTAGTCTCATTTCTAGGTTTTCATGTCTGGAGCATATCTCCTATATTACAGCTAACTTCCCTCAAATGTGTCTTATGCTAGACCAATTCCTTTTGGGGCTTTCGTCACGTGTTTGTGACATTTCTTGTTGTAAATAAGTATGCTGTCCATGATCGACTTTTGACTATTACTGTCGTGCCAATTGAGAGTGACAGTGACGTTATATTTTGTTTACAATCATTAAGTATAACATTAACCTGTACACTCCACTTGAGCTAACGCGAATCGATAGAACACGTGTGTATTAATCCTATCCTGCGAATAGGATTAATACACAAGTGATCTATCGACTATAAATCCCTGATAACTTTGTAAACAAAACATGACGTCACTGTCACTCTTGACTGGTAGGACAGTACCTGTAAATGATTTACACACAGATTATATCGGTTCTGTTATAGTAGTTTCAAAGATGCATAGTAATGAGGCAATTCTATTTTTCTTATACGAGGGGCATTTGGAAAGTTCTTAGCATGGTCCTTTATCTCAGTAACCGATTTACGAACAAATCATGTTTGGTATCATTGTTTAAAAACTATTTTTCCTCTATGTTACGGCAAAACTTTCATGAGGATATTATAATGCAGACACGAAAAATATTATTGTGAATACATGAACTGGTTGTATACTGGAGAACGCAAAATTTCCGTGGAAAATATAACATTTTACCTTTTGAAAAGTGTACAGAACATTAACAATAGTTCTTGAAATAAGAAATTTTTTGTAACATTTGGTAGGCCACAGTCTGGTTCAGTTATTATACAATTGATGACCGAGTTGGATATTTCTAATAACTAAATACCGGAACAGCAATACCAAAACCATATAGAAAGCAAAGCAATGCGCTATTTTTTTTCGAATATTCATACTCTTTGCATTGAAACCAAAAGTAATTTTGTAAACCAGAACAAAGGGAAGATAACTCTTATAATATACCATGGGGAAGAGTAGGTTTAGCTATGAGTTGACTTTCTGGTTCATTTCAATTGAAAACGGTGGTTAACAAAAAATAAAAATACATTGAGAGTAGAAACCAATCAAATTTTTGATGGCTAACGCGATACCATGAAAAGTTCTTCTGTCATCGACAAAATATGAGGGTTTAAGTTACCCCACCCACTTCTTGAAACGTAGGGGTAGTGTTATTATGAATAATTTTCTTGAATACAGAACTAAACAAGCCACACTTTTTGCGCGACGAAATGATTTGTATGCATTGTTTGCTAAAAATAAAGCAAAACCTATACTCAATAGGCTTTTTTCGTGCTCCTGTAGTGACACAATTTATAGTAAAAGTATAAAGTAAAATCGACAAAAGTCCACATTTTTAAAGTTTACCTTTTCTCTAATAGTCAACATTTTCTGAATGTAAAGGTGTAAGTTGTGCAAGCAGTGAATACATAATATATTTTAATAAAAATTAGTTGGCACCAAATCGTTAATTTGTCAAAACATGATCGTAAATAAGGCCCCCTATCTTCCTTCGTTTTTATACAAATATTTTGCTTAAAATTTCAGCCAGTGTATAAACCCTACTTATTTTGAGCATGCGCTGCACGTGCACGCCCAGTCCTTTTTCAACAAGAATTAAACCATCAAGGAGCCGTTGAATTCTAGTTTCCAAAAATGTATTATTTGATAGCATTTTATCAACGCATTGTGGAGTTATGATGTCATGCTAAGAACTTTCCAAATGCCCCTTGTAAATAGATACAGTAGGTAAAGCATGACTATTCACTACAATTGCAGTAATCCGTGGTAGGTTCAATATAACTGAAAACTGAGACTACCTGCACGCCCAAAATCAATGTAAACTCGCCTGTGTTTGTTTACAACGATTCTCATCTATCTTTGAAACTACTTTTTTATGTTTATACAAGTTCGATCAGTCTGACCTGTTCACTGAGGTGTATTATAACTACGTACTGTATACATGCCATTGTAAATAGACATTTTAGCTACAAGTTTGTACAAAATTAGTGACCAATGAGGCTTTTATAATAGCTTATTTTGAGCATTTTGACAGCCTTCCCTCCCTTTGACCAAGCATGCCCTTTTTACATGATGTGTGTAATATAAAACAAGAACTATATGCAAAAAAATAAGCTTGATCACAGGGGGGGGGGGAGGGGGTAGGGGGAGGGTGGTTTAAAGCACTTCAATTTTATCCATATGTTGAATAGCAAAAACAAAGTTTTCGACCCATATTTTTTAATCTGTACTCGTCCAATGAGAAAACCCCTTATGCGGATAATTCGAGGGTTGAACTTACTATCTTTTCCTTCGAAAAATATATCTTTCTTTGTAACTTTTAGTAACTCCTTCATTAAGACTTTCCTTCCATTAAATCTATATCAACATAAGGCCATTTTCTTCTAGATATCGAATTTGTGAAAATATAAAAATGCGTTCATATTTTGGAATTTCTTCATAAGTTAAGGTTATCTGCTCTCAAACAAGTTCCAAGGCTGTGGCTTTCATGGTGTATGAGATATTTTTGCTAGCAAAGTATGCAGAATGGACTGATCGACTGAAAAAAAAACGAAATCAATAATCCGTTTCATTTTCCTCAAAGATGGAGGCATGAACGTTTAATTTATTCCAGCAGTTTCTCGCACAAGTATACAGTCATTACAGGGATACTGATGTGAGTATTTTGTTGAAAAGCCAAATTGTAACGTATACTGACTTTAGACGACCCACATTATTTCCCCTTAACACCCTGGTATAGCGATGTTAAAAAAAGAAAAGCAAGTTTGAGCCTTATGACTATTCATGATATTATGAAAATGCTATGTTGACCCATCTTCACTTGGGTTGGTCGCCTGCGTTTTTTGGTGTGCATAGCATTTGTGCACTTTTAACAATTGGCAATGGCGTCTGTCTTTTCCGTATATTTGATGATATCTTTCCATTGGCGTTAATTACTTCCAATCGCGTAAGGAAAACACGAAGCTGATAGTAGAAAGGTGCGCAAATGAAGGAATATAAGTGCGGAAAAGATATGCCAAAGGTCGCAAATGAGCCTGTGCATGTGATTTCCAACAATGTGGCATTTTGACATGTGTAGACTCGGACGAGCCTCTGCAGCCTCTTTTTAAGCTTAGAAACTTCAAATGGTGTTCAGTCGTTAGCTTAACAATCATAAAATACTCAAGCGACTAGCAAAGGCTCTGATCAGACTGCGCGTAAACGCAGGCTGGTCTTAGCCTTTGCTGGCCGCACATACCAAAATTGAAATTGTTGGAAATCTCATGCCACGGCTCAGATATAAGCGCCGGTTCCAAGAAGTTGTGAAGACTACAATCTACAATCAATGAGAGTGCGAACAACAGGGCCAACTAACAGTCTTGCTAAGATTATCATAAGGTGCTTCCAGTTTCTCTATTAATTTGTGTTGACGGAATGTGATTGCGCGGTCAGACTTATCGATGACTACATCTATCATTCCGCCGGTAATCAACTTCCTAGGCAAATATATCAAAGTTGTGCAAACAGTGGTAGGGCCGTTTAAAACGTAGTCCTGATCACTGTCAATCTATTTTATTGACATAAATGGTATAGTGCGAATCATGTTTACTGGGGCCCTGTCACATGTTAAACTAACGGTACCGGGAGCCAACTCACGACAGTAAACAAGAAACGGATTGTATCTGCGCCAATGCATGACACAATCAACAACATGATTAGTGCACCCAGTGTAGACTCAGGCCAGCCTGGGCAGCATATGCCCAGGCTGATCTGAGTCTTCACTGTCAGCTCAAAGAAATCATTGCTCCATAGCTACCACTAATTGTATATCAAAGGCTCTGATGTGACTTGGCATTTGCTCGTGCTGATGCGTGTCTTTGCTGGCCGCACGGATCAATGTGTTGTGATCTGAGTCTTCACTGTCGTCATAAATAAAGCATTGACACTTAGCTACATATTAATTGTATATCAAAGGCTCTTATATCACTTGGCATATGCTCGTGCTGATGTGTGTCTTTGCTGGCCGCACGAATCAATTTGTTGGTTTTGACATGCGCAGGCACATCTGTTTTCCTGAAAGATATTCAGCATCACAATATTCACACGAATATGGAAAATTAAGTTAATATTTGGACAGACTGTGTCTCAGTCATTATAGATTTTTGGACGTTCAGTCCATTAGGCGCATTCTAATAAAAGATAATCGCAGCGTTTATGCTATTCATTTGTATCATGATGGTTTTCATCAGTTCCTAGGAGGTTTCTTAAAAGATTACCTCAAAGCACGCTGCTTCTTGGTTATTAAAAATGTCTCAGACAATAAAATCTACGCCTCATTGCGAGAGAACCTGATCATTTTTTTTGCAAGCGAACAGCAAATGCGTAGACCAGCCTGTGCCTCTGCGCAGTCTGATCAGTACATTTGTGTTCGCCCTCTGCAGAGTGTAATAGCTAAACGTTTCTTGGCTAATCTCTGTGGCAAAGGAGGCTGGGTTTAGCCTCACCGAATATCAACCCAAAACATTTTTTTCTTGCGTCGAGCCCCATAAACCCCTGTCTTCGTATATTGAAACTAGGTAACGCTCAGTTGACGTGCTCAGCAACAAAGACTGCAACAGTCTGCATGCTTGGTTGTAAACCCAACCACACTTTATATCTATGGTTTCCTTTATAATTGCACGGCGATGGGTCACGCCTCAGACTCAATGACGGCCCTGACGTAAAGCATTGAGCCGCTGGTTGGTGCATGATGGTCCTTGGCTGGGCCTACCGTAGCTCAACTTTAGGTTTCCTTTAGCTCTGACTATCTGTGAGTCATGAATCATTTTCTTTGTTTCATCATAGTATGTTAATTTGATTTGATTGTTTCTCTGTGATGATACACTGTATTAAGAAGCCTCCATGCGAGCTAAATAATTTTGCGTTTTAACAACAACAGAATCTAGGGCGAAGATTCGGTACCGGTGGCTTATCGGCTGCTCTCCGTTCTAAGGCTGTGGTTTTGTTGTTGTTGATCTGTTGTATGGTGTGCTTCCCATTGGTCGTGGTGGTTCTGTGTTTGTCTTTGTTTTGTTGAGCATTACGTTGTGTTCTTTCTAGTTTTGCAATCATCTTGAAGAGGAAGAGAGAGCTTGTTGCTTTGCTTTAATTGTCTTACGGATGTCTTGTTACTGTGATTGTTCTGATACCCTTCCTCACGGTGCCATGGGTTGGTCTGCGGTATGTGATGTTGGTAGTTCCTGATCATACTCACTTACTTTTTGCTATAGACTATACGTAGAATCTAAAATATGATGTAACTAGTAAACAGCCAATTTACTTTCATAATTAATAGCAACTTAATGGTGGTTTTGACTAGGCTCAAGAAACCATTAACAACATTCAACAAAAACAGACTGGATTTCTTCGCTACATTCCCATTTATTGATGCATGAATCTCGTTTTGGTGCTGTATCGGTATTCAATGTAATCCACACCAAACAAACAATTTTGACAGACATAACTACATAAACCACAACGAGGCTCAAAAGCCCTTAAAGCATAATTATTTCATCGATCAGACATGCATAATAAGGAAATACACTGCCACAGTAATGTCGGGAACTTTAATATACATCTTGGTCATCATAACTGCAAAATATATATAAAATATATTACTATAACATATATGCTATTACTATAGATATACAACCTACAGTACCGAGTACTAAAAGGCAAGTGTCTCTAAAGAGTTAATGAATGCCCAATGTATAACATAATGAGCAGGAGCAACTGGTGACGTCACTTAAGTGGCATCTCGCCTGGTCATTCCCAGTTTCTTACCAATTTGAAAGACTCTTAGAAAAACTGAATGATCATAAATCGAATGGAGTGATACAGCATTACGCGTTGGCCTCTTGCAGTTTCATTTCATATTTTCAAAATATCAAAATATCAAAACATTACATTATCAATAACTTCTACCAAATGCATGAAAATTAATAAACAAGCTTACCTGCAAAATATATAAAAAATATATAACTACGAGTTATGTTATTACTATAGATACGAGTGGTGTTCAAGAATACGCGGACAGATGCTGCCATTCCCTCAGTTTTTGACTGAAAGGCGTGAAACTTGCACATAAAGATACCCAGAGAATTCTGTGTGTCCAGTGAAAATTTGATACAATTGACTTCAAGCATTATCAAACGTCCGTTGTTATGGTAACGTTGGGTCGTCACACCTGGCCCAACGTCATTCAACGTCACGTTGACGTCGCGCTATCCCATTGTGATTATTGGTTGTTTTTTCACATACCTTTCCGTAATTTCTTTCTAAAGGCACTCGTCCTTTTCAAAGTACTCCCCTTTGAATGAAATGCACTTTCGACACCTTTTAACCCATGAACAGAAACAGTTCTTGCATGCGGATGGTCCAAGGGAAGCGATTGCGGACTGCACCACCCTTTGCAAATCTGCAACATCGTCAAATTGGCGGCCTCGCAGAACCTTCTTCAGTGTGGGGAACAAGAAGAAATCACAGGGGGCCAAATCAGGGCTGTAAGGAGGATGACCAAGCACTTCAATTGACCGTCTGTCGATAGTTTCCTGAGTCGTAGAAGCCCGATGGCTAGACTAGGCGCATTGTCATGATGAAACAGCATGGTCGCCAACAGAAGCGCTCGTTTCTTCCGCATGGCTCGAAGGAGGTCTCTGTTCAGTACCTACCTGTTGGTAAGAAATGTAAACCATACATGTAGCAAGCGATCTATTAAACATGTTATCGATTGTTTCCATATTAAAATAAATCTTAACATTGTTTAATTTCAAACTTACCGTTGAGTAGTAATTTGCTGTGACCGTCTGTCCTTGCAGAACTGCATGGCTAAGAATGACGACGTGGATGTCGAAGAACATGATGAACATCTGTTTCTTCGTTGAACAACTGACTTTAAATTTCTTGGGTGATGGAGACACTGGAGTTTTCCTTATTGTAGACTGTTCTTTTGATTCCGGTTCATATAGACTGATCCACGTCTCGTCTGCGGTCACAATCCTACTGGGAAAATCTTCCCTGCTGAACAAAACCAAGCATGACTCCACCCTTTGAGCTTTCTGACACTCCGACAGCATTTTAGGGATCCTTCTTGCGCATAATCTACTCATATCTAAACTCTCATGAATTATAGTATGTACTGTCCCAACACTACAGTCTACCTGCTGGCTAACTTCTCTAACCGTGATACGTCTGTCTTTATCCAAGAGCTCTTTGATTTCCTGAGCTTTCTGTGACGTTATTGACGACGGACGTCTGCTGCGCTGTTCGTCCACCACACTTTCGTATCCGTTTTTATACCGCGAGGACCACTTATGCAATGCCGTTCTCTTCATTGCAGCATCGCCGTATGCCTTGACCAACATTTTCGTAGTTTCTTTTCTATTTTTTCCATTGAGAACACAGAATTTAATCGCTATTCTCTGTTCGACGCTCATTTTGATGCACCTTTTATAAACATAATAGCCTCTAACGCTCAAATGACGTCATACGTTGATGTGACGTCACTGACGTCGTGTCAAGATTTGGCGTCAACCTGTGCCAAAGTTTTGAGACGATATTGGATCAGACGCAAGTGATAGACATCATTTTCGGAGTGACACAAGTTTGCCTTTTTTTTACATTTTGGGCCGTGTGTTACGAGGTGACGTAAACCATAACAGCCATAGATTTATCATGCGTAAAGCTAATGTCAGTAAAGTTACACTTTGAGTACAGAATTGTTTGGGCATCATTATGTGCAAGTTTCGCGCTGTTCAGTCAAAAACTGAGGAAATGGCAGCATCTGTCCGCGTATTTTTTTAACACCCTCGTATATAACCTGCAGTACCGAGTACTAAAAGGCAAGTGCACTGACCCATGTTGTGTATCATGCATATGAATATTGTGCCATGCAACATGACGGTACATGCAATTGTTATACGCAGGTATTGAATAAAAGTAAGCTTAAGGCTTGAATAGGGATTATCACACTATGCAACCCTGTACAACCATATGTGTGTATGGTTTTTGTTAAGTAAAACCCATACAGAATGGTTTTTGTTAAGTAAAACCCATACAGAATGATAGGCCATTGCATAGACTGTGGCGCACTTCTCTACTTTCTAAAATGGCGTCCCGACAAGTATATATACAAGTGTCAAGTGATGTAATATAAGCTGCTGGACAATAATAATAAAAAGCCGGGCCGCGTAGCGCAGTCGGTAACGTGTCTGGCTACAGATGCGTGTCTGACTGCAGATCCAGGGGTCGCGAGTTCGATCCCGGTCCGGTCCCATACTTTCGTGGAGATTGATCATGAAATGATTTCTACGGTCATTCTCCTCCTTCCGCTGATTCATTCAAGAAGGTTTGTTGTCAGTTACAAGCGAAAGTATGTGCACGAATTACTGGTTAACCGCTTCTTCAAGCCTGCCCAGGAAAAAGTGTGGTTAGGTGAACTGACCGTCCCGCAATGACCATAGCTGTTGACTTGGGACGTAAAGCAACAAAAAAAAAAAAAAAAACAAAAAAAAAAAAAAACAATAATAATAATAATAATAAGAAGAAGAAGAAGAGCATGACTATAGCTGATGTGGTGCCGGTGAAACCAATCTATATTTTAGTAATATCCATCCTAATGTATAATGCAAGGCTGAAAAACCATACCATCTGATACATAATTTTAAAAATCTGAACATATAAACACTGACTTCTACAGCAACCTTACCGCTATCAATTCATACAAAAATGGTAAAAATGGTATTGGAGTTGTATTCAAACATGGCAACATGTATGAATTTATAATGCTATACTTTCATGACTCACTATCCATTAAAGAAATGACCATAAATGAGAACAACAATGAAACAAAATGTATCAAGCAGACTCAAACAAAGTACAGCAATGAAACTTGAATACATTGCATTAGTTAGATGGCCTCCATGCGAGCTGAACATTTCTTGTACTTCAACAACAGCAGAATCTAGGGCGAAGATTTGGTACCAGTAAAATGCATTTAAGCCCCCCGGTGGCTTAGGCTGCTGTCTGTTCTAAGGCGGTGGTTCTGTTGTTGTTGACTTCTTGTTAATTGTTACTCTCATTGTGGGAGTCTGTAATTGTTCTATGTTTTGTTGTACGTAACTTTGTGTCCATTCTAATATTGCAATCATCTTGATGGGGAAGAGAGAGCTGGTTGCTTTGCTTAATTTGTCCTTCTGGTGTCTCGTGATGGTTGAGCGGCTCTTCCTCGCGGTGCCACAGGGTTATCGGCGGTTTGGGATTGTGGTATTTCCTGATCATACTCACTTACTAATTTTGGATATAGCATAAACTGTAAGCAATGGAATCTTACCGTTAGATCAAGCACATGAACAAAGATGATGATGATGATGATGATGATGATGATGATGATGATGATGATGATCAGGATATAGGATTTCAGATCAGGGGATATTGGATAACATTTACTTTATGTCTGTCTATCTAAAATCTATTTGATTTTCTGGCATATATGTATAAACACACTACTAAATATATACCAGCTATTTGGCATTCACATTTATGACATTGGGCTAGTTGTTAAATTCCCAGTCATCTTACTGCATCCATCTAGGTGGTACACGTCTTCTTTGTCCACGTCTTAGAGGCCTCTGGTCTATTGTGGTGGTAGATGATGGTGCATTCTTGCTGGTATAATATACTTTTAGGCTTAATTTTGCTCCTCTTGTTGCTGACTATAATCGTCCTCACTTGAGCTGTCTGAGGAACTGTCGCTAAAAGTGGGCTAAATTATTTCTGGCATTGGCACCTGTTCTTGATTTTGCATTTTATGATCCAGTTCTTCATCTTCTGCTCTTGGAAGTCTATTAAATGGTAACAGCATATTCCAGTGTAGCAAGCAAGGCTTTCTATTGGAGTTTTCTCTCTGTACTAAATACACCGTAATATCTGGCATTGGTTGCTTCTTAACTATACTCAGAAAAACAATTGAAGGATATTAAAATTCTTTTGACTATATAACATTTGGGAATATAAATTTCAAACAAATTATTTTTGTCATTGATAGAATTATCGCTATGCAATTCACAAAAGTGCAAATTAAAATTCACGGGTCATTGGCTACGATACCGTACTACACCAAATGTACTGACCCTCTCTATTCAAAGTTCACAAGCAAAAAATTTAGCGCTCTCAATTTTTGCTGCAACCTTTACCAGGTCATTGCTTATGTTCTTATTCCGACCACAGACAAAAATTAACTCCAATTTATCAGTCATTGCCCCTAATAATGGGACAACTTCTTCAACAAAAATACAAGGATGTGGCATACCCAAGAACATTTGGCCACAAATTTGCAGTAAAACACTTACAAAAGCTTCAACATTAGGAGCCATTTTTGGAGGGAGAACCAGGGAAGATTTTGGAGCCAGTCATTGTGGAATACAAATGATTTAAACGGGTTTCAATCACTTTTGAACGTTTGTGACTTTTCAGTATTGAGGGTTGAACCATTTGGAGTTGTACTGTACTTAAATCATTGAAGCGTGACTACAATAAAGCATCCATTTTGATTGCAGATGTCTAGAGCTATGAAATGCATGCATAATTAGAATTTTTTTTATTGTATTGGATGTTAGGGATGGGACTGAATCTGAATATCCTTTAATTGTTTTTCTGAGTATATATAAGGATTGTTTTCCCAGATATCTCCAATCTTCTGTTTTCCTTGTACACCTTTTTTCTGCACTAAGACTCTATCACCAGGCATAAGCAATGATGTTTAAGCCTCCTGATCATAATATTTCTTGTATTTCCTTCCTTTCTTTCTGGCCTCTATCTCTGCTATTTCATAAGCATGCTGAAGAAGATCCTTTAGTCGATTCACATAGTCCTGGTGTGATTTATGTTCCTCTGACGAACCTATCCCAAGAAAGGCATCAATGGCGAGACGGGGATGGCGACTAAACATGAGGTAAAAAGGGGAGTATCCAGTGATTTCATGCATTGTAGCATTACAGGTATGAGTTAATGATGGAACAAATGTCTTCCAATCACTCTTCTGTCTCTCTTTCAATGTTCCCATCTAATCCGGTCGAAAACCAGGATAAACTGGTACTTGATTTTAAAGTTTTTTTATTTGTTGATTCCTGTTGTTGAGGAATTGTACTTGATGAATCCAACTGACGCCACTCTGTCATCATTGAGCATTTTTAAATATTCAAGATGGCGTCCAAGATGGCCGTCAGTTAGGCTCCTAAGACCTATATGACCAACATACTCGATCAAAAGGATTTTATTTTAGACTTTTCATGGATGTTTCAGAGGCTTAATGTTACAACCAATTAAAATGGAACACAAGGTTGAAATATCAAAGATGGCGTCCAAGATGGCCGTCAGTTAGGCTTCTAAGTCCTATATGACCGACATACTCGATAAAAACACTTAAATTTTGACTTTTTAAGGAAGTTTTGAGGCTAAATGATACAAACGATCAAATAAGAACATGGTTTAATTCAGAAGTTTGAAATTTAAAGATGGCGTCGAAGATGGCCGTTAGTTAGCTTTCTAAGACCTAAAAAAATCGATATAAAGTATTTCAATTTAGACTTTTTATAGATGCTTAGAGGCCTAATAATACAAACGATTTAAATGAAGCGGTCACGGGTTTGATGCACAAGGTTGAAATATTAAAGATGGTGTCCAAGATGACCACCATTTAAATTAAAATTCAACTTGAAATCAAATTCGCTGTTAGCAACTATTATCTGATAGTTTTCACATGTATTTGGAAAATTTGAGTAACATTTAATTTTTTGTTTTTCATCATTGTAAACTATTTAAGATGACGTCCAAGATGGCAGCAATAGCACAGTGGGCAATCACATGGTTTTTGCTATGATACACTACACTAAAAAAATAACAGACTCTCATTTTTCGTAATGTTTTTGTCTTTGCTCTGGGAATCGATCCATTCACCACACACTTTCCAGACCACTTTTGGCCAGATCTGATAATACTATTATATCATATTATTCTCATACAAATTCCTACTTTAGGAAAACATATCTTCAAATAATGAAGTGATAAAGGACAGGGTATACTGAACGGACGATATCACTGAAAACTTTGTGACAGAGTGTTTGATCAAAGTACAAGCCTTTTTTTTGAATCAATATGTGGAAAAAAAGTCAGCTGAATGGATTGATAAAATTTTCAAAAAAGCTATGGAGTGTAGTGTATCCACACCAAAAACAACCCCTGAGTAAGGTATCTGCATGCTGCAGATGTTCGTTACCATCTTGACTGTTGGTTGGTGTGGGCCTGCTTGCCCGGTGCAATTGTAACAACTATTACTACTTCTCTGGTCTGTTGCAAGTGCAACAGGCAGCAGAGATGGTTGGATATTGCTATAACAAGTATGAATGCTGGCCTGGAGCAAGTATATCAGACATGCATGCGTATATGCACAAGTTAACTGATATGACTGTTGGTTAGATGCAACTGTTAAAGACATGTGAAATGGCCCGATGGCCATGGCTGGTGGTCGAGTGCAAATGCAATATATATGGATCCTGATAAGATGAAACTGTAACAGACATGTATACTGATAGTATGCAACTTATAAAGACATGGCTGCTAGTCAGGTGCAACTGTAAAATACATGGTCTGGTGCAATTGTGCTTACCAGCCCGTTAGTTGGGCACAAGGACATAACTGCGGGTCTGAGGCAAGTGTAACATATATACTTGCTTGTTTAGCCACACAACTACAGATGTGCTTGTAAGTCAGTTGCAACTGATTCAAACATATCTGCTGGTAGATGCAACTCTGAACTACATGCATGCTGGTCGAGTTTAAATGTAACCAACATGTCAGGTGGTCGGGTGCAACTGCAACAAACATGCCTGTTGGATCAAAGCAACGTTTAAAACATGGATACTGCAACATGCCTGCTAGTCTCGTGAAGCTGTTACAGACATAACTGCTTGGTTTTTGCGATGTGTGCTGGTCAAGTGCCACATAATCAAACATGCGTAATTGTAAATATGTCTGCTGACACTGTAGCAATGATGCCTGGGCAGCTGGTTGGGAGAAAGTAGAACAGACATGCACACTGGCTGGATGTAACTTGAACAGACATGCCTGCTGATCCAGTCCAACAGTACCCAGCATTCCTGTTAGTTGGGTTCAATTGTAACATACATTATTGCTGGTGCGATGTAACTAGCACGCATGACTGCTGGCACCGAGTCTCAAGAAATGGCATGTGTGCTGGTTCAGTACCATATTATTAAACACGTGTGATGTTAAGGATGTCGGATATGATGAGCTGGTGGCATTACATGGTCGCTATTCAGTGAAACTTCAACAGATATGCTGCGGACTTGGTACTACTCAATCAAACATGCCTCCTGGGCTATTGGAAATCAAAGAGAAAAGCTTCTTGACTGATGCCCCTCAATCAGACATGCAAACTAACACTGTGAAACTTGTACAGCCAAGACTGCTACTATGTCATACCGTGTAGAAAGTTGTTATGTCGCTGCAGGTGCAACATATATGCCTGCTGGCCTAGTGTTATTGTCACAAACATCGCTGCTGTTCAAACATGCCTACTGGTTGAGTGCTGCTGCAAGATGGATGCTACCTGGACTGTGGCCACTCAATCAACATGCCTGCTGACCTTTTGTCACTCAAAATTGCATGTCTGCTAGCGTAACGCTTCTCTATCTGCTACACCTGCTGGTATGGTGTCTCACTATCAGTCGTGTCCGTTGGTATAGTGTCTCACTATCAGCTGTGCCTGCTGGTGTGGTGAATCATTATAGGTCATGCCTTTTGGTTTGGTACACCATTATCAGCCATGCCTGTTGGTGTGGTGCCTCACTATCGGTCATACCTTCTGGTGTTGTGCCTTACTGTAGGTCATGTCTTCTGGTGTGGTGCCTCACTATAGGCCATGCCTGTTGGCATGGTACCTCATTATAGGCCATGCCTGCTGGTCCGTTTTGCACTTCAACCGACATTTTGACTAGTTGAGCGCAGACGGAAGAGGGATGGCTACAAGTCTGGTGCTACTCTTACAGGGGTGCCATTACATCAGACATGTTTACTGATCCGGTGCCACTCTCAAATATGCCTGCTCGTACAGTGCAACTCTATCAGACATACATGCTGGGTTCATTTATTCAGATACATGTGTTTGTAAAGTGCTTCTCCATCAGGCGAGAAATCTGGTATGTTACAAATCCACAAGACATGTCTACAGGTTAGGTGCAGCTCCCATGGCTTTGTAAAACTTATTAGCTATGATCCTGGACGCCATCTTGAATATGTCAAATTCTAAGTGATACATTAGCTGCATCACTGGGATGTTACACGGGTGATGTCTGTAGCACAAGAATCAGTAAAATCAGCATTTCACATGCAAATCCCTGGAGTTTGCCGGTCTCTCGGAAAATTTTCTTATATTTTTGCAATAAACTGCCATTTTGGCGGCCATTTTGCCTAAATTCTTATTCTATTTTATTTTTTGTTATGAGCTAATTGTCTTCAACTAGATTCCAACGTCATAGCTAACAATTTAAGAAAAAAAATGGGTGTGAGACATTTTACCATATCACCCAATTTTTTAACTTATAATTGGCCTCCATCTTGGACGCCATCTTGAATATATCGAAATGATCAATGATGCCAGAGTGGCATCACTCGGATTTTTCAAGGATAATATATGCACTACCAGAATCCATAAAGAAAAAAGTTTAAAATCAAGTTCCAAGTCCTCCTAAAATTCGCCCAAATTCTGCCGGACTATCATGTTAAGCAGAGTTTGATTGTAACCATCCCGTTTCCCATTGGGTGTTATGGCGTGGTTCTGGTCTTGAGAACACCTACAATACTGCATGGCTTCTTAATCAATTTGGATTCAAAATTAGTGCCTTTATCACTATGTAATTTTGCTGGAAATCTATACTGGAGGAAGAAATGTTCATAAAGCGCCTTCGGTGTTGTTGCGGCTGTCTGATTCCTGGTTGGTATGGCCTGTGCATAGCGGCTGAAATGGTCACTGGTCAGTTATTACCAAGATGTTCTCAAAACCACATCAAGACCTTTCTAGGGACAGGTAGTCAATGCACACCAGTTCCATGGATGTTGTTGAAGTTTTATTCGCAATGGCAGCTTTTCCAGTTGCTTTCTTCCTTCTTTTCATGAACCACATTTTTGAACCCTTTCTTTGATAAACTTTGTCATTCTAGGCCAAAATAACCCAAGTGAACCTACTTGAAAAGCTGTTTTAGCTATATCTTCCTCATCAATTTCCACCTGCCAGTATTCGCAGCGTAAGTCCAATTTACAAAAATATTTTGATCCAGCCAATAAATGTAAAGAGTCTTCAATCCGTGGTATTGCATAAGCATCCTTTACTGCTTTACTATTCAATTTCCTAAAATCAACACAAAATCTGATGGATCTTTTTTTTTAAACTTTAACTATATTTGATAAATAAGGACTTTGACTGTGCTTGATTGTACCTGCTTGCAACATTTCTGTTAGATGTTCTCTTATTCTTGAAAAAGAGCAGGTGGTATGCGCCTATAATGTTCCTTAAAAGGAACATTATCACTGAGGTTGATTTTATGTTTCACAAGGTCACAATTCCCTTAATCTGTTATTCCTGGTGAGAACAAGTGTCTCCATTTATTGAGAAACTGTCTTTATTCTAACTTCTGTTCTTCAGACAAATTATTTTCTCTAATGTCAATTTCATCCAACACGTTAGTTTCTTTGGTTAACTCTGCAGTAAGTTGCTGAACATGAATATTGTCTTGAGTCTTGTCCTTCTGGTCTGTATCCAATGGTCTTAATACACTCTCTTCTTAGAGTTCACAAAGATTTGATTTTGGTGCGATCCCAATCATTTTGCTGATATATTGTACTGCCGTACTGGAATTCTCTGACCTGTTCCTGGTGTATCTAACTTAATGACTCGGGGGCAAACGCCAATCCTACTTGACGTGCTCTGTGTTGCTTCTGTTACAGCTGTATCATCTCTTATCTTTCTAATATATCCAGACACTGTAATGCTTTCATTTTGTTGGATTTTCAAATTGTACTTGTTGGTTGACATAACCACTCCAATACATTCCTTCTGTAGGGAAACAAAGCAATGTTCCATTCATCTGGAATTATGTTGTTGTTATCAGAGCTTTCTGCATTCTCTTATCATATTTGTGCCTATCACAATAGGAACCTGTGAACTATATTCTGTTGCTGGAACAACAAGCACAGGAATAGCAAGCTCAATATTTGGAAGAAAAGGTACTTCTATAACTGCCTCTATACATCCTGTATAGGACAAATTATTTCCTCCTGCACATTGCACTTTCAAATTAAAGGTGGCTAAAGGCAGAAGTTTAGGTCTAGGCAACAATGTTCTGTAAAACTCACCAGAAACTGTTGTAAAATTAGGCCTGCTATCTATCAGTGCTTGTGTTTCAACTCCACAAAATAGTATTCTTGATTTATTAGAGTGACCAACCAATCTATTAAAGAAGGTTTCAGAGGTAGGACTTTTTTTTGGCGTTTGTCCCGAGTCTGCCCTGTGACGGAGACATTTTCTAGTTGAAAGGATTCGTTTCCTCCTCATCTCCTTAATCCTGTTCAATTTGGTCATAATTCTTCTCATTTTTCTTCCAATATCTATTTCCCTTCTTTCATCTGTTGCATTTGTTTTTCTAAAGATGTTCCATGGTGGAACTTAAAACAGAAGCAGTAACAATTTCATCTTGTTTTGTGTGGCAGTGTAAAATTCTTGCATCACACTCTCCAGCTGCAACATTGCCAAATACACTCTCCAGTCTATCTAAAATATCTTGCACAGATGGTTTAGTACCCATAGGTAGCAACACTTTCTTTGCTTGGCCTTTAAAGGATCTACATATAGATTGTGCGATAGCATGACAGGGTATATACCCTAATTTTGGATACATTTGACCTCATGCTGCCACTTTTCAAATGATGCTTCATTTTTCTGCCTATGTTTTTCAACCGAAAACACAGTGAACTATGGATAAAATGATTGTTTGTCCTGTTGACTGGGACTACTGTCTGGTGCTTCTACTTCTTGTGGCTTTGAAATTGGTTTCTTTTCTGATATTGCTCTTTTGTCTTCATCCACTATTATAGTCTTAAGCATTAGAGTTTCTTCTTTATGCTTATCAGTATTATCTTTAAGCTGGGTAATCTCCTTATTTATGATGGTATCTATGCATGTTGGCTCATCAGCAATTTCTGTCAGTTAAAGTAACTTTAAGGATGGATTTGCAGTTACTGGTTCACATTTAATCTGTGGATTTAAACTACCTTTTGAAGGTATAGGTAAGGTATTATGTATGTCTATCTTTATCTGGCCTTCTTGACTTTCAATCTGTCTTTCTCTACTTTCAAGCAACATACATCTCAAATTTAATTCTTTCATCCTTTTTCTGCAGAAGATATTCATAGATATCATCTGCTTCTAGGTCATGTGCTGTTTGTTCACTACATTGAAACATTCTTTCTCTATTCTCAAGTTCTTTCTCTTTCATTTTTATGGCCTGTTCTTTTTCCCCATAAGTATATTTCTCTTCTCTTACTACTCTCTGATTTTACTCTGCTCATGCTCACTCTATTATTGTTGTAATCCTCACTTTTTACTCCTGTGTACCATATTCTCTCTGTCTTTCAGTTTCAATTCTCACTCTGTTACCAACTGTTGGTCTATAAGTTGATTCCACATAATATTGTTTGGGTAGGTATTCTTGTTTCCTTTCATCAATTCTAGCTTCAATGAATACCAGTTTTGAACAAATTTATACCCAGTTACTCCATCAGAATCAATAAAGTGTTACTCATTAGGTATTTGCTGGTGAGTTTGTCTCTTGTAACCAACAGTTGTACAAGGTATTGTTCGTTCATAAGCTTCTATTAATCTGTTCCTATTTCCATAGTCATCATAGCTCATGCCCATAATGGCTTCCTTTTCACGCATAACATAATATTTTTGTAAAGAACTGCCCTTTTTTAATTCCTTTCTATCTGGCTGTGTAGTTCAGTTACATTTCCTCTTTCAACTTTTACTGGGTGACTGTTTCTTTGCTCTTCTATAAAGTGTATCCTAAATATGTATTCATTGCAGACGTTAATTGAAGGGTTTAGATATTTTCTAGTAAAAAATGGATCTTTAGAAGTTGCCTAGCAGGTTGGTACGACCTCGGTAATGGTGAGTAATCGTGAGTTAATATTAAGATTTATCTTGGTGAACTAAATGTTGATATAACAAAATACATGAAGTCTAAAAAAGATAATTCTTAAAAATTATTTTAAAAAAATATATATTTATTTTTATATCTTTTGAATATTTTTCTCTAAAAAAGTGTAATATGAAAACAGAGATAAAAGAACAAAAAAAATACAAGATATAAATGCTTCAAATTTGCCTCAAAATTGATTAATAGTACCATATTAACCAATTTTATGCCAAATGGATTTTCCAATCTTTATCATTTCATTTCAATTTAAGGGTTGTTGGGTGGTACTTTTCCTTTTATTCAAATTTTGATAGAACATTCTGTAAGCAAACAGTGGAGACCCTAATCAAACGCCACATTCAGCAGCATCTGACCTGGATCTGCACTGTTCGCCTATTTCCCATAAAAGGCCACTCAGTCTTATATAGGTCAACTCAAGATAAAATGAACCACATTTATTCTGAAACTTGGGTAGCCTGATAAGGAGTGTAAAATGTAAAGCTTTCACAGAATGACAGTTTCAACCCTAATGATATTGCAGGCTGATCTGTGTTCATGCACGGATCCAGAAAGTTTTTCCAGAGGGGTCCAACATTGACATCGCTTTTATTTTATATATATTTTTGTTTGATTTGGTAAAAGAGGATCCAAATACCGCTATATAGGCGGGCCATTATCGGCACGCCAGCGAATTTCGCCGGCGTTCTGATGTCGGCCCAACATTGAAAGCTGGCTTGGTAGCTTTGTATGTTTTCAATGGTCTGGACGAATATTGCTAAGAAACCCTATATTTTGTATTTTTTCAAGGGGTAGGGGTCCGGACCCCCTGTCCCCCTCTGGATCCGCGCATGTGAAGGCCTGACTATCCCTATGTTTATGGTAAATGTGGTTATTTTAACTGCTAAAGTAAATTGAATTGGTGTAATCTTTTTTTTTCTTTTTCATTTGAAGGATAACTCCCAACTCATAACTGATAAGTGATCTAGATAGGCTGTAAAATCTCTGTTGCATGCTGGAACCTTTTTTGTCATCTACTGATTTATTTATTTTATGTATTTATTTATTTATTTTATTGTATCGCAAAAACATCTTTTTTTCATATAAAGCCATCGCTTGAACAATACTGTAATAAAATTTAATATGAATTGCTTGAGCGGTTCAGTGGGAAGAACACTTAAATATATATAACAGTTTTTTTTTAAAGTCTATGTTGTTAGTTCGAGTCCTATACCCGCCATTCATGATTACTATAATTATAGAAATTATGTTTTTAAAAAAGGTTATTCTTTCGATGCAAAGAATATACCTAAAGAACTGAAAGTGTAGGGTGTGCATTTTGTCAAGGCCATATTAACTAGTTTCAGATATATAGGCTAGGGACCCTCTAATGCTTTCAAAGTTCCACAATGTTATCGATGATTTCAAAGGACAAGAAAATAAAATCTACAGTATAGTGAAGGGCAGGGAGATGTTCTACTGCCGTCACACAGTCCCTGTTACCATCTGTATTGATGTCATATATGTTTTTTATAAAAGCATACTTTTGGTAGCATTAAATGCACCAAAGAACTGAAAGTGTAGAGTGTGCAATTTTCCAGGGCCAGATTAGCTAGTTTCAGACCTCATCAGTGACCCTCTAATGGTTTCAAAGTTCCACAATGGAATGCATGGTACCAAAGGACAAGAAAATAAAATCTATAGTAGAGTGGAGGATAGGGAGATTGAAAAGACTTTAGTTTGTTTTTATTTTTATTATATTTACTTTTTTGCAATATTTTTCTCCATTTTATTTAAATCGCTGCATTACAATGTAACAATATAAGATATTTTCCTATTTCTAAAGATCTACATTTTAAATGCATCACAAGATTTAAACCATTTCAAAACTCTCCACTGCTGCTGTCAGACTCTATGGAGCTATCACCAGATTCGTCCTTGAGGTCAATCACAAATGGATTCATCACTTCGTCAATGAAGTGGCCGTCCTTCTTGCACTTCTCAATGTGCCTTTTGAAGTGATCACATACGTACTCTGCGCTATCTATCCATATTGATTAGATGTAAAGTGTGACTTGTGGCTTGAATGACGACAGCATATCTACAAAGAGAAAACATTATGTTATAATATAAATGTTAGTTTCCAAGACAATCAAAACAGATGTAGCTTGATTATCTGATATTTTTGACAGTTGATAAATAATCCCAAATTGACTCTTTACTGACCGAAATATGCCGTCCCTCCTCCCTACGATGCCTTTCACATGTCTCTAGATAAGTGTGATGGCATTGAAATCTGGATGTTAAGGAATTAGTTGTGAAACATCATGGTTGACAGATGAGGCCTTTAGTTAAGAGTGCGTACCAGAAAACATATGTTAAAACTGATGGGTAAGAAAATATTTACAATTTTACGCTCAACATGTTTGTTTATCAAAACCTATGGATCATCACTTCCACTCACTCACTCACGGTCACCGTCACTCACTGACCGTCACCCCGACTCAACTTGTGGTTGAAGCATGCCTGCTGTGATTGTGATGTCATGTTTCCGCAACCACTCCTGAAAAATAATAATGGAAAACAACAATGGTTAGTCGACTTTGCAACCTGTTTAGACCCAGATCAACTGATTCATTAAAGAACCGGGTAGGATATACAGTTTGCTATTCAGATTTTAATTTATAAAGTCAGTTATAATAATAGAGACGAATCCATTGCTATTGCCAGCGTGGACTTCTGCTGTTAGGAAAAACACCTGGTGTGTTGTCGCGTTGCCAGCATTTTTCTCATTGTAGGCAGTGTCTATCAAAGTTTTATCAAGATAAACAAGCTGAAGTCTTTTGTCTCCAAGCTCTTTTTTTCTTCTGATAAAAACTCGATCTAAGCATTATGGCGTCTCAATCAAAACTTCCTTTTATTACGTGTCTTTTCCCATCTGCATACCATTTGTAGCATCATCCTATGGAAGATGATTTTACAAATGGTATGCAGATGGGAACTAACACATGATAAAGGGAGTTTCGATATTTCAGGGAAACTGGACCTCATCTGTGGAGAGCTTTAAGGATCGAAAGATGTTTTCTGATGACGAAAGATGATGCTACAGATGGTATGCAGATGGGGAAAGACACGTGATAAACGGAAGTTTCGATACTTCAGGGAAACTGGACCTCGTCTGTGGTGAGCTTTAAGGATTGAAAGATGTTTTCTGATGGGATAAAATTTGTGTATCTCATTTCTAATGAGGAACTGGTCGGTACCATCTACTTCTTTATATGGTCCTCACTTTTATCTCCTCGGCGACAACATCGTTCCATTATCTTTTTTCTCTCATCAGATCCGAAACACTGTTCTCCAACTAACATGTCACTTCAATTTACAGTTTTTACGATATATGAGTCTCCTTACTATTTTTTACGTAAATACCCCAATGCGCTATAAATGATTTATTTTGCTTTGGAGCCAAGAGCACGGTTGTTCTTTTCGTTAGACATTGATGTGGAGCATATTATTTGAATTAAAGGGAAACCGTTCAAACGCTCATCGAATAATAAATGAGCATTAAAAGACAGGAAGTGTCTATCAAATCATTTTACTGATTTTTTTTTATCAAAGTCTATCAAGAATTAAAGACGTAAAATACAGCTGAAGTTTCGAATATTTCTTTGACGGATGCCACCATATTTAAGAGTTTATGACGTCATAACCTCCTAATTATATATGGAAAATTGAAATAAATAAGATATGACAAATAAGTTTCACTATTTTGATGTGTATGTCTAATATAACATTAAAAATCATTTATACAAGAAATTTTTTGACTATATGCTAAAAAAAGCTTTTATGCATCTTAATAAGATAGTTTATGCATCTCTTTATATTCAAAATGTTGGTTGTGACAGTCTGTTATGAAACTTCATTTAGTAAAAACCGAATTTTATCAAGTTTGCACTAAAATTAGTTGTGTGCAAATGCATGTCTTTTCAGATACATTTACTTTTTGTTGTGCGTTTTCCTTTGATATTATTAAACCTAAATAATAAATTTGTAGTCCAAGTCACGTGACAAAATGGCTGACATGCCCATGTTAAGTAAAAACGCTTCAAAATCCTTCTTCTCCGTAACCAAAGGGCTGCTGACATTCGGTTTTGGAATATAACATAAGGGACATTGGTCCTACAAAGTTTATATAAATGATTATCCGTACATGAGACTGTCTAAGTCATCGTGGTTCTGTGTTGGGTGAGTGCTTCAGGACATTATGGTTCGCTGTTTTTTTTAATCATTGCGCCTAGAACTTTGAGCTGGGTTTATAACTTCATCTTGGGGCCAGCGAGGGACTTCTTGTTTCATTTGGTCACTATAACCAAGTGAGTCGTTAATTCTTTCCGCCCAGTTTGATGCAACGATGTTTGTTTTGGTCATTAATTTCTTCAGAGGGGTCAGAGTGTGTATATTGGGTGTCAAATTGCTTTGATTTCATGTCCGGATACATGTAGCAGCTAGAAACAAATGATCCCACGCATGCCCTATTGGTACTTAGCTCATTCTTTAACCATACATGCGTACAGTTTAGGACAAGGGTGAGCCTTCATTATTGTCCCTACATTGTGTGTGCGAACAACAAATGCTCAGGCGAGACTGCGCATATGCGCAGGCTCGTCTGAGCTTTTGTTGCTCTCATAGGCGATACGTAAAATCTTTTAAGATGGCCCAAATATCCCTCGCGGCGGAATATGACAAATGTTTTAACGATCGTACAGGCTAGTTGAGCGTAAAAGTTTCGCCACCCAATTATACGTCATCAATCTAAGCCAATTCTTGTCAGAAACACAACCAGGAGAATTTATTGCAGAAAAATATGTTAACAGAGCGAATAAAGACTGTTTTGCTTCATTGCAACAGTGTGACAAGAAAACGCCACTGTCGGTAATAGTTTGTCTAAATTTCCTTATCAAATCAGGATATATGAGTAGTAAATATAAAGTGAATTAGTCCCGTTTTATACCGGCCTCTAATAGAACCCATCCGCCATTCATCGCTTCAGTTTCATGTTTGACTTGAGCACGTTTGACGAAGTTGTTCCAATCTTTGCAGTGGAGTTGATAAAGGGGAGTTTGACATTGCTGATATGAAAACTTGTCGAGAGTTATGCCCACTGATCTTACTTTGGAGTAGACGAATTTTAACCAAATTTTGTACAAGCAACATTTGTGCCAAGGTCTTGATTCGATTTGTTGTGTGTTTCTTGTATATTTTCCTTGGACGTGTGGCCCTTGATTTGCGTTAAACGTTTGTTGTTACTGAATAGAATAGTTTATTTATTTATTTTATTTA
Source organism: Loripinus fragilis (assembly GCA_964019695.1). Lineage (NCBI taxonomy): Eukaryota > Metazoa > Mollusca > Bivalvia > Lucinida > Lucinidae > Loripinus > Loripinus fragilis. Next base: position 66,946,867 of record OZ026516.1, read on the forward strand.
TACAATGAAGAGGTGATGTGTATGCATCTTTGGTTAGAAAAGCTTTGCTGTGAAAGCAATCAAGCCTTTACCCATGCTGTACCTGCATCTTGTACCAAAGACCGACAACATTGAATATATTGACATTAAATGGATGTATACATGACAAAAAAAGGATCACATACAGTAAAACTTATCATTTTTCTGAAAGCCGTAAATGTAATGCAAATTTTGTTTGCATCATTGTGTAAGAATTTTATCGGCAGTTTCATTCTAAAAATTTGTTTTCGAAAGATTAATATTAAATAAGCTACCAGTTATTTATTTATATCCTATAAAACCGTCTATAAACCAGATGGTGGTCAATTTGCAAAATCACAAAATTTAAAACATAGTGTTTGCAATACTGCTCTCTTTCAGCATAAAAAGAAAGCAATCGGACAAAATTCAATGGACCAATAGCTAGTCAAATAGCCATGCTTTTATAAAAAATATCTCATATGGAATCATACATGCATGTAGGCCCTGTTATGGTTTTGCACAAGTATAAGCTTTCCAAAAACGCTTGCCATCTTTCAGCACTTAACTAAAATGTGTTGTAGGCTACTGACGGAAGGTACAGAAGCAATTTGAAAGATGTTTCATACCAAAGTGATGTTCTATTAAATGTCATGCTCACCCCATTGAAAGCGTAGATTGCGATGAGCTGGGTGAGTCATTTCATTGTTGAGCAGTTGATATTACCTTCACCTCGAAACATAAAATACCACAATCACACATTGCAGACCAACCCATGGCACCGTGGGGGAGAACAGAAAACCATCAGACACAAGACATCAGGAAGAGAATTGAAGTTAAACAAACAAACAAACAAACAGCTCTCTCTTCCTCTATATCAGTTCGCCTTATGCCAGCTCAAACCATTTGTATGCTAGCTCAAACCATTTGTAAATTAATTAAATGCTAACTATCCAGAAAAAAATCATCGCAAGTTATAATTATATATACTCAATGATATCTGGACACTTTGTCTTAGCTATCGGTAGTATTTTGTCGAATTCTCGTCTCGACATAATAGTTGGCCATCCAGAGCCTGAAAAAAAAATCTGTTGGCATTTTTGAGTACATTTTGGCATCCATGCTCAAAGTGTATCTTGGTGTGTTTTAAGAAGGAAAGGGGTGGATGCCAAGTCTGGAAATACCCAAAAGTCCAAGAATTAGTTCAAAGGTCAACTGAGTGCAAATTCTTATATATACGTCAGATTTTAGCATTTTTATCAAATAGCTATCCAAAATTATGATTAAAATTAATGCAAAATCTCTTTTGGATAATACAGCCATGCTATATAAACAAACAGCACCATCAAGGCATGATGTGTGTTTGGTTCAAAGGTCATTTAAGTGCAAAATCGATGAAAATTGTAGAAATATTTTATGTATATTGGGGAAAAAATCAAATTTTAAGTTCCCTCTTACCATAATGGAAGAATTTCTTATTGCTATCCTGCTAGGTGTGTGTCTATCATTTTTGGAAAGCAATGACTTACTAAGTTTCCTGCGGTCAAATATTCATATTAGGCATGTTAAGTACGTTACTGTATAAAATCAAATAAAATGTAATACAACTAAGAATAACTATTTCATTTTAAAGAAATAATTTATTTTGCTTAATGCTTTGTATGAATATGTCATTTTATGCAATTATATATCCTTTTAAACATAAGATGTGTTTAAGTTGTTACTTACGTTACATTTTACCATCTAAACTCGAGTCATTTCTCAAAGGTATATGTTCCTAGCTACAGCTTTTATGAAGGACTTGGCCATGATCTTATGCTTATAGGACTAAAATATATTTCTTTTCTCATTTCACACATTTGTTGTGTTTGTTCCCATCTATGAGTAATTTTAAAAAACTTTTTACAAGTCCACTACCTGCTAATTGCAGATACTAAGACAGCTTCATGAAAACACAAAGACCAAGCCTCCTTTCATAAAACATCAGGCGTGTTGAAACTATGATAGAATATGGTAAATATCATATACTGGAAGGAATATATCCTCTCATTGGTCTTCACATCAGCCTGTTAGCAGATGGTAACATACATAACATAAAGCTAATATACAGGTACATTTCTAATAATGACGATCCAGTGAAAACACTGTTAACTTTTTGTGGGATATATCGTGGAAAAAGCATGACATTAAGGGTAATCCTCCATATAATTTTTAACATTTAATTGTAGAGGTGTCCTTTCATTTGCATCTATTAATGAAATGATGTTAATTCAAAAGCAGCATTTCTTTGAAATCAGGCCGCTTGTGTAAACGTATTCATCAAAATATATAGAAGCAGTATATATGTGATATTAAAGGCTACCTCTGTTAGCAGATGGTAACATACATAACATAAAGCTAATATACAGGTACATTTCTAATAATGACGATCCAGTGAAAACATTGTTAACTTTTTGTGGGGTATATCATGGAAATAGCCCTGACATTAAGGGTAATCCCCCATATAACTTTTAACATTTAATTGTAGAGGTGTCCTTTCATTTGCACATATTAATGAAATGATGTTTATTCAAAAGCAGCATTTCTTTGAAATCAGGCTGTTTGTGTAAACGTATTCATCCATATATAGAAGCAGTATATATGTGATATTAAAGGTTACCTCTAATTTTAAGATACCATAAAATATATATCTATGTCTTTCACAGCGCAACTTTTTATACATTGTAATTGTTTCAGTGTCGATAAATTAAATTCTAAGTATCAGTATTAAACATATTTTGCTTATTATTTTTTTCAATGATGATAGAGATTAAATGCTATTAGGTTTTTGGCATGTGTTTCTTCATGTTAGTCTTTTTAACTGTAAAATGCCAAGTTTTATTCCAAATTAAATTTCCCCAAAACAGATGTCTGGTGACTTCTTGGGAACACAGGCTTTCACCATATTGGAGCACCTGATGATTCGATTGTGTTCATGGTTTTCCAAAAGTTTGGGGTCATTTCTTAGTATTTAGAGTAAATGTGTCCTGAAATGGTTATCTAATATGTACATTTACTAGCATAATCAATTGGTTTAACATCTCCGATTTGCTTGATGTATATAAGATCCCAAGGTAGTTAACTCGCCTGCTGTAGTGTAGAATCTATCTGTTAACCATGCCAATTTGCTAGGACAGGGATTGATTGCATATATGGTAGGTGACTTACATTAATGTATACATCTAATGTTCGTAGATACAAGTGCAATATATCAGATTGGATAGCACATGTAACTGATAACATACTCGGAATGTGTAGTTTTAATATGGCATTACTCTTGAAATAAAACTGAACTACTTTCCTTTCACAATATACAAGACAGTCCTCTAACAGTGTGAGTCTTCACAAATATCTACAAGGATATAGGTACAAAGTGAGCAAGTTCATGCTTAAAATGCTCTCTGCAAGCTGTTGTCAGCAATGTTGTTCACATTTTCGATGGTTTTGCATATATTTAAGACTATCACAATAAGCCTAATTTAGTTAACCTTTTAAAACCAACAAACAGACCATAACTTCCTTTTCATAGACATATATAAAACATGTACCAGGGTTACAAATAGCTCAACAAAATCAAATAGTGCATAAACAAAAGCAAAGAAATCAGCTGTGTGTGACACTACTTTTTCAACATTCAGTTTAAGCTGTGAGTTTCTCAGAGATGCAAACCATACTAGTGAATTTTGGAGTCATGTTTTGTTTTATGCTTCAAAAAAAACAGTCAACTTATTTTTAAAATAAAGTATCACTAACGTTTGAATGTTTTGTTATTTACGTTACCATGAAATATGTTCAGATGTTTTACAAGACCCCTACATGGCTCAGGTAGCCTTACCTCAACCAACCTTAGTCTAAGATAATTAACAAGCAGAATAGTTTCTATCAGAATTGCTGCAAAATATAATAAGATAATCATCAATATGATATGAAGTCTAGTTCAACAAAACATAGAAGATTTTAATGGGGACAGATGATAAATTAATTTTATAATGTAATTGTCAACAGTGAAAAGTGAAAATTAAAAGAATTCAGCATACAAGGAAAATCTTTGATACTAGATCTATGTAACACCCTATATTTGGACATAAACAATGTTGGTTCTGTACTACGAAAGCTCTGGTTGATGTTATATTTGCAATCTTGAAAAACCTATGCCTGCTCTAGAAGACACTCAGCACTACCCCTGCCTTAATTCTTGCCTTGCCACTAGATGTATGAAATATTGCTGTGCTATTTAAGTAAATTTATGATATTAAGTCAATATTTAAATCATGACGTAGATTGCATGTTTATCGTTGTGTACCATTGGAAGAAATCTGAAAACAGCACTATGAATGTAAAAGAGCCAAGCAAACTGCAGAAAGTAATTGAGTTAGACCAGGAAATACCGCATTCACATATATTGCAGACCAACCCATGGCACTCCTTTAAAGAATGTCTAGCGATAAGGCGAGCAATCTCCCTAAACGAGACGTTCGTTTTATTTTGTTGAAATAACGACTGGAGAAACCAGGCACATTCAACAAATATATATAGACGAGCCGTCGATGCACCATTGCCCCAATTTGTATATTTAAAACGGGGTTTCCTTCAGGCATGTAATAACTCTACTTCTTATTGAATGAGAATTTATTTCGATCATCAACTGTGCTTGTTATTCAGTAACATATATGGGAACTAGACCGTGAAACAGGGAACCACGCTATGTACAGTAAAACTATTTTTACAGTTGATGTACAATAAAAACGACCATCTTGCAAAGTGGTCTATTTTTGTCAGATATTTAATGTCTTCTTTCGCTTATACAGCCCCTTCCCCCCCCCCCTAGACCTAAGACGCCATTTACATATGTTATATATTTGTATAGCGACATTTAATTGTCCAAAGGGCATCTTGGGTCTAGGGGAGAAAGCATCTAAAACAAACTAAAAGACTCCAGTTTCATCTTTTCAATGACAAACGTCACAATTTTAAGTATATTTCGCGCAGAATTAGGCGCAGAAGGAATACCGCAAAATTTTGGAAATGAAGGGCACTTATATCCTTAATATTTTAGCACTTTTACTCTTTGAAAACCTGCAAAGGATTTACTAAAACTATCGTCTAAACCGCACCCAGTCTAAAGACGTAAAATGAGGGGTGGGAGTAGAAGGCGCAAGTTTTCACGGCTTTGTAAATGATGGATCGCGTTGAAACCTATTTTGATGCTTTCTATGCATATTTTACTACCGAAACAGTCCAATTTTAAAACTATTAGGGCAATTTGAAATTTTAGGTTTTGTAATCATGTCAACTAGGGAAATTATGCGCCTTATCGCTAGAGCTCCTTAAGTCTTACAGAATAAAATGCGTGTAGTATATGTAAGCTAATTGGGGAGAGCAGACCATAATTTTATATAGGCCTTACAAAAATTTACTACCTTTATCCATTTATGTAAGGCACCTTTTGTTACCTACGTTACCTCATAAATATATGTCCAGCAATTTTAGATCCATTATTGTTAATATAGTTATATTTTGATTTCATTATGCAAGATATTTTGCCAATTCCAATGCAATGTAAGTAGAAAAATGAATCTGTAAGCAGCTCTGCATTACATGCTGGAGCCGGTACAAATCACATACTAATTAGAATATTTAAATATTTACTTGATTTCACTTCATTACAAGTTAAAAGTTATTAACAACTTCAAATATATGGAAATGAACATTTTCAATTAGAATATAGATCAACACAATGTATATTTTAGGTCAGGTATCATTGTTTATTCTAAAACATGTAATTTGTGAAGTCATTATCTGCAATTTAGTATAAAATGTACCATAAGTATAGCTGACGAGCAGATATACATATCACAGATGTATGCAATTGATTTTTATGTCTAGTTTAAACATTTAATGCTTAACTGTTTCACTAATACTATTAAAATAAATCAACTTTAGCCTTGTATTGTGTGTACTGTTATTTTCAATGTCAGTAGGGTAACGTTGATTACAGGTGATTTATATAAAAATGGCCACAGAAAAGTTATTAAATTATGGGTTTCTAAGGCCCAAAGACATGTCCCAAGCTGAAAATTGTTTTACTTTCTGAGAGGTACAGCAAACTCTGAAAGTAGCCCACATATCTCAGTTTAGCCCAAATGAGGGAGAATTTCCGTCATAATTGCACAAAAAATACGATGTTTGTCTTTGTAAAATCCATAAAAGGATCCTTCCAAAGGGGTTTCTTTAATAATAAACATGTTAATTTAAGCCTTCTGAAAGACTTCTATCCTTTTTAGAGTTTAAAAAACATCTTGTTGTTGGACCAGAGAAAAAAAAGAAACACAGTTTGTAAAAATGCTCCGATTATTGCACTTGATGACCTTTGACCCCATTTTTAAGCCGACATATGAACATTTAGTTATAAAAAACATTTTCACAATGCTTTTCAGACTTATAACTAAAAGCATACAAAATTTGATTTGAAATGAAATATGTTTACATATAAAAAGATAAAGTTGTTTTACAGTAGTACATATTTTCTCATTTTTGCACTCAATGACCTTTGACCTAATTTCTGGCCTTCATATGCAAATTCAGACTTGGCATCCACCCCTAAGGCATTGTACACATGCTAAATATTATGTTAAAAGTAGTCTAACAAATGTACTCAAAAATGCCAACAAAACCAAAAATATGCACCTTTTTTCGATTCGGATTGCCAACTATAAATTAGTGATACAGGAGTCAGAAAAGAATAGTCTGCATTTAAACAATACCAAATTGTGAATGTGCGTCGCAACGAAGCAATAGAGCCAAATTTACTTCGCATCATTCTTTGTCAGATTGATTCAGTCCTTAATCAAAATCATACGAGCCATAACACTGGAAAACTAACCCGTTTCTGCATGCAGAAAATAGCGCGATCAGTCCAATGTCCTACAATTATGCTTAATACACTATCTGATGGACATGGTATATCTCAAAATTAGGGATGTTGATTGCTGATAAGCTCGGAGACTGCACTTCTTCAGCAAGCATAAACTGAGTCACTGTTGGCCTACTTAAGCTACCAGCAAAGGGCCACCCGCATGCTATTTCGCGGATTGGCCCATAGTGGCCCGTATTTATATGCTCACTAGGCATTTTCGCAAGCCAAAGGTGCTAAGTCCACTTCTGGTTGCTTAGCTTAATTTGTGATCCTGGTGTCTCGTGATGGTTGAGCGGCTCTTCCACGCGGTGCCATGGGGATGTCTGCGGTTTGTGATTGTGGTATTTCCTGATCATACTCACTATTTAAGTACCTATGACTTACGAAGATGGCTTAGTGCGTAAGGAACGAAGTGGACTTATTAATACCCTTGGCTTGCGAAGATAGCTTACTAGGATACATGTATATTTCTGCTGCGTATTGGAACCCTGACCTGATACAATATTTTTCGAGCAATAATGGCGGACAATATAAACACGCCTAGAGTAGCTGCTCCGAAAAAAGGTAATATTAAAAGCTTCTATGTCTTACTGCGAAGTTCATACTCTGCTATATTTTTTAAATGAGTTACTTTGGGTTTTTGGCATCATGAGTAAACAAATACTGGTAAGATTAGCGCAGATAAGTTTCAAGTTGCATGAACATGTGGTTTGCTCAGCATTTGAATCGAGGGCATATTTTATTTAAAAAAAAGACAAAAAAAAAACAATCAAAACATGGATCTAAGCATATTTATCAGCTTCCTTTGCATGAGAGAGTATGATGTTCAAGACAGAAAAGTTTTGTTTTTTGTGTGAAACTTTTCTCAATAATAAATGTTTACTAAAGAAAAAAAATTGTCCACTATACTCATACCAAAAATTATTCAGATCTGGTAAAACATTTCGAGAAAAGTCACAAGTCATTGAACGGGTATTTGGAGAACTGAAGGCGTGATTTTACAATGAAAAGTATCAAACATTTTGAATGGGTAGTCCGAGTGTGGCAGATCTGGGAGGCCATGCACATGCTTTTGACAAATATTCAGCACATCACCACAAAGCAGTATGTGTGGAGCTACCTAGCAGAAAACATGTTCTGTCCAAACCTGAAAAAAGACCTTAAAATTTCATAAAATGCTAATCGCTATGCTGTTCAAAATACCTGTTCAGTAATGCAAAGATAACTTGACTGTCAAGCTAATAAAGAGACTTCTGTTTAATGGTCTTGGATAAACAATCTCTCTCTCTCTCTCTCTCTCTCTCTCTCTCTCTCTCTCTCTCTCTCTCTCTAGTTCGACCTGGCTTGCTGAAACAGAGAAAGAAGGAAAGGTAGAAAGATTGATAGTAGTGATAGATTTATATAATGGTAAGGTACATTCTTGACAGTCTGTATAATGCTGGTGTCGAACACAGCCTCAGTGTGTACACACTGAAAAAATCTGTGTGGTGGGATTTTTACACCAATTTTTAGCAGATACATGTATTTTATGCGTAAAACCCGTTTTGGGACCACTTTTTCGCTTCAAATTATCGAAGTTTTCATTTTATTTACTAAGGCTCCACTTTTGTGACCGTGTCATGCTCAATCTATGAATATATTTGGACAGTCTAAATTTGGAAACAGATGACCAATGAGAATTTCAAGCCAATATTGATTCATTGTAGCTAACTTTAATGTTGTTTCTCAATATCAAAATTGCAGATTTTTTCAGAACAAAACTTTTATTAATTCTTGTATCTGAGTTTTACAAAACAAGACTGTTAATTAGACTCGTATCCATCTCCAGGTCACTATCAACGCTTATATAATAAACTTTTTAGTTTTGTTTTTATACTAATGATTCTGGCTGAAAAAATCCAGGACCGTACCACGCAAAAATTGAAAAGCCAGGCTCCCGTGTGTGAAGTAAAAAAAAAATCCTAGGAGCAAAGTAATCTTCTGCCCCAGCCCCCCCCTCCCCCCCCGCATGATGAAAAAATAAAATGGTTGCTCCCTAAACTTCAACAATGGGAATTAAGTGCATGGCATATAACATAAGTGTGTGCGTTCGAAGATTCAATTAATTAGATAAAAAGATAAAACTTATAACTTTCATTACTCGGAGTACCCAGATAGTACATATGTATTTGACTCTGCTCAATGCAAATTATGTGCTCATAATACCCGTCTAGTACTGCTCGAAAAAAGTGATCTGTTCTGCACGCGGTTTTGGAACTTTTAGTTTTATACAGAGGACAAATAAAGTGTTTTATTCAACAATTTTACAAGTTATCCTTTACCAGCTTTTGTTTGTTCTTACTAAACTCAAGTAGACGTACGTATATGTACAAAGAATTTGAGCGAAAATTCACTTTGAGGATGTTTTAAACTTTTTAAAGATGACCAAAAGAATGCAAAATACGCTATCAGAGTCAATAGATCACGTTTCTTTGTTAGTTTTGTTGTTGTACATACCAGATAGTCGATTGGACGAAAAATGCATGTATTAACAAAGTCTAGACAATTGCAGAGCTAAACATGTATTCAACTTAGTCCTATGTGAGAATAAAAGCAACTAACATCGGCAGAATCCCAAGTATTGGTATTTCTTGTGCCCCTTCTGCCATTTTGCTTGCCTATAGCGTGTTAAACTAAAGCTGACCATACTGTTGGTATAGATAAGCAAAAAGCTTTGATGCGTAACTGTATTTACATTATTGAAAATAATTTAGAAATAGGGTTTATAGGCATTTACTTACATTTACTATAATATTTAGACGCAGACAGGTTTTCCAACCAAACTGGCTCATTTTATGCGTTCCGCATCAACCTTTTGAAATGGAATGATCAAGTGATCTGTCGATTCTAAGTCCCTGATAATCTTGTAAACAAAACATGACGTCACTGTCACTCTTGGCTGGCAGGACAATACCATATTCAATTGACTAATACAAGCAGCAAAGCTTGCTTTTCTATCTTAAATAATTTTATTGTCTAAAATGAGCTAATATACAGCTATATCCCCAGTTTTACTGAGGAGCAAATTTTGGTATTACCGTTTACGTAAAACACGCGAAAACAATTGCCGCTGGTGGATATTTTACATTTTTTGACTTTCTTGCGCATATATCTAGAAGTAGACACCACGTTTCTAAAACCAGAGCACTTTTTTAAGATGTAACATATATATATATATCATTATGTAAACAATGAGCAATGCCAATGCAAGGATGAGAAATACTAAGCTCTACAAGGAGGAAAACGATGCCATCAAAAGCATTGAGTACATTTGTACCTGGCCTGATGTACCTTGATATTTTTGTGAAAAATAATAATATCTGAGCTGGTTTACTTTGGTATAGGTTGGCTTTCATTGAATGCTACAAACATATTTTCACCTAATAATGTCTCCGAAGATTTTTCATCCGTTCCCAAGCTTTTAAAGACTTCTATGAGAGTAAGAAAGATAGCAAGGATCAGGAATCACTACAATCAAGTACCACACCTGTCCCAGGACACCAAATGGGAAAGTTAAAAAGCACAATAAACACCACAAACAAGATTACGAATTAAGACAGCCTTTTCAGCTTGCTTACTCTGTATGAAATCATTCATTGAGCACAATATAGACCTACTGGTTATCCTCTGCTACCATAAGTCCAGTTCCCTTTGTGCATTCTACAGCTGATGATATACCTGCAAAAACTGAGAAAGCAAGGGCATTACATCATTTTTTAGGCTTGCTTCCAGCCATTGACAACAAAAAAATGAGCCAGTAGCAAAGTAAATTGATGACAATGTCAAACTGTATGTCCTTTCTCATATACCAGATAACTTTTAATATGTAGCCAAAATGGCAACGTGGAACATTGAAAATAGGTGATCTGATCCTGAAGGCAAACTTGCAGATCTATGATTCTTTATTGTATTAGCAAGACAGCCCCAAAATGTAAAATATATACCAGCGGCAAATATTTTTTACTAGATAATAGATATCAAAATTAGCTCCTTTAAATCAGGGATAGGGTTGTTTAATAGCTCATTTAAGCAAATATATCTAAGATAGACGAGATTTTTTTTTCTCTATTAGTCAAATGAGTACAGGTACGTTAGTAAACAAAGATCAAAAGCATCTTGAAAAATACACATATCAGCTGTAAAAGTAAATTATGTTAGTCACAGTCACATTTTCCAAAAGGATATTTGATCTATGTAACGCACATAACACCATTTGAAGCTGTAATTTTGTTCAAAATGTATTTGTATTGTAGCTTAGGCATCCAGCATACAGACTACATACGTAATTTGAATCATTATATATGTTAATGTCATCTTTCTTTAGCTCAAACTTTCATTTTACTAGTTTTCTTAATCTGTTATTATATTAACATATGTAGCTAACACACCGGCGTACAGACTGAGATATCTCTTATTCAACGCAGTTTGCAGTGTTCTTTAAGATAGGATATGTTTGCAAAATTCCCTAGGGGAAGGGGGAGCAGGACGTTTTTTAGCTTTAAGTCTAAAACACATGCACTAAATTGGTGGCATCTTGTGATTTTTGGAGCCGGTGAATAAAGTACAGTGAGGTTGCCTTTATAAAACCACTAACGTATATTATGATAATTTTAACTAGACAGAACATTTGTTAGATTCTCTGATGGTGGGTTAAGGAAGACTATTAATGCCTCTTACAAAACATATATCTGTCTCTTGAAATAATTTTGTAGAGAAAATATTACGTTGTTTTCCCCTACATTAGTATAGTTTCCTTTAGAGAAACGTTTTCTCCCTCACAATTTCAAATACATTTGGTAAATTCTGTTAGCTTCAAAGATAAACACTCAAGACTTATCACGAGAAAGCTGGCTTCATATTTCATCAGAAATGACGACTGTTTTAAATCTTAACGGTAACTTACTCTTGAGTGTTCTATATTATAGATATTATGTAAATTAATAAAACACTGGTGATTTGTTTAGATTTTCGTCTATGCTTTGCAAAATTATAATATTTTTTTGTGTATTTTGTAAGTCTTAGGTACCATAATACACTAAATAAACCCAATTAATTTCCTATAAATCCTCTTCAGGATGACCCTGCAAAACATACTGCCAATAGATTACTTCATTAACATCTAATGGCAACCTTAATAACTCATACTTTCTTGTCAATATGTATAGATTATAAATCATACATTACAATTATAAAGGAATTAAGTGTAAACGAGCGCAGCGAGTGAAACACTTTATTCCTTTATAATTGTATTATATGATATATGACCTACTTATAGCTTTCTCCTCCTTTTCATGACTGCGCCTTAAGGAATGGTCGCATTGACCACTTCACGGATTTACTTAATGATTTACTTCATAGATACTACAAATATTAACAAAATATGTGATTAAGTTGGCCAAAATAAAAAAAAATATATGCAAACTGATTGGTTGTGAAGCACAGGAAAGGGCTGAGTAAACTATAAAGTTGACATATTGAAGTAAATCATTAAGTAAATCCGTGAATTGGTCGACGCGACCATTTCTAAAGCGCATTCATGAAAAGGAGAAAACTATAAGTAGGTCATAGATCATATATTACATCATAGACCATATATTACAATTATGAAGGAATTAAGTGGTTTACTCGCTGCGCTCGTTCCCACTAAATTCCTTTATAATTGTTATATATGCTCTATAGTCTATACATATAGAACACAATGAGGTGTTCTTTGGTTATTATACTCATAAATAAATGTACTTCGGTTTCATACCTCTGTCAATTAACTTATTTCAAAGAAAGTTATAAATTATACATATTTTCCCCCGAAAAAAAACAGTTTCTAAAATAATCCAAAAAGATATGGCATGCAAATGGTTGGCATTTTTTTCTATCAGATCTAACATATAACGCAACAAGATGTAAAAAAACATTTCATGTGTTGAATCTGAAGTCATATGTAGGGATGGCAGTACAATCGATTTTATTTTGAACCTGTACAGTTCTTAGAAATTTAATCAAATATGTTTGATTTTTTTCTCGAAATAATAGTGGCAACCTTTCTATAATGAAAACCTAACTGTACTACATAGTCATATATGGATTTAACACGGCAAAGGAAAACGAAAATGAGTTTGCGTGTCGTCATTTTCCCCGGACTTAAACACACAAGAATTAGTACTTGATTCGCTGATTGATAGACTCTTGCATGCTGGGTAATTTTTCATGTTTTTGTTGTCGTCTGCTGGCTTTTTTTTGAAAATTAACTTTTTCAAAAAATTCTTTCGGGAACACTTTCAGAGTGTCAAACGGTTTGAATCCAGATCAGGACCGACGTTCTGTCGGTCCTGATCTGGGTCCAAACTGTTTGTAAAGGTTATCAGCAGACGACGAAAATAGCTAATGCAATCATCTGTTTTAAATTGTCGTAATTAAGGCGAAGTTTCTCTAAATGCGTATTGCAAGGCTAACAAGGAACGTTTAACGATATCTATTCACGTTTCCAGACACACCTTTCTCTGTTGGCGCCTATTCACTTTTTTCTGAATCACGTTGATGAATTTCATAGATTGAGTTAAATTCATTCGCAAACAATCTAGAGGCAGTATTATGCCATTTCCGCTAAGATGCTTAACGCCCAAGTAAGGTTCATTATTAAAATAACTGCGAATAATAATGTTGAAATCAATCAAGATTTGGAAAATATTATGTAGTTGTCAATGGGTAGTAATTTATCCTTTACGACAGAAAAAAGACAAACTGAGGTCAGTTACTGTCCTGCCAGCCAAGAGTACAGTGACGGCGTGTTTTGTTCACAATTATTAAGTAAAACATTAACTTGTTCACTCCACTTGAGCTAACGTGAATCGATAGATCACTTGTGTATTAATATAATTAATACACAAGTGATCTATCAATTCTAAGTCCCTGATAACTCTGTAAACATAACATGACGTAACTGTCACTCTTGGCTGGCAGGACAGTAAAGAATTTGTAGTTATGTTTCGAAATATAAAACAAAAACTAGAGAGTAAGTCCATGAAATGCCACATTCACAGCTACAGCACCGCGAGGAAGATGCATAGAACACAGGCAGCCACATTACAGCAAAACCATATGACAGGAAAAGTACAATTAAAGCAATCAGCCTTCTCTTCCTCATATTAGCAAGATGATTGCAAAACCAGAAAACACACTAAGAATACAATACAAACGTAGGACACCACATAAAACCAACACATACACGTCATACACCGACACGCAATATTTACATTTTTAATGATTTTTTTTATATTTTTGCAACCGTCCATAACTATACCCTCATGAAAGACATAAAATTGATTGACAGCTGCCAATCTCACTTACCCGTGCAATACGCCTCGAACATCGAACTCATTCACCAGAATGATGTGTTTATACTGCACAGCCTATACTCTAATTAACAATTAAGAAAATACAACACATGTAGAACATAATCATTTTGAGGCTACTGACAGATCTTGAAACCATCTTGCTCGATAGAGCTAGAGGAGGGAACCAGACGAGCTACTAGACTAATGGTGCTCTGAAACACAGTTGATCCCTAGTAGGTTCATGACGTCACTGTACTAACGACTATTGATGTTCGAATCAAACCATTGTTACTATATATAGCAGGAACTATAGTTTGATTCGAAGTGGGCCAGTTTGTGTTGTGATTGGCAGCGAGCCACACCTGAGTGGCACGCGCAAAACAAACCTCTTGTTTGCTCCATTGGCTGTCCGTGTTCACACTGGCTGTTCCACTATTCCGTTTTACACTCTTACAAAGCCATTTATATGATTACATATTAAATACAATTATGTTCTTAAAAAGGTTATCCTTTGGAAGCAAAGAATGCATCGAAGAACTGTAACTAGAGTGTGCTATTTTGTTTCCTAAATTATAAATAATTTCTATATTTTAGATTTTTATAATAAATTTAAGCAATAAATTTAATTTTTGGTCTGAATACTTCGAGTATACATGATTCCACGAACATTCCAAAATTTGAACTCATTTGTTAAATGAATCGATTAATTAAGCCTACACAAAAAAAAAGAATGTGCTTTTTGTCCGAACAAAATTAATGTTTTACGTCAGGGCCGTCATTGAGTCTGAGGCATGACCTTGTCATGTTCTCCCGATGCCTCCTGCCAAGTTTTGGTTTAATCTGACATATGGTCCCGGAAATGCCATTTGAACAATTGCAAGATGGCAGGCTCTGCCTCCATCTTGAATATCAGAAGGATTTTATCATATGACATTGAGTCTGGGAGTGAAATAACGCCATACTTTAAAATCGATAAACCACTAGTTGTTTACAGATTTTCGGGAAACAATATGACGTCCATAACAACGTTGTGTACATAATGACAAAATAATCACTTTTTACGCAAGAAACAATATTACAAAGTAATATGTCATATGATAAACATGCTCTTGTATTATTGAATTCATTCAACTTGTTGCGAAAGACATAAAATGCTTGGCAAGCCTCGCATTTTATCTCTT
Organism: Loripinus fragilis; assembly: GCA_964019695.1. Classification (NCBI taxonomy): domain Eukaryota; kingdom Metazoa; phylum Mollusca; class Bivalvia; order Lucinida; family Lucinidae; genus Loripinus; species Loripinus fragilis. The sequence continues at coordinate 66,962,370 of OZ026516.1, forward strand.
TTCCCCTATCTGGTTTTAAAAAAAAAATCCAATAAAACATGAGCACTAATGTAAGATCCTCTACTTAGCAATTCTGGGTCTCCATGTTGCCCTGATGCCTCATGCTAGGTTTCAGTTTAATCAAACATACAGTTCAGACAATGTCTTTTGAGGAATTTCAATATGGCTGGCAAGGTGGCAATCTTGGATATTGGAACTGCACAATTTTAACAATTCTGAGTCTCCATGTTGCCCCAATGCCTACCAAGGAGCGCAGTGGTGGAGTGCTTGACTTGAGATTGAGAGCCTCACTGGCATCCCTGCATTGTGTCATTGAGCAAGACACATTTATCCTTGCTTAGTACTATTTCAACCCAGGAAGACCCATCCCGACATGGACTCCAATCAAACAAACCAATGCCTATCAACAAGTTTTCTTTTAATCTAAAATACTGTTTTGTTTGTTTGTTTGATTCTTTAAGTAACCCATCAACAATCTTTCAGTTAAACAGGGACAGGTCTTCCTGGGTTGAACCAGTACTAAGCTAGGATAAATGTCTTGCTCAAGGACCACAACGCAGTGATGCCGGTGAGGCTCGAACCCACGGCCCCTGGGTCTTGAGCCAAGCACTCGACCACTGAGCCACTAAACTCCCTCTAAAATACTGTTTATGAGATGTAATTTGAAGTATGCTCAGATTGCTAACACAGTGGATATCTTAGACATCAGAATTTTTTTTAGCAATTTTAATATCCATGTTGCACAGATGACACCCACCATGGGATAATCAGATATGGTGTTTATAGATTTCAAGGTGGCTGCCACGAGGCCATCAGCCACCAACCTTATAATACGGTTAGAGAGCTGCGATTTCAAATCAAAATAGGCTACCCTGGCAGCCAAGACGGCTTGATATTGGAACGAAACAATTTTAGCAATTCAGACTCTTCATGTTGTCCTGATGCCACACATTAGTTTAAGCTCAATCCAAATTATGCTTTAGGAGATGTTAATAAAATGAAAAGAAACCAAAAGACATATGGACAAGGAATGCATCATAAGCTGACCCGGAGCCCCATCAAGGTGGGCTTATAAGACCACATTTAAAACAATATGTCTAAACTGTCTTGGAATGACTCCTATTTGAATTCTTTATATATTTCTTCTTTATTTGGGATCAGACAAACAAATCTGCTTATTTTGCTATAATTTTAGATGAATTATACTACTATCCTGCCAGCCAAGAGTGACAGTGACATCATGTTTTGTTTACAAAGTTATTTGGGACTTATAATCGATATTTCACCTGTGTATTAATCCTATCCACAGGATAGGATTAATACACAAGTGATCTATCAATTCGTGTTAGCTCAAGCATTTGAAGTGACATGTACAAGTAATGTTTACTGAACGATTGTAAACAAAATATTACGCCACTGTCACTCTTGGTTGGCACGACAGTAGTTGTTTCCCTGAAATCAAACAAAGACTTCTTTCATTTTTCTAATAATTTATTTTATTACATATACATGTATCACAATTTGATGTGATTAATCATTTGAAGTAGAAAATTAATGGACGGTCTACATCAGCTGCTTTTGTGATACTTATAATTAACATTGTACAACAAATCATGATACCATAGTCATCTTAAAAGTCTTGTGAACCTTCAAAAACACTTTTTTAAAACGCCTATTGGTTGAAAAGCCAGTAATGAGAGAAAAAGAACGTGGAAAGTCCCATCAAAAAATTCAAAATAGTAACCAAGTTATGACGGTTTCAAATTTTAATTAGATGAAAATATATGAGAGGCTCATATGACGTCAAATATCAAATTTAATATAATTTATTTCCTTTAACATTATTTCATATTTTATTTGCTGAAAATGATGCCATATGATAAAATACAACATTTGCATATAAAAGCTTAATTGTGCTGTTTTAAAATGCTTGGAAATCGCATTACATGAAATATGACATTTTGAAAAAATCATCTCGAAAAAATAATGTGGGCTGGGCTTATTTGCTAATTTGCATAATTTTAAAACTTGCATAACTTTTGACTCGGTTGGAATTTTAAAATGGGGTTTTCAGCATTTTGATTTTCTCATCACTGTCATTTAAATAATGAAGAGTTTAAAAATGTTTTTGAAGATTCACAAGACCTTTAATAAGTCCCTATGCTCCTATATATACACTTTGGGTAGTAGATGGGTTGTTTACCTTTTCATATAAATGGGCTGATACAATTAACTTGGATGATCCATTCAGGCCACCAGATAAGAGTGCATATTGGAAAACTATTTGCTTTAAATTATTTTTCTCATCCAAAACACATGTTCAGATTGTTGGGTAACAAATTATTAACAATTTTACGCTCATAAAATTTCCTTATCTGGATCTATGTCCATTGTATATATCTAAAGGTGTCAGGGTTACAATTTAAAAAAATATATAACGTTTTTGCTTGAAGATCTTATCTACCTTAACAAATAGTGTAGACACTGATGAAATGCCACATTTTCACCTTCATTAAGCTACCATTTGTCATTAAGATTTTTGTTTTGTCTATTTTTGAGTGGCCGTTTTACACAGGTTTTACTGTATGACCACTGTTAAAGTTCATAAAATGCAGAAACACATTGCATGCACAAATACTAAATACAATATGTCCATGAACTCTGATACCAGGGACATATAAACATTTCTTTTAACAAATATATGTAAACATGTTTATATTATATGTTATATTAAGTAGTTCTACAATACTCTTTCTACATCTAATCTGGATCTACACTGTAACAACTGAGTTAGTATCTGGTTTCATACTGTTTTTAAAGAGTTTATGCACAGTATCAGCAATGTAAGGTCTAAGCTGAGTTCTCTGTGCATTACTCTACATATCCATCAAATATTACACATTTCAGCATCCTAGTTGCTGTAGTTTTAAAGTAGAATCTTTGGTGACAACAGAAAGTGAAAGATGGAATAAGAAAAGAAAAAATGAAGCCCAAAAATATGCAATCTCAGCAATTTGATTATCCACAAGAGATTTACAGTAAAACCTGTCTTAAGGGGCGACTCAAAAAGAAGACCAAAAACTGGTTTTCATGACCGATTATTTCTTAATGAAGGTCAAAAGTAATGCAGAATGCTCCAAGAGAGCATTCTGCAATACTTCCGACCTTCATTAAGCTACCATTTGTCTTTAAGATCTTTGTTTTGTCTGTTTTTAAGTGGCCGCTTAAGACAGGTTTTACTGTACATTAAGATCAACACACTTTACCACATAGAATTATGACAACGTCACTTGAGCATGAAGTATAGGTTAAATTACTATGCAAGGGTTGAAGCTCACAGCTATCACTGCTGCAGAGAATAGCATTTTATCAGTTACTTCTTATATTAACTGCAGTGTTGCACGTTGCCTGATAAACGTTGTCTATCTCACGGCATGTGCCTTTATCAGGTCATGATGACTTTGTAATGATGCTGAATCGACACAAAAATATATCATTATGTGATATTCTCTAGTTTGAAGAGTGAATCAACTTGGTAAAGTGATAGAATACCAGATTTGCGTCTTTTGGTATCAAGTTAACCAGGCTTGACTTCGAGAATGCATGTTGAATCGCTCGGCAAGCCTCGTGATGTCAGCAAGCGTTCTCCTTGCCTGGTAAATTTGATATCAAAAGACACTCACCTAGTATTCTCTATTCAGCACAGAGCATTATGACAAAGATACTTAAGCGTAAAATGTAGTTTAGGGTCACAATACAGAGTATGCCGAGGACAATTGCTAAGCGAGGTTTGACACTCACAATTGACACTCACAATTATCACTGCTGTAGAGAAACCCACTTTAAAGTAAGTTGCTGACAGATGGACGGAATGATAAATGAATTAAGAGATTGACAAACCTGACAATAAGACATTTGAACTCCAGTAGTGGAGCTGCTTAATGAGCAAATTTAGGGAAATACTTCATTTGATGAAACAAGCATGAAATTAACACCATATGTTCTTTAAATGACACACATTCAAAAACGATTCCTGGCCACTTTGGCCGTTTTCAAGATGGCCACCAAAAAACAAAAAGGCCGACACTTCTCACGAGGATGCATGTAGTAAATCAATCATATCTCAGTTTCTGTTCATCATAAAACAACAAACTTGGTATCAAATTAAAGCTAGATCATTGCACTTTGGTATAAAGTTCAAATATGTAAATTAACTGATAAACATATTATGCATATTAATGAGTTATTCCTTTTTGTCCAAAAATCAGTAACAAACATTTTACAAATTCGTCATGATTAATATCACAACCTGTGGCTAATGCAGATTGTCAAAAGTGATACATATAGAGTCTTAAACGTTGCTGCCAAACTAAACGTATCAATATGTGCACATCAGCTCATTAATATACTATGAATATTCATATACACTTATTTTATATTCAAATACCCATGACTGTTGCTTTTTCTGTTTAAAGCAGTAGTTGACACTATGTTTTTATTTCCATGAGAAGATCTTGGTTATGTTAAAGACATAGCTTGTTTACTAAAAATGGTTTTCTATGGCATAGTTTATGCCCAAAATTGTATTAAAGTGTCCCCAGGGGCTTTACTGCAGCTGTTGGCCCCTTTAGGTGATGGTTTTGTGTTCTTGTTTTGTTATCCGGCCTTTCTAGTTTTGCGGTAAGCTGGATGAGGAAGAGAGATCTGGCTCTTTACTTGTATTGTGCTCTTGCTGTCCTGTGGTTGTCAGAGCTCTGTGTCTGTTCCTTATGATGCCATAAGTTGGTATGTGGTCTGTAATTGTGGCATTTCCTAGTCATATGCACTTACTTTTAGGTGGATAGAGAAGCAATTTCAGAATTCATCCCTGTTTATGCCCTAGATCATATTTATTAAGCTTGATGGCTACCAGTCAATCATCGCGTCAAGCTTACTCTGGAACAAATGTATTCTGATGTATACACCGAGATCATTTTGCCTTTCGTAAAATTGATAAAGCATTCTCTATGATTGCCATAGAACAACCCCACAATCAAAATCTTGCAGTCATAAAAGCTTACAGAGGTACTATTGGTTTAACTGAAGATAAATATAAAGCATTTTCCTCCCTCTTTCTTCCAATACTTACTAGCCTATTAGGAGGACTTCAAAAGGGTATTTCGGTTACCAAGTTATGAATGGGGTTAGCTTATTGGGTCAGGTGAGAGTGTACAATGCAAAAAGAGTTAGTTTAGTTAAAAGATAAAAACTGAATATGGAGATTTAGTGGGATGCATGCATCCGGTGGCTAAACAGTAAACTGGACCACGGTAGGAAGCAAGACAGTGCCGGTTGGGAAAGCATTCTAGTGTATGATTGTTCTAGAGAAGAAGCTGTATTTATAATAGTTGGTAGGAGTGAGGATCTGTTTATATTTGAGTTTCTAGCAGTTAACTGTATTCCTTCAAAAAGGAGTCAGCTGAACTGTCTGCACTTTACACAATATAAGTAGCGGACAGTTGTATTAATAAAAAAGTAAGTGGGTATGACCAGGAAACCATGAAGCAGTTAGCTCCCACTGGTCAGAAGCAATATGAAAAGTTTGTAAAGACAAAGCAGATACTCAGACACCTTTGATTAATGAGCCAATGAAAAAGAATATGTTCCCCCTTTGCAGTCTACAAGTTAAATCCAACCAATCGTCAGCTAAAAATTAGCTTGACAGCTGTTTAAAGGATGACCGATAACTATTTTCGATATTATTTATCTCATGTCAAAGCCAAAACGATGACTTGCCATCCTTTTTCCAACATGAAAATCAAAACTGTCCTCCATCCGTATCACAAAAAGACATGCTCCACTCAGCAGTAAAGTCACAGCTGCATGGTATTCTTGAACAAGGTACAAATACAAAATATGAACAACCAAATGCAGACACTGTGATAATGGATGACACAACCCCGATCAATGTATGATTTAGCAAAAAAGTCCAAAGCAGCAAAATGTCTGATGGTTATACCACTGAGGTGATCGTCATACTGAGTAGTATGCTTGAAAATACTCCAGATATGATGTTGTATTTGGCATATATCACCAAGACAATTTGAAAAGTGAGACATGGCAGAAAAGAGGAACAGCTAGTGGCATCCGACCTCTCAAATCATTGAACAACTTCCTTAGATGTGATGACAGCAAAGGCTAAAATATTTGGGTTTCTAGCAGTTAAAAGTATACTTGCTCAAACCAACGCACATATAATAGTTACAAAAGGAGATAGGATTGGTTGAAGTTTAAAACAGGGATATGTTAGTCTTATGCAATCAGAGGAAGGTGACACTCCTATGTTTGTCCACATAATGCATGCTTCTTTGACAGGAAGCCAAACTCTAATGATTGTTAATTCCGACACCAATGTTGTTGTACTAGATATGCCAGATATGCTGATTTGAATATCTACGCTTTGTGGATAGCATTCGGAAAAATAAACATTTTTTGAGGGATGCCAACTCATGATATATGTAATTAAGAAGAAGGCAAAAATCAGGATTCGATACAATCAAGTACCAAACCTGACCTAGGACAACACATGGGAAAGTGACTATAACACAAGAAAACATCACATACAAGAGAGCCAAAAGGTCACCCTTTCTCAGCAGATGGCCACAAGGCTGCAATGGACAGACAAGACCGAATAAAAGACACAAAACATAAATAACAAAAACGGTCCACAAAAGAAACACCGCCTTTGAATGTCAGTAAAAAAATAGCTCAAACCAACGCACAGATCAATTACTTAGTCATCGTGCAAGGCCATTGCTTTTTGCATGGGTTAAATTATTGGTAGTGATACGGTTTCTGCATCCGTTGGCAATGGCAAGAAATCAGCATGGTAGGCACATGGGCACGGAATCACAGAATTTTTTTCATGCCTCAGTATTACTGCAGACACAGTATTGCAGTCAGAAATGGAAACATAAGAAGGGATTGTTGTTTAATGCACGGCTTGCAAGATGGATTCAGCGCTTTGATTTATTATTTGCTCGAAAGGAAACACTCATGATGCTATCCACCAATACAGGCTGCTCTAAAAAAACAAGGTGAGGTAGCAGTTTTCCAGGCAGGACTTGTTATGGAAACAATCGACTGTTACTGAACAGTAATTACCATCTCTATCGAATTGGGGATGGTCAAAGCAGAACAATGTGTGGATTCATAAATGGACGGAGTTGTCTGCTATGGCCAAATTTTGTAAGGAAATATAAAAAATGTGGTAGTTAAAAAAAGTAAGAAAGGCAGCAAAGACCACAAATCGATACAATCAAGTACCACACATGACCAAGGATACCACATGGGAAAAGGACAAAAACACAATTAAACATCACAAACGAGGGCCAATATGTCAGCTCTTTCCCAGCAAGTGACCACAAGGCAGCAATGAACGGACGCAAAAGCTTGAGAAACACAAAACATAAATAACACAAATGATCCACGAAAGAAGTACCGCCTTGGAACGGTCAGATTTTTTTTCTAGAGGTCTTAAATTCGTTTCACGGTGCCGACCACACTCTTAGTTCAGATGTGGATCACAGTCAAATTGTATGAGAAACTGCAAATGCTATCCATTAAGCACTTAGTCGGAATGTATGCAACTGTCAAGAAGATGGATAGTTACATGTAAATGTTTTAATTGTGGGCGATTATGCCTCGATTGTTTCCGGGTATAATTTAAGCAAAAATATTTAGCATTGCCAGTTTAGTATGCTTAAATTAAGCAGCACTAATCACATGATATCAATGAGCTAATTTGCATAAATATTGGTACAAAGACCTAAGAGTGGATCACACTTTTGATTTGAAAGAATGTCTTCAGTGAAAGATCACCACAAACAGAGACTTAATTAGTTTCATTTTTCAATTTCTAGATTTTTTTGCAAAATAAAAAAATGGTAATTAATATTCATGAATATTTAGTTAGCTAATTTGCATATTGGAGCCTTGGTAGAAAGTGTTTGTTTGTTTGTTTGGTTCTTAACGACGCATCAACCCTTGTGGGTCATTAGCGTCAGACGGTATTAAACTAAACATGATGAAGATGGAAAAAGTAAAAATTTATAGGATAAAATAAAAGGAAAGATGATTATGAGTTTGTATAATGATAATTAGTTGCAATACAATTGTTGACAGGAGAGACCACGTACAATATCTGACAGTTTCAAAGAGCTATTCAGATTACTGTACATGTTCTTTAACTGAACAGAATACAACAATAAAAAATCTGTATTATGGTCTGATACAAATGTATTTAAAAATAGCAATTAGATTTTGTTAAAAAGATTTATTTGTCTTAAAAATGTCATAATACTATCAATATGTATATCTTTAAATAATTCTTTCATGTTATCAACATGGAAGCAATTATTTCTTACTTGTGCAAAATCGCCACATTCCAAGAGGAAGTGACGTACAGTGAATGGTGCGTCGCAACCAACACATTGTGGCAGCTCTTCACCTTGTAGTAAGTATGAATGAGTGACTCTTGTATGACCTAAGCGGAGTCGAGCTAAAACTACTTCTTCTCTTCTAATATTTCGAACAACTGATTGATATTCACCAATAGTTGGTTTGATGTCAAGAAGTTTATTACCAATGCTGTTATTCCATGAAGTTTGCCATTCTTCCAAGATATATTTATTGATAGATGGCTTAAAATTTGAAAATGGAATTTTAAAAGAAGTTGGTTCTAATGAAAGCGATGTTTTTGCTTGCTTATCTACCATCTCATTCCCTTGGATACCTATATGACTAGGAATCCAACAGAGAGCAATTTCTTTATAAGCTAAAAGCTCATGACATTTTTCTAAAAGTTTCTGAATCTGTGGATTCTTTGAACTGGTATGGTTCATTGCTTTCAATACAGAAAGCGAGTCAGAAAATATAATAAATTTATTGTTAGCATCACAAGTGCTAATGAAATCTAAAGCTAGATCAATTGCTTTGGCTTCAGCAGTGAAAATTGATGAATCGTCAGGTATATGTTGCATATTACTATGGTTGTCTGATATAACAGCACAACCAACCTTTGAGTCTTCCTTTGACCCATCAGTATAAATTTGTTGGTAATTCTTATAACGACTTTGCATTTTTCTGAAATCATCTTTTAATATGTGTGGATTTGATTCAGATTTTTTCCCAGAATGTAAATCAAAAAGAATTTCAGGTGGTTTCATACACCAAGCTGGAATATTTGGTGTAAAATGTTTTTCAATATTTTGTGGTTTGATATTGGCAGATTCTAAGAGTGGTGAAATTCTGATGCCAAATGATTTAATAGCTTTAGGTTTTTGTTCATATAAATCAACATAATTTGGTGGGAATGTAACTTCATGAGCAGGATTTGATGGGTTAGCAGCAAGTCTTATAGCATATTGCAAAGAGAGTTTCTCTCTTCGTGAGTATAGTGATGGTTCATCTGCTTCCACATAGAGACTAGCAACAGGAGAAGTTCTAAAAGCCCCTAAAGCTAATCTAAGTCCTTGGTTATGTATAGGATCAAGCATTTGAAGATATGATTTTCGTGCAGAGCCATATATAATACAGCCATAGTCTAATTTTGACCGGACTAGAGACCGATAAAGCTTGAGAAGTGTAGTTCGGTCTGCACCCCAAGACGTATGGGATAGCACTTTTAAAAGATTCAATGCTTTTAAACATTTAGCTTTGAGATATTTAATATGGGGTATAAAACTGAGTTTTCTATCAAATAAAATGCCAAGGAATTTAGATTCCTCAACAACTGGAATAGGTGATCCATATAAATGTATAACTGGATCATCATGTTGCTTGCGCAACTGACAGAAATGTACACACTGTGTTTTTGATTTGGAAAACTTAAAACCATTGATTGTTGCCCAATTTTCAATCTTATTTAAATTTTGTTGCAGTTGGCGTTCAATCGTCGCCATGCTTTTTGAGCGATAGCAGATACAGAAGTCATCGACATATAATGAGCAATCAGTAAGATTACCTAAACATTTCACAATATCATTAATTTTAATGCTAAAAAGTGTTGTAGATAGAACGCCCCCTTGAGGTACACCTTGCTCCTGGTCATAATAGTCACACAGAGAGGAGCCAACTCGGACTTGCATGGTGCGGTCTGCAAGGAAGTTTTCAATGAATGTAGGAAGTCTACCTCTTAATCCTAATTTGTGGATATCTTTTAAAATGCCATATCTCCACGTGGTATCATAAGCTTTTTCCAAATCAAAAAACACAGCAACTACATGTTCCTTTTTAATAAAGGCATCACGTATGAAGGTTTCCAATCTAACTAAATTATCAGTTGTACTGCGGTCAGATCTGAAACCAGACTGGAACCGCGATATATGATTATTGGATTCTAAAAACCAAGTAAGTCTTTTATTTATCATTCTTTCAAGTGTTTTACATAGACAACTTGTTAAAGCTATAGGTCTATAATTATTAGGTTCTGCAGGATCTTTCCCAGGTTTGGGAATTGGGATTATGGTTGCTAAGGTCCAATCTTCTGGAAATTTACCAGTAGTCCAAATGTAATTAAACATATTCAAAAGGGTTTCAAGAGAATTCTCTGGGAGATGTTTAAGCATTTGATAGTGGATCTCATCAGGACCCGTGGCTGAGTCATGTGATAGTTGAATAGCTTCAACTAATTCATCTAAATTAAAATCTTTGTTATAAATTTCATTATTTTGTGATTTAAAATTCAATTTAACTTTTTCTTGTTCGGTTTTAATCTTTCTGAAGGATTCAGAGTATTTGAATGATGATGAATTGTGACAAAAAGTTTCTCCTAAAGTGTCAGCAATGTCTGTTTTTGAAGTTGCTTTGCTGTCAGTACCCACCATGTTTAAATGTGTGTAACTGGGGGATTTGTTTTTTCCAGAGATTTTTCTTATCATATCCCAAACCTTTTTAATAGGTGTTTTATGATTGATTTTCGAAACATAAGATCTCCATGACTTACGCTTTGAAAGTTTAATTGTTCTACGGGCTTTAGCTCTAAATACTTTGATGTCATTGAAATTGTTGGTATTTGGAGATCTTTTGAATTTAGATAGAGCTTGTTTACGCTGTTTAATTGCTTCTTTACAGTCGTCATTGTACCATGGATTACTTTTAGTTGGATTTGTCGAAGTTTGAGGAATACATTCTTTAGATATTTCGATAAGAGAAGAGGTAAAATCAGTTATAGGATCAGAAGATTCTTTGAAGTTTTCTGGCACCAATTTATCAGTGCACAGAGTAATAAATAGATCGCAATTGGCTCTATTTAATTTCCACTTTGGATTGTGATCCTCAGTGGAAAAAGTGTTCGGTTCAATGATGATAGGGAAGTGATCACTATTGTGTTGATCTTCACATACAGACCAATTATAATCAAGAAACAGTGATGGATGACAGAAGGAAAGATCAATAGATGTAAAAGACTTTGTACTTGGAGAATGATAAGTATAAGACTTATCATTCATAATACAAATGTCATTCTTTGTAATGAAATTTTCGATAAGTTCACCTCTGGAATCATTGTTTTGACCACCCCAGAGGATATTGTGACCATTGAAGTCACCTAATAAGATATACGGAGAAGGAAGTTGTTGCAGTAAATTGTCCAAGTGTTGGGAGTTAAGAGAAAAGGATGGAGGAATATATACGGAACATATGGTTATTTCTCTGTCTAGAGTGACAGAAATAGCAGTTGCTTGTAGTTCTGTCTGTAAATCAATCTTTCTTTGTGGGAAAGATGATTTTACAAATATTGAGGCACCACCAGAGGGCCTCAGACAATCAGTATGAACATAGTTATGTACATTAAAACCTTTTAATGATATGTTATCATCTGGTTTAAGAAATGTCTCTTGAAAACAAAATACAGATGGATTATATTCAGAAATCAATAATGATACTTCATTATAATTAGGTTTCAAACCTCGACAATTCCATTGTATAATTTTATGTTTAAAATCCATACTTGAAAATAATATTAAAAGGGGTAATAAAATAATGGTTAGATTGAAACCCTCCATTATTTAAGTTAATGGTAATCGTGACAGTGTGCCTTTAGGGAGGTGATCACTGGAAGATGGCTCTGTGAAAACCACAGACTCATCGTCCATGACCTCCTCGCCATCTTCTTCAGCAAACACAGAATATGGATTCATTTCAGCTTGTTTTGCTTTTTCCATTTGTTCTTTTTCTTTCTGTGCTTGTTCTTTTTGCCATTGCTGTTTTCTTTCTTCTTTTTGTTGTAGAAAGTGTAACGATGGAGCTTTATTTGTGTATGGTCTTATGTAGAATAGAAGCTTAGAAATGAATAATTTACAACATGTGCATACTACAAAACTGATATTTGAAGATTTATAAAGTATTTGTAAATGAATATTCATGAATATGCCAGTGAGCTGCAGTGCAATTATGGTGATTTATAGTATGGGTAAATCTATGCTTTAGGTATATATCACTTTTGACAATTTACATTGACCAGAGGTTAAGAAATGTTTAACTTAGATGTATTTAACCAACTTTTTTCCGTAAAATTAGAACTTGTTAATATTCATAAATATGCAAATCAGTTATTTTGCATATTTGAACTTTATACTAACGAACAATGCTGTAGCTTTAATTTGATACCAAATTTGATGTTCTACAATAACTAGAAACTGATATATGACCAATTTACCACAAACACTCCCCAAAAAAATGTCGGCCATTTTGTTTTTTGGCGGCCATCTTGATTATGACCGAATTCGAAGTGGCCAGGAATCGTTTTTTAATGCGTGAGATGTAATAAAGATATGGTGAAAATTTCATGCTTGTATCATCAAGTGAAGTATTTTCCCAGTATCCCGCTCCACTACAATATGATATAGCCCTGCTAAGACTTGGGTGAAAGTTCAAAATTTCCAAAATCCTGATCTATTGAAATTCAAATTTTAAAAATTGCAGGATGTCTACAAAAATGAATAATTTAAAGTTATAATGATTTATTCTGTTCAGATGATCTGAAATTAATCAGAGCTATTATAATCCTCTTAATTCAGCATTTATGGCTGACTTTCTATGGAAAGTCAGCCTCAAAATCCTGAATTCAGAATTAATCCTGAAAACTTTCACCTATGCTTAAAGCAGGTGAAGGAAAAATTGGAAGCATACCAGCTTCATTCTAAAACACTTGGACACATCTTTACATATTTGTAAGCTTTCAAATTAGCGCCACTCCTATCTCCTAGCTTGGATTACTCATTGACCAAAACTAACTATTCCAAGGCCTCCAGATAAATGTGCATAACTGAAAATTATTTTTCTTATTTCTCAACCAAAACATATGTTGTGGGTACTCATACGAACAGTCTCAATGAGATGGTTCTTTTGGGCACCCAAAACATATATTTAGATTGCTGGGTAAGAAAATAATTGCATTTTTACGCTAAAATTTTTTGCTTAACAGGATCTAAAGGGTGTTAAAGGTCTTGTGAATCTTCAAAAAAACTTTTTTAAAACTCCTATTGATTGGAAAGCAAGGAATGAGAGAAACAGAATGTCGAAAGCCCCATCAAAAAATTCAAAATAGTTACCAAGTTATGAAGGTTTCAAAATTTAATTAGATGAAAACATGCGAGAGGCTCATATGACGTCATTTGAGCTTTTTGAAATATTAAATTTAATATATTTCATTTGTTTTAACATTATTTAATATTTTATTTGCTGAAAATGATTCAATATGATAAAATACAACATTTGCATATAAGAGCTTAATTATGCTGTTTTTAATTACTTAGAAATCACACTACAAAAAATATGACATTTTTAAAAATCATCTCGAAACAATAATGTGGGCGGGGCTTATTTGCTAATTTGCATATTTTTAAAACTTGCATAACTTTTGACTCAATTAGAATTTTTCAATGCGGTTTTCAGCATTCTGGTTTTCTCATCACCATCATTTAAATCATGAAGAGTTTCAAAAATGTTTTTGAAAATTCACAAGACCTTAAAGAAAGTTTGTTCCACCATAAAATTATGTTCTTAGTATTTTAGTCATTATGTGTCTAATCACAAAAAGTCACTGGAATTCTTTAAAGTCAACACACTTGACAAAAAATAAACATCTGGATGTTTAATCAAATATTTTGTCACCGAATAAATCAAAATCAAGTACCTATGGGAAAATTTTAGGCTCGAGGAGTGTAATGGGGGTATATGACAAAGAACCCTTGTCATGTCCTGGTCATAGTGATAAGAATATTTTCTAATTGGTTAAGAAACCCTAAATGGAGTTGTTATTCATCTTATAAAAGCCTTTAGTATGTTTACTAAACTGCAAGGCTGTAAACAACCTTCCAAAATAATAAATGTCGCATTTTTTTGGAAAATATCAGATTTTTCTAGACTGACTGAAAGACAGTACCCAAATTAAACGTAATTATGTGAAGACATTCGATGTCAGACACGATGCCAAACAATTAAGAGCATCACAAGGAATAACTTTTTAAATTATTCGAAATTCTATGATGAAGAGCGGAACAAACTTTCTTAACACCCTTTATGTATTCCTAATATGGGCCTCATTGCTAGAAAACATGATTCTGTTGCATACAAACATCAAAGGTGGAGACCAACCTGCACATATGTGCAATCTGATCTGCATCTTTATTATTCGCTCTCTAAAAAGTATCATAGCTAATCTTGGTATATATGACATTTCCATGGGTGAAAGTTCAAACTTTCCCAAATCCTGAACTTTTGAAATTAAAATCTTAAAACTTGTTGTATGCTAACAAATCATTGATAATTTCAAGATAAATACTCAACTGTCCTAAGATGAAATAAAAAATCATAGAAGCTATAATAATCTGCCTAATTTAGTATTTTGAGGCTGACTTTCTATGGAAAATCAGCCTCAAAATCCTGAATTCAGGAATAATCCAGAAAACTTTCACCCATGCATTTCAATATTCTAGCTGTTCTCAGCAGCAGAACTAGCCTTCCGCCTTACCCATTAACCTTAGAAATCAAGTCTGGTGGTTTTTTTTTTTTTCATGCTAAGCTCAACTGAGCCTGAAATTTACCCTGCACATAAATGTTAAAAAGCCAACAATTGTTGGCATGTTAACATATATGCGCTGATAAATAAAGCAAAAAAAAAACTTTATTTTTCACCATTTTACATATTATGAGCAAACTGAAATTTCATGCTCAGTTGAGTTGAGCATGGAAAAAGTTTTATAAACTCAGGGCCTGTTTTTTAAGATAAATAAGTAAGGGTGAAGGCTCTTCTCAAGTTGAGGCCCCTGTTTGCAGGGCTCCAGATAAGAGTGCATACTGAAAAATATTTTCTTTATTTCTCATTCAAAACATATGTTGTGCGTACTCAAAAAGAACCGTCTCAATGAGACGGTTCTTTTGAGCACCCAAAACACATGTTTAAATTGATGGGTAAGAAAATAACTACAATTTTACGCTCATAAAATTTGCATATCTGGACCTATGTGTTTGTACTTCACTTCAACCTCTTCACATAGATATGAGCTGTGACATGAAAATTCCAACAATGTGGTATGTGCAACCAGCAACGCTTCAGATCAGCCTGCGCATATGCGCAGTCTGATCAGAGCCTTTGCAAGTCGCTTGAATATTCTATGAATATTAAGCTACTGACTGAACACCATTTGGAGTTTCTAAGCTTCAAAGGAGGCTGCACAGGCTCGTCTGAGTCTACACTTGTCAAAATGCCACATTGTTGGAAATCACATGTCACGGCTCATATAGTACAAGTCTAAGTGTCATCTTTTCTCAAGCTTCTGTTGCCATGCCAACATTTTCTGGTACACTAACAGTGGAAACATCTGATGGCAGAATATCATATCCCAACTTTTTCATGTCCTTCATCACAATGTTAAAAGAAACTGTGACAAATCCTTGCGTTCTCACTCTGGTCACTGAAAACAGGAGATAAGATAAATGAGCTCTGTGACATGTTTTTTTTTTGTTTTGTTGCTTTACATCCCAAGTCAACAGCTGTGGTCATGACTGGACGGTCAGGTCACCTAACCACACTTTTTCCTGGGCAAGCTTGAACAAGCAGTTAACCAGTACTTCGTACACATACTTTTGCTTGTAACTGACAACAACCCTTCTTGAATGATTCAGGGGAAGGGAGGAGAATGACCATAGAAATTATCTCATGATAAATCTCCACGAAAGTATGGGACTGGGCTTAGAAACTCAAAATGAAGTTCTTTCAGTAGTCTGAGAGCCATAGAATATTCAAGCGACTAACAAAGACTCTGACCAGACTGTGTGTATGAGCAAGCTGATCTGAGCCATTGCTGGTTGCATATACCACATTGTTGGAAATCTCATGTCATGACTCAAATGCTTTGTGTAATTATTCTCATATCTCAGAATAACATTGAAAATTAGTATACCCATAAGGCCAGAATTTTTTTATTAGTTGATTTATGGGAAATTTTTTTCAGATTTAGGGTCAGGGTTGGGAAAAAAAGGCTCTGAAAATGACCAGTTGACTGGTCATTTTCAGAGCTCTTTTTCTTTTTTTAAATATCTCCAGAACAAACAGTAAAACTAGTTAAGTTAACCAACAGTCTGTATGAAATCTTTAAATATTTCATAATTTTCCTAAAAATCTGCATACGACAACCACTTTTAACAGTGTCACTCTAAAAAAATACACAGACAGAACCTAAAAAATTTATTCTTTTTTTCAAACCAAAGATATAATATGTAGAGTCTGTGAATAAAATTAAAAATAATATTTTAGAATTTTTTTTTCTACTTTCCGAAAAATTACAGTGTAAATCAACTAATATAAAAAATTACGACCTAACTATTTCATAATTATATACCCTCTTTTGAAAACAGTGTAGAGTCAGGTCAGCTGGTTTCTGATGAAGCCAGCCGATCAGATCAGGATCCACAGTTTTTTTGCAAACATGCTAATTTCATATAAATAATGACATTGCACCACTGGATTGAATGCTAATTAGAAGTTTATACATAATTCAGGCCTTTAGATAAGAGTGCGTTCCCCCCCCCCCCCCCCCCATTTTTTTTTTATTTCTCAACCAAAACATATGTTGTAGGTACTCAAAAGAACCGTCTCAATGAGACGGTGCTTTTGAGCACCCATAACATATGTTAAAATTGATGGGTAGGGAAATTTTTACATTTATACACTCAAAATTTTTGTTTATCTAAACCTATGATAATTATAAAAGACCTATAAAGTATGCAGTGGTGAACTTTAATGAACATGTGCATATTAGCTCTTTTATGGTAACTAATGTATACAACCTGAGAAAAAGCACATGCTCTTATAAGAGTACACTAATTTCTTTTTGTGTTGATTACACTATATAAACTTCTGGCATATGCTGTTATTAGTTTCACTTTGCCTATGCTGTCATGTGGGGCAAGTTTAGTTACATATGTAATTTTCAGTGATGTCAGTCAGTGATGCTAAACTTTGCTTAGCTACTAAGGCACAATATATTGGGTCTTTGAACACCCTCTTTTTGAGGAAATGGATATCCTACTCTGCCTATAATGTAAGAAAGCTGTCACCATGGTCAACACAATCCATCATGAGGGTCCATGTAGGATAGAGATATCTCACCTGAGGGGGTCAGAATTTTTACCAGAGACGAGGCTTGCTGAGTCCCTGGTCAAATTCCAACTAAGAGGGTGAGCTTTTGCTCTACCCTACATTGACAGGCTCATGATGAATAGTTTTTCTCTTTTTCAAGCTCTTTAGAAAAGACATAAAAGTGCATAAAACCTTAAAATTTCAACTTCTTACTCATCAAATTTACATTAACCCTGAGCTCACACGCCTTGGCGTAGCTCCCATAGTGCAGTTATGCATGTGTGTAATAAAAAAAAAAAGTATTATTCAAGGGAGGTAACCTAATGCGGTTACAGGTAAAAGTTAGTTTCCATACCATAAGGAACTGCTCTTAAAGGAAAGAATTCACTACCTCTACGAGCAAATTCTTTCCTTTAAGAGAAGTTCCCATTTTGAAAAGGGACGCAATCGAAGAAAATCACTGCTTGATCCAGTAGTTTCCCTTTGATGTGCATAGTTTTTCAGGGCTCTGGCTACCCCATTGACAAGTGTTTTTATTGGTTATGATAAGGGGTGGATACACAGTTTGTTTCTTGTTAAATTTCTCTGCGAAACAATTCTTTTGAGCACTCAAATGTTAAAACTGATTAATAAAAAAGAATTTACAAGTCTATGCTCAAAGTTTTGGTTTATCTGTAGATAGATGACAGATGCCTGGAGCTCAACTGTAAGCCTATTTTTACGGGTCACGTAACTAAGCCATACGTACCTTCACGGCCTTCTCCTTGTGATACAACCCTGGGATCTATATACTCTGGTCGTCTTCCAAGGAACCAGGAAGTAAATTTTTGAAGCGTTGATGAAGATTCAGGTACAAACAGTGGTAGTTTCCGCTTATGTCTGCAATAAAGTAAGGACATGCATAGGTCCAGATATGGAAATTTTATGAGCGTAAAACTGTAATTATTTTCTTACCCATCAATTAAAACATGTGTTTTGGGTGCTCAAAAGAACCGTCTTATTGAGACGGTTCTTTTGAGTACCCGCAACATATGTTTTGGATGAGAAATAAAGAAATAAATAATCGATGCTTGAACCCGCGATTTGCCAATTTGGGCTCATTTCTAAATTGGGGAGGAGTGTGTGGGGGTGGGATCGCGCTAAATTTGAGGTCAGAATCTTCATGCTCAGGAGAGCTAGATATTACTGGAGGTCAGCATCTTCATGCTCAGGTGAGCTAGATATTACTGGAGGTCAGAATCTTCATGCTCAGGTGAGCTTGATATTACTGGAGGTCAGAATCTTCATGCTCAGGTAAACTAGGTATTACTGAACGTCAGAATATTCATGCTCAGGTGAGTTAGATATTACTGGAGGTCAGAATCTTCATGCTCAGGTGAGCTAGATATTACTGGAGGTTAGAATCTTCATTCTCATGGGAGCTAGATATTACTGGAGGTCAGCAGCTAGATACTACTGGAGGTCAGCATCTTTATGCTCAGGTGAGCTAGATATTACTTGAGTCAGCATCTTTATGCTTAGGTGAGCTTGATATTACTGGAGGTCAGAATCTTCATGCTCAGGTGTGTTAGATAGTACTGGAGGTCAGAATCTTCATGCTCATCTGAGCTAGATATTACTGGAGGTCAGAATGCTCATGCTCAGGTGTGCTAGATAGTACTGGAGGTCAGAATCTTCATGCTCAGGTGTGTTAGATAGTACTGGAGGTCAGAATCTTCATGCTCATCTGAGCTAGATATTACTGGAGGTCACAATGCTCATGCTCAGGTGTGCTAGATAGTACTGGAGGTCAGAATCTTCATGCTCAGGTGAGCTAGATATTACTGGAGGTCAGAATATTCATGCTCAGGTGAGCTAGATATTACTGGAGGTCAGAATGCTCATGCTCAGGTGTGCTAGATAGTACTGGAGGTCAGAATCTTCATGCTCAGGTGAGCTAGATATTACTGGAGGTCAGAATCTTCAAGCTCAGGTGAGCTAGATATTACTGGAGGTCAGAATGCTCATGCTCAGGTAAGCTAGATATTACTGGAGGTCAGAATGCTCATGCTCAGGTGAGCTAGATATTACTGGAGGTCAGAATGCTCATGCTCAGGTGAGCTAGATATTACTGGAGGTCATAATCTTGCTAGATATTACTGGAGGTCAGAATATTCATGCTCAGGTGAGCTAGATATTACTGAAGTCAGAATCTTCATGCTCAGGTGAGCAAGATATTACTGAAGTCAGAATCTTCATGCTCAGGTGAGCTAGATATTACTGAAGTCAGAATCTTCATGCTCAGGTGAGCTAGATATTACTGGAGGTCAGAATGCTCATGCTCAGGTGAGCTAGATATTACTGAAGTCAGAATCTTCATGCTCAGGTGAGCTAGATATTACTGGAGGTCATAATCTTCATGCTTAGGTTAGCTAGATATTACTGGAGGTCAGAATATTCATGCTCAGGTGAGCTAGATATTACTGAAGTCAGAATCTTCATGCTCAGGTGAGCTAGATATTACTGAAGTCAGAATCTTCATGCTCAGGTGAGCTAGATATTACTGAAGTCAGAATCTTCATGCTCAGGTGAGCTAGATATTACTGGAGGTCATAATCTTCATGCTCAGGTGAGCTAGTTATTACTGGAGGTCAGTATCTTCATGCTCATGTGAGCTATATATCACTGAAGGTCAAAATCATAGATGGCAGTGGTGTGGAAATGCCATGACTGACTTATAATGTCCCACCTGATCCCATTTCATTAAAAACAAGTTAAACTATTTTTATTTACTTGTCCTGCGACAAGTATAAACAAAGTTAATGCAAATTTGTATTTCATTTTGATTTCATCATTATGAATCCAATGCCATGTTGTATGGATAACAGTTTGGATCCTGATAAGCTGGTTTCTTCAGAAGCCAGCTGATCTGGATCTACACTGTTTCATTGAGTTTATATCTGGGCTAATACTGTTTTTAAAGAGTTCATGCATGGTATCAACAATGTAAGTACTATCTGTGCTTTATCTGTTCTTTTGGACAAGTAAATTTTCTTTGGACAAGTACATTATCAGGACTCCAGATAAGAGTGCATACTGGAACATTATTTTTCTTATTTCTCAACCAAAACATGTGTTGTGGGTTCTCAAAAGAACCGTCTCAATGAGACAGTTCTTTTGAGCACCCAAAAAACATGTTTAAATTGATGAGTAAGGAAATAAATGCATTTTTTGGTGCACAAACTATTGTTATCTGGACCAATGAATGTGGCCTTTAAATTGTCCAGGGCAAGTATAAAATCTTGCTATTTTCACACCAATGTAGAAGGATTAAAGGTGAAAACAGTACAGCCTTCACTCTTTCTTAACTGGGCAATAACAGATATTTTCCAAAGATTGTGAGTGAGTCTAAAGGGAATATGAATCTTGATTTCTCCAATCTGTTAAATGGAATTAAAAATAATGTCTGCTAGTACATCTTACTAAACAGTTCCAATATGGTCTATTTAATTTGAGCATTCTGTCTTCCAAAACCAGGAATAGAGTATAACTTGATTCTTTTTCGCCCAATAAAGGCTATAAATCAGTTATTCAACTGCTATGTTGGCACTCATGGGAAATTGCAAAGCGAATTATTTGCTTATGATAAAATAATTAGACATTCTTAGGAAGAATCAATAATTATGTAGACATCCCTCAAGAGAGCCTTTTATATGAATGAACTAAATTACGTGCAGAAATTTGATTGAACACAATAACAGGTAACTATTTATAGATTGAGATGTTCATTCACAGCATATAACTTAATAACATTTATTCTGACATGCAAATAGAAATAATCAACACATTCCAGCAAACCACTCCCAAACTTGCAGGTTCCCCATACAAAGACTCCGGCTGACTTATTTTATAGATTTGACAGACTAGGACTATCATATTTGACCTAAGTGCACTGTGCACTCAAACCTTTTTCAATATTCTTTTATACTCTCTTTAGAAACAGTGTATTAATAACGGCTTCAGAAGTATTCTCATTAAATAGTATTGGAAATCACACCGGATAGGCGGCAATCGAAAATACTCTTAACAATCAATGAACGTGGATATAAAAATCGATAGAAACAGTGTTTTTGATTGCCATTTGTTGCCAGACGACAAATGGCAATCAAAACTCTGTTTCTAACTATTTTTGATCTACATTTCTTGAAAGTATTAACATTTTCAATTGCCTTATATCCGGTGTGGAAATTTTATTAATTTATAATATCACTGCCCAATACCACAAAATGCACTAATCAGTGGCAAACTGAGATTTACAGAAAAGTGTGAGTGGCCTTCTTCAGGGAGCAAGCAGTTATCTTCAACTATTCTTGCTAGGTGAAACAAAAGCAGTAATTTGCAAATTTGAATTCTGCTTGGTAGAACCCAACCAGCTATTTTCAATTTTGATTTCTGCTTGGTAAAGTCCAAGCAATGATATTAAATTTGAATGCTGCTGTGTGAGACCCAACGAGTGATCTCTGCTAAGCAATAATATCAAAGTAGATTTCTGCTAGGTGAAGCTTAAAGAGGATTTTCTGCTAGGTGAAGCTTAAAGAGTATTTCTGCTAGGTGAAGCTTAAAGAGGATTTCTGCTAGGTGAAGCTCAAAGAGGATTTCTGCTAGGTGAAGCTTAAAGAGGATTTTCTGCTAGGTGAAGCTTAAAGAGGATTTTCTGCTAGGTGAAGCTTAAAGAGGATTTTCTGCTAGGTGAAGCTTAAAGAGGATTTTCTGCTAGGAGAAGCTTAAAGAGGATTTCTGCTAGGTGAAGCTTAAAGAGGATTTCTGCTTGGTGAAGCTTAAAGAGGATTTCTGCTAGGTGAAGCTTAAAGAGGATTTCTGCTAGGTGAAGCTTAATGAGGATTTCTGCCAGGTGAAAATTAAAGAGGATTTCTGCTAGGTGAAGCTTAAAGAGGATTTCTGCTAGGTGAAGCTTAAAGAGGTTTTCTGCTAGGTGAAGCTTAAAGAGGATTTCTGCTATGTGAAGCTTAAAGAGGATTTCTGCTAGGTGAAGCTTAAAGAGGATTTTCTGCTAGGTGAAGCTTAAAGAGGATTTCTGCTTGGTGAAGCTTAAAGAGGATTTCTGCTAGGTGAAGCTTAAGCAGTGATCTTAAACTTGATTTCTGCTTGGTGAAGCTTAAAGAGGATTTCTTCTGGGTGACGCTTAAGCAGTGATCTTAAACTTGATTTCTGCTTGGTAAAGCTTAAGCAATCTTAAACTTGATTTCTGCCAGGTGAAGCTTAAAGACATAGCGGCTAATTCACATGCACACTATTTCAGTGTCGGGGAAACAGGGGATGTTGTCTGGGTCCTGTCTACGGTCGATTCCCGAGTGGGCACCTAATATTTATTGGAACGACAATAAATTCACTCTTTAAAGTTTTATATTGAATTATCAGAAAGATAATTAGTATGGTGACCCCCATTTTTTTTCTTTTTCTAAAAGCTTAAATGATAGTCCATGTAATAAAAACAATAACTTAAGGTTTTCAATGTCAGATTTTCTAATGATTGTAATTTAATCTAGAAATCAAAATCCAATTTTTGGGGAATTATACCAAAGGATATTTTGCAGTAATTCATCATGGCTGGGGATAACAAACAAATTTCATATTTTCTAAAGAGCTTGAGGTCAAGAGCAATAATCAAAATTAAAACAAAGAAGCTGGATGAGGATTACAACTATTTTAGCTTAATATTAAGGACTTCGGTTATGTTCAGAACATTGGTCAAATGCCGAAAGCTTCCATATGAGATTGTGAAAAAATGAGCATGGTGGCATACGGTAAATGTTCTAAAATTTCGAACACTCTAAAATTACGAACACCTAAAATTATCGCCGAAAATAATTTTTAAAACATTCTAAAAAATCGAACACTGACCTTTTTGGGAAAAGTGAATTTCTAAAATTACGAACACAAGTTATTTTCGACGGAAAATCGATGTCCGTTTATCTGTTTGTCCCATCCGTGCTCGGTTTACTTTTAATGTACAGCGCGTGAGCGGTAGCGACATTTGGAAGGTTCCATTCCACTTAAATGGGTAATCTGGTACGCGACGTTCGTTTTCGCATGCCGAGCACAAGACTATACTTTTTGTCTGCTAATTGTGCGATACATGTTTTCAGATAAGATCAAAGGCAAGAGCGCATTAAAAGCACGGACTTTCCTACATGTAGTACGTGACAAAGTTCATGCGTGTTATTGGTATAAGCTGTCCGCTACCTGCAGCGTGTTCAAATATTTTTAAAACCTTTCATTGGCGAAATTTTTATCTATAAGAAGCATCCGATCAGCAATGGTCATTAACATGGATTTCCTTTGTCAGTATATTGTCACAGACATTAAACAGACATGCCTCGGGCAAGGATTAGGAGTTACAATTACCGCGAGAAAACGCACATCTTAGCTTGTGTTCACCATGAAGGACTTAGGTCATACCAGTGACCCATATATATAGGTCACTGGTCATACGCTGCCTGGTCGTCAAAATTGAACATTTGCAAGTAACAGTAGATTTTGTTACTTTAAAATTGCCATGCAAACCACAGCGTTGAACAACTGAGTAAACTTGCTAAAACTTATATACAAAAGGGCCTTCTTTCCAAGTGGTGGTTTCAGTCGTGAGACACAAAATTAATCCATTCAACATAAAAGCGGTGATGCTTGACCATCAATGCTGTATTGTGAATGCACACTTGCGCAGGCTCGTCTGAGTCTTTGACGCACGTTGTAAGTACAGTCAAAACTCTTTATAACGTCACTCGTTATAACAGAATATTCAATATCCGACATAAAAATGCTGCGAACGGATCTGTTTCCTTTAAATTTCCCTCTTTATAACAGAATATTCACTTAACGACACCGACAGTAACTTTCTTGGAACAGATATACAATATATATTGAAAATAAATTCATTATAACAGAATTGTTACCATGTGTCAGACAATTTTGTGATCAGATCAAGGTCTTTTTGAAGAACAGGTTTCTGTCTCACTTGATAAGTGGGAAGCTTTGTACATTTTGATGCAATATGAACTTGAACTGATGTATACATTTGGAATAATAGCATTTTAATTCATTTGTACAATATTTTCTTTTACCAAATGATCATTATATTGTAATCTGGTAATCGTCAGAATTTCTTTATAACAGCAAATTCACTTTAACGTCAAAGAAAGCTTGGAGCGAATAGTGTCGTTATAAAGAGGGTTGACTGTACCAAAATATCATGAAATTACATGTGCGGATCCAGGTCCGGACCCCTCCTGAAAAATCACAAAATATAGGGGTTTCTAGCAATACATGTCCGGATCCGCTGAAAAATCGCAGCTGCGAAGCCAGCATTCAATGTTGGGCATTCATTGGCATGCCTGCGAAACGCCATTTGATGGCGTTTCGCTGGCGGGCCGATGATGGCCCGCTTAAAGTGGGACTTGGATCCTCCCTCCCCTCATCAACTTTAAAAACAAACGTTGTCAAAGTTGGATCCCCTCTGACAAAACATTCTGGATCCGCGCATGAATCATGTCCGTCGACAGTTAAATTTCAATCGAGACAATTCACATGCACTGCATGCATGCGCGGATCCAGAACATTTGTCAGAGGGGGTAGTGAGAGAAGACCGAAATGCCACTAAAAATGGACCACCATCGGCCCATCAGCGAAACGCCATTGTCGATAATGGCCCACCAATGAATGCTGGCTTGGTAGCTGGATCCGGATCAATATTGCTAGGAAACCCTATATTTTTGTGATTTTTCAGGGGGGTCCGGACCCCCTGTCCCCCCTCTGGATTCGCCCATGGCATGCATCTGAAAGAAGGTACTTGTCTGAAATGTTCCTTTCAGCGTGTGGTGATCATCGGACGCAAAGTCGGACAAGATTATAACTCTTGGTATGCATGTTTGCCCCTGATCAGGCACGTCGGAGGATCTTCTGGATCCAAACCGTTTGCAAACTTTGAAGTAGAGAGACTGCACGGTGTTTGCACACGAATCTTTTGTTTTGGCTGGGTTTCTTAAAATATCGAAACACAATGTTTGGGTCAGTCAATCAATCTTGTTACAACTGCTTCCGATGAGGACCCAAAACTCAAACTTACCGTGCGCATCGGCTTTTGTACGCCAAAGTCGGACATTCCACAGTATTAACGCTGTGCGTACTTTCTACCGCATGCACACATTTTTAAATTGACGAAACGTTATATCCTGAATACCATTCGGGTCTGATCTGGATCCAAACCGTGTTTGCAAATAGAGAGAGAGAGAGAGAGAGAGAGAGAGAGAGAGAGAGTGAGATGTGCGTGTTCTTTTTGAATTTCGTCAGTTTTTTTTTTACTCTGGGAACTCGTCTACGTATAGATCTTTGCAAAAAATCTGATTGTACGAGATGTCTAGCGGTTTCAATTCTTGACTACAATATTAACTCGAATTCTAAGTCGGCAGAGCGAGCGAAAGCGTTTTGGTTTTCTGAAGGAAGAACGAAATAGTGTAGTGATTCGGCGAGTGAACATAGGAGACCCGGCTTATCGAATAGTTTAAATCAGTGGACTTTTATGACTTGTAAGTAAATTGAGTGACATAATATGCACGTGCCTGGCTCTCGACTTGGCGAATACCGCACGCGCTGGACATTTTACTGACTCAGTCCGCATGAATTTAGCGGCGGTTTTAATAAGAAAAACGAGGATATAGCACAGAATCATATCGCCGTTTTTTCAACACGTTTCTACCACATTTTGACATGCATATATACCGTTTTTCTCATGATAAAGTCGACATTCTAAAATTACGAACACTGACATTTTTTCATAAACGTAATTTCTAAAATTACGAACAGCGGAAAAAATAATTATTTTTTAGTGTTCGTAATTTTAGAACATTTACCGTATCCTTTTTATTTCATAAATTGACCGTCCATGCATAAAGCAAACTGTATGCAAAGTATTGAAAAGATTTAAATGTTGGAAGTATTTAGTAGAATAATGTCCTTAAGCAATCTTAAACTTGATATCTGCTGGGTGAAGCTTAAGCAGTGATCTTAAACTTGATTTCTGCTGGTTGAAGCTTAAACAGTGATCTTTAACTTGATTTCTGCTGGGTGAAGCTTAAGCAATGATCTTAAACTTGATTTCTGCTCGATGCAGCTTAAACAGTGATCAACTTGATTTCTGCTTGGTGATGCTTAAGCAGTGATCTTAAACTTCATTTCTGCTGGGTGAAGCTTAAACAGTGATCTAAAACTTGATTTCTGCTAGATGAAGCTTAAGCAGTGATATTACCCTTGATTTCTGCTGCATGAAGCTTAAAAGGCAATCTTACCCTTAATTTCTGCTAGGTGAAGCTTAAGCAGTGATCCTACCCTTGATTTCTGCTTGATGAAGCTTAAACAGTGATCTTACCCTTGATTTCTGCTGCATGAAGCTTAAACAGTGATCTTACCATAGATTTCTGCTGGATGAAGCTTAAACAGTGATCTTACCCTTGATTTCTGCTTGATGAAGCTTAAACAGAGATCTTAAACTTGATTTCTGCTGGATGAAGCTTAAACAGTGATCTTACCCTTGATTTCTGCTGGATGAAGCTTAAACAGTGATCTTATCATTGATTTCTGCTGGATGAAGCTTAGGCAGTGATTTTACCCTTGATTTCTGCTGGATGAAACATAAAAAGTGATCTTACCATTGATATCTGCTGGATGAAGCTTAAACAGTGATCTTACCCTTGATTTCTGCTGGATGAAGCTTAAACAGTGATCTTACCATTGATTTCTGCTGGATGAAGCTTAAACAGTGATCTTACCTTTGATTTCTGCTGGATGAAGCTTAAACAGTGATCTTTAACTTGATTTCTGCTGGGTGAAGCTTAAGCAATGATCTTAAACTTGATTTCTGCTCGATGCAGCTTAAACAGTGATCAACTTGATTTCTGCTTGGTGATGCTTAAGCAGTGATCTTACCCTTGATTTCTGCTTGATGAAGCTTAAACAGTGATCTTAAACTTGATTTCTGCTGGAACGAGCTTAAACATTGATCTTACCATTGATTTCTTCTGGATGAAGCTTAAACATTGATCTAAAACATGATTTCTGCTGGGTGAAGCTTAAGCAGTGATTTTACCCTTGATTTCTGCTGGATGAAGCTTAAACAGTGATCTTAAACTGGATTTCTGCTAGATGAAGCTTAAGCAGTGATTTTACCCTTGATTTCTGCTGGATGAAGCTTAAGCAGTGATCTTAAAACTTGATTTCTGCATGGTGAAGCTTAAACAGTGAGCTTAAACCTTGAATCTTAAACAATCTTAACTTGATTTCTGCTGGATGAAGCCTAAGCAACCTTTAACTTGATTTCTATATATTTCTTATATCCTATTTATGTACTATGTGGTAGTACAGGCCCTTAGCCCTTAAAGGGCGAAGAAAAAAATGCATCTGAAAATGTCATCTGCTGAAGTCGTCTGCTGCAAATAATTGCCTAACATTACTGACAAATCAAGTAAAGAGGCAAACAGGGCGGACCCAGAACAGACTGCTCCTATAGGAGCAGTCTGATCTGGGACCACACTGTTTGCTATAGAGGCTTCTTTAACATTTCAGCAGACGAGAAAAGCAGACCCTTTTGTTGCGATTGGCGCATTAATTCTTACCTTCCTGGTGTAATGGGAACATGACAAACAGCGTAGCCACGCACAACATCATTTCCAAACACATCTGGACCATAAGCATGAATCACTACCTGTGGCCCTGAAACCATAGAAATATTTAGAAGATTACAATTACTGTTAGAACAATGAAAGTATCTTATTAGAGGCTTCCTTATATCTGTCAGACGGTATTGCTTTGATTTGCAACATAACAACTTGTTATTACCACAAGGAGGTACTCTCGTTTTCTCTTGCTACATAGGCTAGACCCTAGCCTGAGTTCCAGTCTGTAAATTTTTTCCCTTTTTTTATTTTTCCATTTTTTTTGGTCAAAAATGTCAATATCTACAGTAAATAATAACGGACTATCTATACCTTTGATGTGTCTTAATTTTCAGAATATAAGAAAAAAAAATATTGGCAAAAAAAATTGATGACTGAACCCTGGGGCTTGCTAGACCCCAGCATTTTCTGTTTACCCCCCCCCCCCCCCCCCCCCCCCCGACATAAAAATCTAGTCTTAACTTGTAGCCCAAATTTCATGTAGTGTTAAATTGTTTTCAGATATCAAGCCTGATCTGGGTCCAAACTGTTTGCAATGGTTATCAGCATATGGTACTATAGGCAAGGAGTTTAACCAATCAAGTAGATAAAGCTTTGATAACAAAATGTTTTGCTGTACCATTAAGCGTGAATTAAAAAATATAATAAAAAAGCCAGGACAAATTACCAGATTGGTGCCAGATGATCTCCTCCCTTCAATGCACTTTGACAGATATAATCATACACCAATGATTTGTGGGTAAACGAGAGCCAAAAGCAATATGAAGTTTGACTAGTAGGCGGTTAATCTCATAAAACAATACTGTGACAAGACCATCATCTATAACACAGGGGCCTCGTCGCGAGAAAACCTGTCTTCAGCGAGTTTCAAACCAGTCTCCTCAGCTACAGAGACTAGCTAAAAAATTGAAATTTTACCTGTAGCAAGATTAAATATGTTACTTTCCAAAAAGCGAATTACAAAGGCGCTGATCAGACTGCGCGGATGCGCCGGCTGGTCTGCGCCTTTGTTGTTCGCAAACCCCCGAAGACAGGTTTTCTCGTGTCGAAGCCACATAATAACAGGGCTCAAGATTCCATCACCAAAACAGTATTTTATTTAACTTGTTGCGTGCTGTGTAATTTGTCATGCTTTTGCTGTCGCCTGCAGATTTTGTTCAACATTAACTGTTTCAAAAAATATTCTTTCAGGAATACTATCAGAGCGTCAAACAGTTTGGACCCAGATCAGGACTGAAAAGTGGTAACATTTCTGAGTAAATTAAAGGCCACACTTAAAAAACATTTGGTTTGCTATTTGAGGATAAAGTATAATACTTTAAGCAAAGAAGAAGGCAAAGATCAGGAATCAGTACAATAAAGTACCACACCTGACCCAGGACATCACATGAGAAAGTGACAAAAACACAAGAAAACATCAAATACCTGTACAAGAGAGCCAAGAGGTTAGTCCTTTCCCAGCAGTTGAACAGGAATTTCAACTTAAACCTTCTGGCTGCAACAAGTGCGGATCCACAGGAGGGGACAGGGGGTCCAGACCCCCCCCCCCTGGAAAATCACAAGTTATATGGGTTTCTATAGGGAAGCAATTGGACCCCCCTGGAAAAAGTTGGACACCCCCCCCCCCCCCCCCTGGAAAATGTTTTACCCCCTCTAGAACCTTGAAAAATGATAGTTTTCTTTGAAATTAACCATTCGACTTCTGTAAAATAAGCTGAGGACTAAATAAAAAGGTTTTTTTGTCAGTTTGACATGGACAACCACCCCCCCCCCCCCCCCAACGAAAATATCTGGATCCGCGCATGTGCAATGAACAGACAAGACGGCAGGACAGACACAAACTATAAATAACAAAAACAAAAAGGATCCTCAAAAGAAGCACCTGACCTTGGAACGGTCAGTAGTAATAATAATACTTTAACCCAAATATCAATCCAAAGTCAAACTTTGTCACATTAAAAGTACTGTTATTTTGCATTTTGTAGCTAAAGTAAGCATATATATTCCAAAACATAAAGAAAACTGCCTTAAAAAAAGTTTCCTATTTTTTGTAACACAGGAGAAAAGTCACCTTTTTAGCATAACTCAGGCGCTGTATTTTCAGAAGTAGAATATTGACCAGATTGTTACCCTTTTTAACAGCTAGGTACAGTGACACTATTCTATGCACTCGTCAACTGCACAAATAACACTCAATGACTGCACAGTTTGGGTACAGGGTCCTCTAGCATGGATATTGCCCATAGAATTATGAGACTTAATTGTGAGATCAGCATGGTAGAGAATTATATGATATTTCTCTGGAACCTTGAATAAGGTTCAGTAGTCCCTGAATAGCATTCATCGTCGGGCCACCATTTGTATGGGATATCCCTGGTGGGCCTTTGGTGGCCCAAATTGGTGGCCCACTGTTGTGTGTTAGCTGGGATTGATCTCTTTTTACTCATTTGCTACAAGTTATCAACATCTCTTCTTTCTTAAATACAGAGTTACAAACTGCAATCTATCAAATATTTCCATGACTCGTCCTCATGTTAATTATATGGCCATTTCCATTTGGAGCGATTTATTAAAGAATATAACACCAATATTAATCATAGGTCTTCAAATTGGGAGGAAATAGGATAATTGTATAACCCGTTACATGAAAAGGGTTTATGTTGCTAATACTTGTAACAATCCTGAGTGAACAAAAAGACTCAATATTTGTATGTATACCGGTCCGCAAACACCAAAACTCTTTCCTTGCTAGCTATATCTAGTGATTTTTGACAGTCTGCTGATAAATTTTGCAAATAGTTTGGACCCAGATCAGGACTGACAAAATGTCGGTCCTGCTCTGGATCCAAACCATATGACACTCTGATTGTACGCCTGAAAGAATTTTTTGAGAATAATTATTTTGAAAAAAATCAGCAATGACAACAAAAGGATGAAAAATTAACCAGCATGCAAAGAGTTAAATACTTGGATCAAATCACAGTAACTTCTTTTAAAATGTTCAAGAAGTCATTGTTTCAGACTACATAGTTACATAGATCCAGATTAGGAAATTTTATTAGTGTAAAATTGTAATTATTTTCTTACCCATTTATAATTTAAATACATGTTTTGGGTGCTCAAAAGAACCATTTCATTGAGACTGTTCTTTGAGTAACCACAACATATGTTTTGGTTGAGAAATAAGAAGAATAAATTTTCTTTACGCACTCTTAACTAAAGTCCTGATTTCATAAACGAAGATTTGCACTTAGGCGTTTTCACAGCAGGGGAAAGAGCAGAAAATGAATCTCTGACATAGTTCAAGACATTTTGTTTAATTGTAATCATCAGATCATCTTTTAATAATTTGACCATTTTGAGCATGTTCACACCTATTCCAGAGTATTTTTCTGCTTTCCATGATGATTTTTAAAAATTCTATGATTTTTCCATGAAAAAGGTAGAAAATTCAAGATTCCATGACTTGTCATGAAATAAGAAGATTTACCTGACATTTCCATAACTGTGCAAACCCTATTAACATCACAGAAGCAAATATTAGCAAACTATCTCAAAGGATATGGTATGCACAAGGTTTTGAATTTGAAATTCATTCATTGGACAAAACTCAAGCAGAACAAAGAAAGTAACCATTCTTGCATGCACAAGTCTGAGTCACCCCCAAAACATCTCAAAGGAAATGAAAGCTATGGTGGGCATAAACAGGGTTCATACAGGCAAGTATGAGTAAAATTCAAGGAATTTCCAAGGACTTCCAAAACCTCTCCAACAGTTTTCAAGGACTTTAAGTTAATGAAAAATACTGATCTAAGTGTTAAAATTCTACTTCAGAAATACTAGACAGAGATAATGGAGACGTTAGAACAGGAAAATTAGTATTAACTTGTTGTGCCTATATTTGGTGCAGCATACTATGCTGCACCAAGTAAAGGCACAACAATTTTATACTGATTGAGATCTCTATCAACAGTGCTAAGTCCAACAGAAAATAGTATAATTCAAGGACTTTTCAAGGCCTTTTAGTGATTTTCTAGTACTTTTCAAGGCAGATTTAATCTAAGGACTTTTCAAGAAAGCCCTCTAAATTCAAATATACTTTTCAAGCTGGTGTGAACCCTGATAAAGCTTTGCCTAAAGTTATAATTTGTTCTAGGGATATAGCTCAAGAGAATGCAAGGGTGAGCAACTACTCTTTTACATGCATGTGACACACGGACTTGACCAAACACATATTGTCAAATAGAAGTCAAAACCTTGTATATTTGATTTTTTTTTAATTTTTCAGGAGAGACAAAAATTGATGTCAGACAAGTTTCTATTTAGTAACATACATTAACCCCTGCTGTAGCAATTTTAAACTTACAATAAAAAATTCATACCATTTTAAGAGTTAGAATAGTTTGGTTCAATTTTCACTCAACTTTAAAAGTGTCATTTGGAGCATTTTTTGCAAGCAAAACAAATAGTATAACTTGGTAGAACTGTTATGAAAACAATTACCAAAATGTTTGTCACTCAAAACACATATTCAATATACAAAATTTTGATGAGATATGATATTTGAAAGCACTGCCGAGTAGCAGTGAGTCACATCTGTTGATTCAGCCACCTGAATTAAGAGTTTTCATCACATTAATTTTAAGGGATTTCTAATTGGCCTTGTGTAACAAGAATGTGACAGAATGACTACCCATAGAATGGCTGGTAATCCTGCATTGCCAAAAAGTAATTTTGTCAAAAACCGCAGTTTCTAGGCTTTGACTAAAAAGCAAACATTATAATTAGAACCAAATATTATCAATGTATGTCAAAGGTTACGAAAGTAATATGGATTGCACTCAAAGGAGATAACTCTAACTTAATATTAAGCAAAGGATAGCGACCAATCTTTCACACAACACATCATCTTGACATGACTGATTAATAACCTAACCAAATATTATCAAAGGTTTTAAAGGTTTTAAAGCTCACAAGTTTTCCCCTTTTAAATTAGTTCCAGGGGGATAACTCAAAAAGGAGGAAAGGGACCACTCTTGCATAAGGCATGCTGCATGCTGACTTGACATGTATATCCCTACCAAACACTGGCAAACAGAATTCCAAAATTCATTTAATGTAAATTAAGTTACTGTAACAATTATTCAGAATATTCTGCATGCAATTGTATGTAAGTAAGTTTAATAATTTGGACTCAATAATGTGAGTCTAGAGGAGGTTTCTTCCATAGGACCAGTTAAGAAAATTTTTGTGCGCCAAACCTTAATTATTTTCTTACCGAGCAACCTAAACATATGTTTTGGGTGCTCAAAAGAACCGTCTCATCGAGACGGTTCTTTTGAGTACCCACAACATATGTTTTGGTTGAAAAATAAGCTAAATAATTTTCACGTACGCACTCTTATCTGGGGGCTGGTTCTTCAACCATTGCTGCCACTCATGTTTGGCTATCTGATCGTTAATCATTTAGTCTTTGCAGTCCATTCTTAGTCCATTGAAATCTGTTATTGCATAATGGGCAAAAACAAAAACCATCTCCTTGGTTTACCGAGGCTGTAGGTGATTTGGTCACATTGGAATAATTGTAAAGGGGATGAATGCTCACTCTTCAAGTACTAAGCGCAGTGGCTCAATGGTAGAGTGTTTGACTCTAGACCGACAGGCCGGGGGTTCAAGCCTCAACGGTCTCACTGCGTGGGGGTCCTTGAGCAAGACACATTTATCCTAGCTTAGTACTGGTTCAACCCAGGAAAACCTGTCCCTATTTAACTGAAAAATTGTTGATGGGACGTAAAGAATCAAATCAAAAAACTATCAAGACCAAATCAGAGTCCTAGATAAGGCACTTTTTTCAATCAAAATGAAGTATTTCTTTTCTTATTTTGTGATGAAAACACTTATTGTGATGCTCATTGGAAGAGTTTCATTGAGACCCACAACATATGTTTTTTTCCCTAAAAACCCCACAACCATAGGTTGATGAGAAATAAGAAATTGAATCAAAAACCATCTTCTCTGGAGTAACTAGAAACATAGGTTTAGATAAACAAAATTTTTCAGGGTACAATTGTAAATATTTTCTTACCCATCAATTTTAACATATGTTTTGAGTGCTCAAAAGAACCGTCTCATTGAGACAGTTCTTTTGAGTACCCACAACATATGTTTTGGTTGAGAAATAAGAAAAATTATTTTTTGATAACACTCTTAACTAAAGGACTGTAGAAATAGTGCTATGGAAACATTGCGCCCTCACACAAATGCTTGTCCAAAAGGGTACTCTTTTACAAACAAGGGTGAAAGTATGTGCACTAAGTACTGGTTAACTGCCTAAACTAAGCTGGCCCAGGAAATTAATTTGGCAATGGTTAGGTTTACTGACTGGGACCTTAAACCACAAACCAAACAAACAAGGGCTTTAACTCTTGGTAATATTTTCCTGAAGCTCTCAAGTTCTCATCCACTCATTGTCTCTTAACATGTATCCGCTAACCAAGCGTCAAGGCTGTATTTCTTAACTCTTTGCATGTTGAGTAGTTTTCCTGCTTTTGTTGATGTCCACAGTCTTTGTTCATAATTAACCTTTTTAGAAAATTCTTTCAGGAACACTATCAGTCTATCAATGTGTCAAACGGTTTGGATTCAGATCAGGACAGAAGTTCTCTTAAGTTTTTGAGATCCTGCTATTGAGGTATGGTGAAAGAAAGATGGATGGATGAACAGAGAAGCAGAAAACAATTACAGTATATGCCACTTCAAGTTTTTCAAAGTAATCTGTACATAATCATAGGTTCAGATATAAACAAAAACTTTGAGCGTAAAATTGCAAATACTTTCTTACCCGTAAGTTAACACAAATGTTTTGGGTGCTCAAAAGAACCGTCTCATTGAGACGGTTCTTTTGAGTGCCCACAACATATGTTTTGGTCAAGAGAAATAAGGAAATTATTTTTCTGTTACGCACTCTTAACTGAAGTCCTGCATAATGATAATGGGTTTGAGACTGCAATGATAGAAAACTACCATGGTTTAATCAGCACAGGAGAGATTTTTGTCTCCAGAAAATGAGTCTCTTACTACGTGTAGATATTACACTTATGAGGGATGAAATTGCAAAATATTACAGTAATAAATTTACTGCACTATTCACCACCTTTTGAGCTAAGAGGTGTATCAATAAGACGAGGTCCTGTTAAGGTATGAAATCTCCCCAAAAAAGTCAAATTTTTAAACTGTGATGTTTGCATAATTCTGTGACTATGAAGGGACAGGGGACCCTGGGGAAGGGTTCATAGATATCAAAAGCCTGCAGATTTGTGATGACACACCATTAACTACACAATTCTAGATATACTTACAACCATGAGGATTTGTACTTTTAAAAGTAATGTCTAATGGAAAGTTCCAGACAAAATTCTGTCTTTCATCTTGACTCTTCTTTGTTATTTGTGTGATGCCTTCTTCCAGTCCCTGAAAGACAACCAAACATCATGTTGCTTATCTGTGATATCTATGTGGCAATGGCCATATCAAGCTCATTTGTATTGTTTATGCCTTTAAAGTATGAGTGCTTGAGTCTCAACATGTTAGAAATTGCAAACAAGGGAAAGTATGTGCACCAAGTTCTGGTAAACCGCTTGTTCAAGCTTGCCCAGGAAAAAGTGTGGTTAGGTGAACTGACCGTCCACAGTGTTTCCGCGAGAGTGCGTTTCTTGCGTTTTTGACGCAATAAATTGACTGCTGACGCACTGACAGTTTATCTGTGCGTTTTTCGTGACGCACACAAAAACAGCAGTGAGGACGAAACTCCATCTTATTTATGTGCCGAGATCTGAGGACTTCAATTTACCTCGATGATAAGGCTTCTATAAATAGTCTTCCTGTTGAAAATAGACCTGCGCAAAAATATCTTTGCTGGGTATTTCCATGACGTATCTGATTTATTTAAAAAACGACGACTGCGCATGTCAAGTCATTTGCGATTCGCACAGATGGGGTTTCGTTCCAAATAATTTTGGCTTGTTTCGCTCTCGTTGCTATTTTGGGGCATTATGAAGCATAAATTTAAAAAAAGTAGTCTAGAAAAGAAATTTTTTCTTTGCTCCAATACACCAAAATATATAAGACAACGATTTTAAAAGAAATGAAACCAATGCATCACGTCTATTTTTAGACAGGCCGACTGCGCATGGGTAAAGCGCTCAACTGTTAAACAACAATGGCTGCCCCGTAATGAAATTGGTGAGCAGACGTTTTTAATTCTTTTTCTCTAGAGGATAGGGCTTTACAAGCAACACAACATTGAATAATTCACATGAAACAGAAAATGTAACAAAAGCCATCGATCACAAGCCTATTGATAGTAAAACATGCACCGAATTTCGAGAACTTTTATCTTACGATAGGGGACATTCTTCAAATACCTTTAATATTGACGCATGCTCAGACAAAAAGTAATTAAAAAAGTTCTGACCCTCTCAATTTGCCAATGACCCCCAAATTTTCAAAGAAGGGGTCATCAATGACCCCCAAAAATTCTGGTCTTGCAGAAACACTGCGTCCAGCTGTTGACTTGGGACGTAAAGCAACAAAACAAACCAACAAAATAAACAATGTATGGTATTGCTGAAAATTTTGAGAAAAAGTTGATTAAAACTAGAAATGTGTCCATAGGACACGGATGCCCCCGCTATTGCCAAATTCACATAAATAGGGCATTGTCATTAACAAAGGGCCATAACTCTAAAAATAATCAGTAGATTTTATCCGTAATCGAACTTGACCTGTACTTAATGATTACATACCTGTGTATGAAATATGAATCCAATACACCAACATATTCAAAAGATATTGCCTGGAAACCATTTTTCATACAGAGATCAAGGGCCATAACTCTGATATTAATTGGTTGATTTTATCTGTAATCAAACTTGACCTGTATTTTATGATTATATACCTGTGTATGAAATATGAATCCATTTCACCAATGTATTCAAAAGATATCGCCTGGAAACCATTTTTCGTACCGAGATCAAGGGCCATAACTCTGATGATAATAGGTGGATTTTACCCGTAATCAAACTTGACCTGTATTTTATGATTATATACCTGTGTATGAAATATGAATCCAATAGATAACTGTTTTCAAAAGATATCGCCCGGAAACCATTTTTCATTCGGAGATCAAGGGCCATAACTCTGATAATAATTGGTGGATTTTGTCCATAATCAAACTTGACCTGTATTTTATGATTATGTACCTGTGTATGAAATATGAATCCAATACACCAATGTTTTCAAAAGATATCGCCCGGAAACCATTTTTCGTACGTACGGGACAGGACATACGGGACGTACGTACGGACAAGGGTGATGCTATATGCCCCCCCCCCCATTATAAATGGCGGGGGCATAATAAACACAGATCATCAAAAGCATGCAAATTCACGCAGCATGCAAAGAGTAAAAATATTTAAATGGCCCTTAAAAGATATATGGACATTAGCTGGTAAAGGTACAAAAAACCCACCACAATAGCATATATAGTTTACTTAAGCAGTATACACAAAATGTAGTAAAAACAGAACTGGAGTGTAAAAGGTCACACAGGTATCCCTCAGTTATTCTGAAACCTGCTTTAGAACATTCAAAATTCAAACTAATAATGCCCCACATTTTTATTAAATACGGATAGGCGTAGGATAATGGTGGGCTTCAGCCAGAACTCCTTCTTTACAGCTGTAGTGGGTGCATAAAACTGGGTGTGTTGTGTGTGCTTAGTATGTAATTTTGTCGCGGCACACCGTCAATTAAACTGAAAAATCATCATCTCAGTCATTCTGTCTCTCAATCTCATACAGTTAAAGAAATATTGCCTGTATCTTTCATCAAAAAAGTATGCTAAACAAAACTTAAATGTCGAAAGTATATCTTATAAAAGAGTAGTACAAGAAGGTTTGAGACTTTAAAACTTTTATTTGTAGCAATACGCTTAATTTTTCTAAAACAACATAGCTCCTAATAAATAATCGGCCATTTTCGATACCAGTTCCATGTTTAGAATGGCATCGGAGCAAAGATAAGTGCAGTCAAACTATCTCTGATCAATTCCAGTTCAATTGGAACCTAAATATTTATGTTGCCAAATGACAACGCTCAGGAATAGTTGTTTTCTCTGAAAGAGAAATGTAGCGATAAGAATATATCCTCAAAATTAACATTTTGTCAAGAATTTTCTGTTTCATCCGAACACTTGCGAAGTGTATATAAGATACAGTCATACACGTTTGAAGTAGGCGCCTATGAGGGATTCATATAGATTAAATTTATGAAACCCGTATGAACAGTTGAACGCTTAACTTCTTCAGCCAAAAAGCATTTATTAATAATAAAATTTGGTGTTTTAGTAATTTATGGAATACAGACACCGAGACTTTCTTGAAATAAGTTAGAATTAAATATCACACATACTGCGCAAGACCATTAAGTCCCCTTATCGAGCCTCAAGTATTCCTAGCTGTTAGAGAGATGCACATCCGCGCGGCTGGAAATAGTAACTGACCATTGTTACAGGTTGCATATTAACAGCACTTATCAATTGTTGCTGCGTTTATATATTAGTTTTCGCAAGGTGTTTTGTGCTAGTTATAAGGAAATGAGAGATGGATTATAATATTTGCAGTGGTCCAGAAATAACCAGGAAAACGCTATTGATCAGCTGTTTATATCGGTCATACACGTCAAGCAAAACTTTTCATGTCGAACTTCAGACAGTTATTTGTTTTGAAGGTATTCAATCAATCTATTTCTCGGCCGATACTTATCCTCCATTAATAACAATTCGAATTCATAACCACTTTCTCCCTGATTTTAACAGAGTCTGTCAAAATCTGCATTCCTCGTGGTAGCCCCTGCGCATGTTTTGTTTCCCGACATGTTTTTCTTTGATCAACAAGGTTACTGCGGCTGCGCCGATTTTGGGGTCAAAGAAAAGGTCATATGAATATTACGGAGAGATGCGAGAGTTTTGTGCGGGACGTTAAAAATTATTTTCCAGATTCTTTCTCGATTTTTTTCCCCTTTCCTTTACATTTCTATGTAAAAAAGATATGAACGTGCACTGGTTGGTTTGGGAACATTCCATTCCACCTGTCAAAACTAAGGATTCCAAAATTCACATAGAACTGCAAAATACGTAGGGCATATTTCTTTAACATCTCCAGATAACCAATCAAGTTGTCATATTAGAAATATATCAGCTCTAGCAGTGAATTGTTGTTTATTAATTCACTGTTTGGAGGTCAGTTGTAAAGAAGATCAAATCACGAGCGTGCAGTGATTTATCTTCGTACAACTGACCGACAAACAGTGAATTATTACTCAGCAAGTCACAGACTGGAGTTGATCTATTTGGATTCTAACACACAATAAACGACGAAAAACACATTTGAAGTCTTCAGTTTCTTCCAACTTTCAGCAATTGCACTAAAGAACTCCCGCCAAAACTTGGGCTATGTCGCATTCGTTTACGTTTATTTGTAACGTCTTTCAAGCGTAAAAACGGCGTTACACCATCTAACGCCATGAATGACGCCATTTTCCATTAAAAAATGACATCAGCTAGCGCGCACTTTCATCGCTTTCAAAACTGAATTATTGTTTGATATATCACACTTTTTTAGCATTGACTGTATAGGTCAGGTGTGTTAGAATAGCCATTTTAACTGACCTCTGATTTGCTAAATAAATTTTCACACCACCACCTGTCCAGGCAAATTGTCATACAGGGAACCAGATACCCCCACGGCCACCCCAACCCCCAGTCCCAACCTCCGGCATGAAAATCCTGTCTTTAACAACAATTTAAAGCTTAGATTTACTTACAGATGTGATCAACCAGTCTTGGCCATAGGTGAAGCAGTACTTGCAGTAGATATCATCAAACTCTGGAAACTGAAACAAGAAATATAGATAAGTATAGTGTGTCACACAAACATGCTGCACAGGGGACAAAAATATTTAAATATTGGACTTGTCCTGCAGAATGAGTGACTTACAATTTTCACTCGTCCTGCAAACACATGCACATGTCCTTTAAAAGCGTATGCAATAAAGATATAAGTGAGTAATATGGACAATTTTGTGAGAAAACCTGTCTTTGGGGTTTCTGACAAAGTGAGTTTCAGACCAGTCTCCTCAGCTACACAGACTAGCTAGAAAATTCAAATTTCATATGTAGCAAGCTTACACATGATACTTTTCAAATAGCGAATAACAAAAGGCTTAAGGAGCTGATCAGACTGCTCCGATGCGCAGGCTGGTCTGTGACTGTGTTGTTTGCAAATCACCGAAGACAGGCTTTCTTACTTCGAGGCCCATATGTAATATGACTTCCTCGCCTAATTCTTTTGAAAGCACTTGTCCTGTACACTCCTCCTACAGGACGAGTACTTTGGGAAGAATTGCTCGTCCTCTCTAGATTTCAACATGAGTACAATTACAGGTCTTTATTTTCTTACAATTTTAAGCTTTGTCATACTGAACCCAGATATTGCCTGTTTTGAAAACAATGTAGATCCAGATCAGCTGGCTTCTGGGAAGCCAGCTGATCAGGATCAACACTGTTTTCCACTCTGCCTGTGAATACATGTTTATAACTGGAGTCTTCTTTTTTTCCAATTGTCATTGCTTGTAAAGTTGTGATTGTGGCCTTTCTTAAATTTCTCATTTAAAGCTGCATAGTCTGTAACTTTTGATCTTTTAATTTTGTTTCTACTTTTCAAGAACACAGTAAAATAACTAAAATTCAGGTAAACATTTTACCAATTTCGTAAATCTTAACAAATTATCAGTATCAAAACAACAGCATTTATGTCAAAATTAACTGTCTATAATTATTGGAGGGACGCAAATAATTACCAACAAGAGAAAAACACACCTGTTTTATAAGATAATTCACTTTTCCGTGCAGTTTTCAGCTATAGTGAACTGATTTATTGTGAAAACATAACTTAATTCTACTTTTACAAATGATTTAAAAAGAAAATAAAAAATTTTGAAAAATGTTCATAGTTGCAGACTTAGTCTCTTTAATCTTTGCTTTCATGCTTGGGAAAGACTGTTTTCTAGTAGACTCTACTAGAGGCTCCGCTGATCATCTCCCCAGGGAAAGGGAAGTAAATCACACATTGACAATATAAAAGAGTAACTATCAAGCCTGTGGTAACTTACAATAATACAGGATAGATTGTAGAGGTTCCTAAGATATATGACTTACACATGTGCAGGTTCATCTTGACTTTTGCTGTCAGCATACTACTCGATTTATTAAGCTTAGTTTATACACATTTTTTTTTTACATATTTTTTTTACATATTTTTTTTTACATATTTTTTTTATATGTACATTGTATTAGTATCATTTTTTTACATAAATTCTTGATTCTTAAAATGTGCAATATGACGAATGACATGTCAGCAAATCTTCAAAGTGAAAACTTCACTTCCTATGGGTACACTGTACTTTCGGAGATAACACATATTAAATTTGGAAGCTTATTGATAGAGCCTGTCAGATGTCCTGAACAAGTAATTTGCGTTAGATTTCACTGAAACAAATGAGGGCATCCCAGTAGGTGGGGAGGCTGTGGTTACAAATGACTGTGGCTGCAGTGCAGACTATAAACACAAAACTATCGGCATAAACCCTTTACATGCCCGGGTATATTGGTAAACAGAAGCAAATTCATGCCCTGTATTGCAAGAACGGAGATGGTAGAAGATCGCTTCAATAAAAATATCTATTCTCCCTAAGATGCCAGAAAAAGTATCATTAATTCACTGAGTTTCAAGTCACTATAATATAGGCCTGGCTTTTATTGAGCTATTTAAGAGCTAAGAAGACCCTAGAAGTTAGGGTCTTTGTCACTTTGAGAAAGCTAGATTTTTTATAGCCGTAGAATCTTCTACTTTCTTTCTTTCTGTCTTACTGGCTTGGCTCATACTTGAGCATAACACCAGGGTAGGGCTGGCTAATCGATGCCAAAATGCTAATGGATAATCGGTGCTTGAATTTTGATTTATAACCGATTTGTAATCGCTCAAAGTCAAACTTGAAAGAAGGTCTCAGAAACTTTTGGCATTGATTTCCCCATCATTTCGCTAAGCAACACTAAGTAGTGTATGTTATATAATTCAAAAGACAATAGGCTTCAATTAATTTAAAAGGTGGCACCTTTGCTCAAAACAAGTCTCTATCCACTCTGTTGGAAGAAAATTGACTTGCAAATTGGCAAAGTCTGCAATTAAACTCACTGCCAGCCATTGTTGTTGTCATGTTGTCATATACTTGTCCTTTTCAATAGACCCTGCTCCACAATGAATCTTGTGAAAGAGAAGCAAGGAGGACTGGTCCCTCCGGGCCTCAAGAGATGGCCATTCAAGCTAATCAAGCATTTCTTCGACACTACTCGTGTTTCGCCATCTCCTGCAGGTCCAGCGGGCTGCTGTCCTCTGAACTTTCTCAATCTGATTAATCTGAAGTTTTGAGTGAGGGCTGCATACTCTAGTTTATGCCGAACCAAAGTTTTGTAGAAATTATAATGACACCTGCTTGATAAATTGCCTAATGGGAAGGTCTTAATGGACGTAATCATACCTATGGACCGTGTCGAGAGAAAACCTGACGTAGGTGCATGTGAACATCAAAGGCGCAGACCAGCCTACACATCCGTGCAGTCTGATCAGTGATCAGCGCCTTTGATATTCGCTCCCAGGAAAGTATAATTGATCAATTTGCTACACACAAAATTACAGCATTCTAGCTAATCTCTGTAACTGAGTAATTTGGTTTTAGTCTTGCATGGTCGGAAACCCTGAATACAGGTCTTCTCGATGAGGTCCAGATAATTTCTATGACCCGGTTTCATTTCCCTCAAATTGACAATTTTTTTATTCTTCTTATAATTAACATGTAGAGCAACAAA
This sequence comes from Loripinus fragilis, assembly GCA_964019695.1. Taxonomy (NCBI): domain Eukaryota; kingdom Metazoa; phylum Mollusca; class Bivalvia; order Lucinida; family Lucinidae; genus Loripinus; species Loripinus fragilis. Next base: position 67,005,700 of record OZ026516.1, read on the forward strand.
GTATGTTTAAAATGTTTTGACTTTACATCGTGAGCCTGTGTTGTTACAATGCATTCCATTATAGATATAAAATTCCTGCCTGTTCCAATTCAGAGACTTTTCGGTTCCCCCAACATTCATTTGACTGTGTGTTTGCCGTCGTGGTTCTAAAGTAGGCCCTGGCTCCGTTACAATGTAGCCAAAGATCTCATGTTATGCCTACCGAAGCCAAAATGAAGTCTGCATCCTTAATGGGTGTTCTAATTGAAAAGACTCTAGACTAAGCGCATATCTTTTCGAAAACACAACTCTTTGAAGTACCACCAAGGATCAGTGCTGTAAATACTTTGCCAAAACCTGCGGGGACATAGATGAAATATTGTTAAAAAACCTGCTGAAGAAAAAAAGTAAAAAAAATTGTGACTGTCTGAAAACAATTTTGTCCAGCATTCGGTTTCTCACGCGACAAGAAATATCCTTTCTAGCAAAAGATCGTGACCAAGCCGACTAAAATCTTGTCTCTAAATGCATAAAAACCCTTTAAAAACGCAAATAGAAGCGCTAAAAATTCAAAATTTCCCCTGGGGAGGCCCCCCAAACCCCCTAACGAGAAGCGAGATTATCCCCCCTCTCGTGCTCTCCTCTCTTTGACACTCGATGGCTTTCTCCGCCGGACCACTTTTAAATATGCAGCGATGGCCCTGGCTTGGGTACCAGATGAATGACCACAAGCAAATGTTTCTCCTGTCTTTAAAAAGGGTGAAAAATATGATACTGCTAACTACAGGCCGGTGTCGCTCATGTGCATCTTCTGCAAAACCCTAGAGCAAAATTTAGTCAGCAACATCAACAAACACTAAGCCTAAGATAGCATAATTGCTGACTGTCAGCATGTTGTCCGAAGTCAGAGATCTTGCGAAACCCATTTGGTCCATTTTGACAAGTATATGACCCCTGCTCACAGTTTGTAGTCTACCAGGTCATCACATAGTGCTCAATACGGCAGACACCAGACATACAGTGATGCCCTGAAGAATTCTTTTTACCCCCGAACTATTTCACATTGGAATAGTCTGCCTCCTTCTGTGGCCAATATCCAGTCCACAGAGGAGTTTAGGGCACTCCTTATTTAAACAAAAATTCAGCCAAAAATTCTTGTGTTTTTTTTTGTTGTTGTTTTTTTGTTGTTGTTTTTGTTTTTTATTTTTTCAAAATTCGCACTCCCTGGCAAAATGCTCAAGTTTGAGTGAGGCCAGTATTGTAGAAAGAAAGAAAAACATAATTTTTCAATGTTTTAACACCTTGGCCAGGTAGGTCTATTGATGACACGTGCAATGCGCGTTATTGATAATTGTATCAGTAATTTATTATTATGGCAGATTGAATAATGTAGAATGAGCCGAAACGAGAAAAAAGGGACACGGCGGAAAACATACTTGCCCAAAAAAGGGGGTTTTACTCTCGCCGGACCTACTTGACCGGCAACAATGGCCTTGCAAGCTAAAGACACATTGTAGATGAGTGCCAGTATTGGAGAGATCTCATGCTACACTCTTTAAGCTCTTTGGCATTCAGTCCAATCGGGCCAGAAGCTTTATGGACATTTAGTCCGTCGAACAGTTTGGTGACCCCTTTCAGTTCAACTGTTTTCAGGAGAATGGACTAGCCCCATTGGAGGGCGGGTCAGAGTCGTCTTCAGGCTCAATGAATCTAATTTACCATTAAAAATAATATAAAATCATTATTTCGAAATTTAGGGCGCTTTACCTTTAATAAATGAGCCCTCCTGTATTGTCTTAACCTGCCAAATGCTGTCTTATTGTGGATTGTCGGGAATATGTATCGATCGGAAACCGATTAGGCTAGACGCGTTTTGACGTGTTTCGCGGAAAATAGCTTCTGCGTTTTCCTCGATTCAGATCCCAAAAATTAGAGCTACACGCCGAAAACAAATAAAGCAATCGTTATTTTCTTTAACATAAAATAAACTTCGAGGTATAGACGTATAATTACTTCAGCAGATTCAATTTGTCCTCCAACCATAACCAAAAAAACTGACGCCATCTTTGTAAACACTCGGTAGTTCGGGACCTAAAACTCATAACTCCCCAGCACGAGTACATACTCCCCAGTATGCGGGTGCACCAGTAGACTCTGGAAGCGCGCTAGCACGTACTAACCTGTCGCCTTTCGCTCGGTGCACACTGGGATTGAACCGCTATTTTATTAAAAAATATATCATGCGATCACTGCTTGCATGACTCAGGGCTTTACATTAAAAATATTGGCTAAAAGAGAACTGATAAACTGTCAAAAATTTAACTTTTGGCTATTCTGTCACTACAGGAGTTGAACGGGACTAGCCAAATGTCGCTAGTTACCCTTCTTTCTTTCTTCTGTATTTTCCCTCTTTTTGTTCAGAGGCACCACAGTCCCGTGAATCCACAGTCTTGTGTAGTAGTTTAAAAGTTTTTAAAAGTTTAAAACAGTTTATAAAATAGTAACTCCACCGTGATTTAAAAGTTCCGTGCAACACCAACTAAAAATTTCTAACTATATACATTAGTGGAGCGCCCACGGGCAGCCATTACACTTGTTGTTTCATTAAAAACAGTCTCTTTGTATGCACTTTATAAAAGTAGTCTCTGGATATCGCTTCCAATGAGCCAATCACACAGGACAGTTCTGGTATCATAACCCGAATAATGTCAGGACAGATGATAATTCTCAGGAAACTCTCCCAGTCACTGAAGTGGGTCTTCCATATGTATATATCACTGTTGTCTATGATGATCTTCTTAAGCTGTTCTGTAGTAACTGTTCGTATCGCATGGTAGGCTGGACATCGAGTGACGACATGACGAGTATCCTCCACCTCCAGTTGACATAATCGACAATTTGGGTCAGTAGTCTTGTTGCTAAATATGTGCCTATTCGACTGAAGCAGATATACTCCGGTGAGAAACCTTGCTTTGATAACTCCTTTTCTGACTGCCGACACTGTCTCGAGATCTTGCCAGACTAGATGTGAATGACCTACACGCAGTCCTCGCACCGACAGATACTTAAATGTTTTCTTATTCTTTATGTCATCTCTGTACAGCCTTGTCCAATAAGAAGCTACAGCATTCTTGCATAAACTTTTCCACTGTTCTTTCCCAATATCTGAGACCATAATGTTACTTAGGCTCGGTAGGCTATACTGTTCAAGAACTAGAGCAACCATGTGGAAGAAACAGTACTCATTGTTGAAACTGCAGGCTAGCTGTCGTTGAACCACGTCCCTCAAACACTTGTTATCGCTATTGATGACAGTATGTAATAAACCCAATTGTTTCTTATGTATTTATACCCATAATGCAAAGGGCGAAATGCGAGAGATCTAGATGAGGTATCGTCAGGTCTCGAGAGAATGGTAGACTCTTACACAGGATTCCGGGACACCTCGGCCCCTAACAAACTCGGCCCCTAGAAAACTCGGCCCCTAAAAAAGTTTGACTACCAACTCAGTCCCTACAAACTCGGCCTTAACCGAAATATTGTTTCAGGAGGCCGTATTATTCCATTGTACATGTGCATAATCCCAATTATATTTTGTCTATTTTTAAGTTGACCCATTGACAACAAACTCAGTACCAAATAACCAGTATGAGGGTCTGGCTGGGATATAATGATTAGTGAATAATAGACTTATTTTATAATAAATAGTGAATAATGAGCCCAAAAAATAATGAATAGTAAATAATGAGGGCCTAAAAATAATGTATAATCCTATTTTTTAATGAACTGAAGAAAAAAATAATGAATAGTGAATAATCAGATTTCCTTGCCAGCTTTCATAATTGGTCTTATCTTAATGAATAACCCAACATCTTAATGAGATGAATAATGGGCTAAAATTTTAATGGATAGTGAAAACCAAACCCCCTCCCATCCAGTGTCACCATGGCTTTAAAATTAAAACGTTCCACATCAGCAATTAATTGTTAATAATATTAAAGAATGTTTCTATGATCAACATCTCTTTGTATGCTTAATACTTTTTACTTTTTTCGTTGTCAGAGACGCTCATCTACCGCTGCATGCAGAGCCACGTTCAGAAACAAGTGCATTGAATTAAGCCTAGAGCTGTGCTGAGTTATACTTTGTACATCGGATAGCTCTTACGAGACATGCATGGATGCATCTATTCACTAGCTGTTCTAATGTGACATATAGCAAACAGTGCAGTCCAAGCTGAGAAGCCTGATAATGTGGCGGTTTATTGAAGGTCTACCATAATTGAAATATCAAATAAAATTATCTATGATGACTCAAGCGGTAAGAATAATAAATGTGTGCAAATATCGAAGGCTCTAGATGCGCAGTCGCGCCTTAGCCTTCGCTGGTCGCATATTTATACCATGTGTTTGCTCGAATAATAGGCACGGGATGCTAGGCTGAGCACAATTACGTCCTTAAGCTTCATACTTGAAGTAAATCGTTTGGAGTTCCGTAAAATTTGAACACTCCTTCAGCAACTCTGAGCCATAATCATACCTGTTATACCTCTTGGCAACACCCTAAAGTGCAGCCTAGGGGTTAAGCGACCGAGTCATAGAAACCCCATGTAATTCTTGAAAATGTCTATCTAGGTTGTTTTTGAATCAGTTCACACGATATTACTTGCTCTGGAAGTCGATTCCATGCATTGATCACATGTTGACTGAAATTATTATATCTGATGTTCAATATTTTTTTTATTTTTTTTTGCTGTTGTTGCTTTATTCTCCCGTCCATTTGGTGTGTTGGGGATCGGGGAGGACCATCCACCTCTTACACCTTACAGACTACATTTTTTTCTTCTAAATAAAACGTATGTATTACATATTAATCGACTGTTTACTTACTGTAAAGGCGGCAACTTCAATATTCATATCTGGTCGTGGCTTGGCTGTTTCATCTACGAGAGGTGATTCACGAGTTTTGAAACACTTTTGAATCGCTCGTTATAATCAAGCATAGCGGTTCAACAGCACGAAATTCACAGGTATTTATCAATATAGGTATGTATTACATATACATGTCAGTTTTTGTGTGAATTCTAAAATGGGAAGACCTAAAATTGACAGTGTAGTGGGAGGTATCATTACATACCTTTTGAAGAAGAAAACGTCTTACAAGCATATTCAACGAGCGTTTAAAGGTCAAGGACATGATATGTGTATAGCTACAATCCATCGAGTAGAGCACTTAATAGGTAAAACTCGCGTTACTGGTTACAAATGGCAAAAATTGGGTCATACAAAAGGACACCCCAAAAGTCAACACCTGGAGTTATTCGTAAAGTCGCCATTATGATTAAAGGGTTAAAGTAAGTAAGGGTGCAAATATCAGGAGTCGATACAATCAAGTACCACACCCGACCCAGGATACCAAAGGGAAAGTTACAAACTAACAGTCAGACACCACAAACGAGAGCCAAGAGGTCAGCAGGTGACCACAAAGCACAAATAAACAGACGCGCACAAAGACATAGCAAACATAAGACAGAACAAAAACATAAAAGATCCACAAAAGAAGTACCGCCTTGGAACGGTCAGTAAAATATTTTACTGGAGAGCTTAAACCAGTTAAACGGCGCGCCAACCTCACCCTAACCCTCCCACACAACGTGAAATGGCAACTAAACTAGGAGTATCTCAGTCAACCATTCAAAGGATTATTAAAATACACTGCAAGCAAAATTGCGAAAAAGTGCAAAAGTCACAAGTTCGATGCTGCACAAATTGAAAAATGACGTCAACGTTCATGGCAGCTTTATAAACGTTTGAACTGTGACAAGTGGAAAACTTTGTGACGACAGATGAGGCGATGCTACACTTGGGTGGCAGCTATGGTCGTCGTCGAGTCTGCTACATCTGTAAAGAGCATTATGATCCTTCAAAACTTAAATTTGTTAAACGGGATTCGTTTGGGCTCCGAAACGCCACTACTCTCACACCTCTTCCCATTTGTGAAAGATTATAATATAGTTTCTTTGCACTGGATCCTTCCGAAACCATGATGTTGACGTAGCTATTGTAAACCTTCTTGGAATGGTCCTGAGTATCTTTCTGCAACTGCTTATACTGTGTGACATCCTCCCGCTTGCCACTCTTCTTCGCTCTACAGTATGCTCTTTTCTTTCTCATGGATAGGCTTTTGGTCTTGTTGTTAATCCAGGGCTGGTGGAAACGTAATGAGGTCATCTTCGATGGGACACAGGAGTCTATAGCCTCAGCAAAACGTCATGAAGGAGCTCCAAGGTGTGTTTATGTCTGTGTCCGCGGTATATTCCGAAGTGAACTTTCAGAAAAGGCTTTTACTTGCAAGCTCATGTCATACAGATCCACCTCTTTCCACCAGTAAATCTTCCTCTGTGATAGTTTCTTCCTTGGTGCAAGGTCCTTTGCTTCCACAATGTCATGGTCACTCACTCATAGAATTGGTTTACACTTGTAATATAGTAAGTGAGTAAATCAGAGATGGTCTGTTAGTGATGTATACGTCTAGGATGTTGTTTCCACGGGTCGGGAACCTAACTACCTGTTCTGAGCTAGTGTCAAGGACAGTTACATGATTGTAACTATTACCGTTGACAGCAGTTCTGTCCCACTCAATATCTGAGAGATTTGCATCCCCACCAATCCAGATAGCTGATCTTTGGAACTGTGTATGTAGACAAAATACCTGTGTATAAATATCTCTGATAATATTGATTGGGGTCAACATATTTCAGAAATTTCTTCCAAAGAAGCTAAGACCCTAGGTTTCTTTCGCATGAACTTGGCTTTTGCATCTAAGAGTACTAAGGAAGATGCATACAAAACACTGGTTCAGCCTAATCTAGAGTATGCAGCACCCAATTGGAGCCCTTACTCAAAACTTCAGATTTATCAGGTAAATAAAGTTCAGAGGACAGCAGCCCCCTGGACCTGCAGAAGATGGCTAAACACAAGTTATGTGGGCGAGATGCTTGACGAGCTAGAATGGCCATCTCTTGAGGCCCGTAGGGATCGGTCCTCCCTGCTTCTCTTTCATAAATTACACTCTGGTGCTGTGTCTATAGAAAAAGACAAGTACCTGACCCCTGCTCACAGTTTGAAAACTACCAGGGCATCACAGTGACCAATATTGTAGATACCGGACATACAGTAATGCACTGAAGGACTCTTTTTCCCCGAACTATTCCACAGGGGAATAGTCTTTCTCCTTTAGTGTTCAATTCCCAGACTACTGAGGAGTTTAGGGCACTCCTCATTTAGTCAAAAACAGAGCCAAAAGATTTTTTAATTCAAAATTCGCACTATCTGGCGTCATGATCGAATTCGATCGTGCCAGTATAACGAGATAGACAGACCACTGATCTGAGTGCATACTTCCTCCATGTTTGCTTGATCACTACTTTGTGGTCTGTACTGGGTACAGATGATCAGAGGCTCTTTGTCTATGTTTTGGAAAGAGGCTGCAGTAGTCTCTGATGTCATATTGAGGTAAATCTCACATCCAGCTAGGTTTTCCCTAGCAGCAATAATGGCATCACCATGATATTCTTGTTTTCTATCTCGCCTAGCAATGATGTTGTAACGGTGTATTAACACTTCCCTTTCTAAAATGCTTGGATAAAGCCATGTTACAGAATCAATTATAATATCTGGGCTGGACTCAGTCAACAGGAGCCAAAGTCAAAGCCAGTAGGGATAGTCAGCGCCCTGAAAGCTGAGCGGCTTTCAGGTTTCCCTGTTTGGTCCGTAAAACGAGAAAAGGGGAAAGCCATTGAGATATTTGACTACCCCTCACATTCTGAATGCAGGATTTATACGGCACTCCCACGCACCTACAAGATGACATCGGCACATCCAGAAGTCTCCACGATGGTTGAAGACACACCAGCCACGGTGACTAGAGAGACACAGGCAACTGCTATTATTGAAGAAAGACCAGTCGTTAAGAAACCAGCGCCATTGGCGACGCTAGAACTACCAACAAAGAGGAGATAGAAGAAGAAACCTCCTTTCCCCAGAAGATTCAGGTTGGATTTGCACCTCAAGTAACCCCAGCCCCGAAACCTATGGCCTAAGGAATTAACAACACCACAGACAGCAACTTAAAAGAACCACCGACCAACCAGAGCATCTCCAAAGAACATTGTGTGGTGATGGTCAAACAGTTAACGGCTACACTAACAACCCACATCATGACAAGAATTGGACCATAGGCGCGATACTTACACAAACAAGAGGCAGTCTGATCATGCTGCTCAAACACAAGACAAATGGAGTTGTAGCACATGCTCAAGTCTTCACAAAAACAATGCAGCACTTTAAAGCCGACTTATTTTGTAAGAATATTGTCAACAACTGCGGTGGCTTTGAAAACGCCCAACATCTCTTCTTTAGCTGTCCACTGTATGCTGGCAGCAGAAGTAATCTGTCAATACGTTTGGAAATCTACTCCATTAATCAACTTCTACACGGAATAGAAGACACCACTCTGCAGGAAAAAAATAAAACCCTCTTCATAGCGGTACACAGAGTCTATACTTTTTGATCTTCTATTTTTAGAGATATTGTTTCTGATTTTCAAGAACACAATGATATTGCTAAAATTCGTGGTATAAATTTTACCTGCTTCGTAAACAATAACACATTATCACTATCAAAACAACAGCATTAATGCTACAATTAACTGTCTAGAATTTCTCGAGGGATGTAAACAATTACCAACACGAAAAAAACACCTGTTTTTATAAGATAATTCAATTTTCCATGCTTTTTCCAGCTGTAGTAAACAGAATAACCTCTATTTTTAAAATGATTTGCAAGGAAAATAAACAGTATGATCACGGCGTCATTATGATCTCGAAACAATGTATGCATTGTGTCTAGATGGTAAAGACTCCCCGGCAATTCAGTACACTGAACACGACATTGAGCTGATATTTGTCAAAAATAGTAAGTGAGTATGATCAAGAAATACCACAATCACAAACTGCAGAAAAACCGATGGTCTATGGTAGCAAACCACTGATCGGATCAGCTCGGCCTGGGCAAATTTGATAATATAAAGGGGTACCCTTCAATTCTTGGCTCTAAATACCCTTTGTTGCATTTTATACTGTCAAGTGCTGTTTCTGTGAGCCTGGGGATGTTTGTGCATCAATAAAAAGCATGTTTTGGCAACTGAAAATACTAAATGTGGCTATCCGGCCAAAATACGAATGTGTGGCTCGGCCTGGAAATGCATCAGAATTCTACTTTCATTTTCATATACACAAACTCGAAGCTGATTATCAAAGAAACGAGGTGGGAGGCAGGTATTGAGTTGTAAATGTTGCACATGATCATGGGGATTTCTGCATGATTTAGCAAGATTTGAGTGGCTTGCTCGAGCACACTGTCCAGCAGGGGCATCCGATTTGGTACATTTTGTCGTAAAAATTGCCATCGAAAAAGTGGGGTCCGAGAAGATTTCTATGCTATTGGCTCTCTTATGTAAGATCAATTTTAGTGTTTTATTTCTCTAGAATCCAAAAAAACATCTCTAATCTTGATTTAGATTGAAGAGAATTGGCTTTTATGCTTGAAACTGGTCGCAATCAGAATTTATCTTAGTGTGCCCTCCGGCACGCTCTGGGGCCTCCGTTTGATGGTGGTTTGCTACCTATGTGGTGCTGACGTGATGTCGTAACCAATTACCCCCCCCCCCCTCTCTCTCTCTCTCTCTCTTGTTTGCATATATATTTTGTTCGTTCCAAAAACCCTCATTGTATAGAGCAGCATACATGTACCACTTTTTAGGAGGTGACTCTTATAAGCTTACGCTTAATGTCAAATCCTTTTCATTTACATGACTTGTTATATCATTGTGCTTTGTATGCTGTATTCTGGAGAATAATTAAGATATGTTTAAATCAAGTCTTAACGACTACACGGACGAAGAAAGCCAGAGTGTAGTCATGATCGCCAAGAATCCAGGCTCCAAGTACCACGTGAGAATTCAGTACAACTTCGCTAGATGGAGCTTTAGAAGAAGAGTAGTGGAACGCAGTTCTAGTCTCGAAGAAAAACTTGGACACATGGCCGGATCCAGAGGGGGACAGCGGGTCCGTAGCCCCCCCCCCCTGAAAAATCACAAAAATATAGGGTTCCTTAGCAATACTGGTACGGATCCCCTGAAAAATCACAAAGCTACAAAGCCAGCATTCAATGTTGGGCAATCATCGGCCCGCCAGCAAAACGCCAATTAAATGGCGTTTCGCTGGCGGCTGATGATGGCCCGATTTAAGCGGTATTTCGATCCACTTACCAACTAATAATAATAATAATAATAATAATAATAATTAAAAGAAAAAAAAGAAAAAAAAGCCTTGTCAAAGTTCGACCCTCACCGAAAAAACTCTGGATCCGCGCATGTCCAGCCTCCAAGTACCACGTGAGAATCCAGTACAACTTCGCTAGATGGAGCTGTAGAAGAAGAGTAGTGAACGCATCTCTAGTCCCGAAGAAAAACTTGGACCGACAAGATATTCCAGAATTCACTACAGTATATTTACATTTTTAAAGCAATTTTTAGATTTTTGAAACCGTTCATAGCCTCATGAACGACACAAATTTGGTTGACAGCTCTCAAGCTCACTTGCCCGTGCAAGTCGCTTCGAACATCGAATTCATTCGCCAGATGTGACACTGGTGTTGTGATTGACAGCGAGTCACACCTGAGTCGCACATGCAAAACAAGCTTCTTGTTTTCTCATTGGCTGTCCGTGTTCACACTGGCTGTTCCGCTTTTCCGTTTTACTCTCCGACAAAACCATTAAAACGCTTATATTTTAAATACAATACTGTTTTATTTCCCAAATTAATAATATTTTTATATATTAAATATGCATAATAAAATGTAATTTTAAAAAAATAAATTCAATGTTTGATCTGTTCATGGAATCATGCAAATTTAACGTGAAGCCCTTCGATCCGAAGTATTCATGATTCCATGAACATTCCAAAAATTGATTTCATTTCTTAAATATTGGCAGCAAGACCAGCAAACACGCTTCGGCCGGGTATACACAGGTTACCAGCACCGAGTTACATCTTCTAGGGCTCTGAACACTGTCACGTGTGCCGTGGCGAGCTGTGTTCGGGTGATGACTAGTTGCAAGGGCTTACCCACGAGAGAAAGCATCTCTCGAGAGGGAATTGCAAATCCGTTTTTGAAGCCCACCCCGGGAACACTTGAAACTTCAATAATCTCTGTCCATGCCTTCGCCGCTTCCCTGTACTTTTATCTACTCGCGATGACAAAAACAGACTTCCCTGGTCTGGCCAAGAAAACTTACATACTCTACGCTTTCCGTTATATAGTGTTTTCGTTGCTTCCAAAGGATAACCTTTTTTAAGAACATATTTCACAGACAACAGACTGCAACTGACGACAATCTTTGTATTTTGATCAAATTATGCATAACGATTGGCGTTGACATAATCAGTTTTTACTAGCTTAGTAATTAACGGTTTCAAGCTTAATGTTTGTTGTTTTTAAGGTTAGGGTTTTTACCGCTCGTTTGTAAAAACCCATCAAATATTCTTACTTTTGAAATCAAATACTATGATATGCTCAGCTCTTGGAACCATTTTCTTCCAGATTTTATTGGATTTAGAACTTTAATATGTCCCCTTTAAAAAGTCCGTAAGGCCATGCTATCTTTGACATAAAATATCAGTTTTAAGCTTTATTTTTACATATCAAAAGGTGACTTTTTTGTCACATGGTACCACTTTAATTTGGATCACTGTGTGGCTATTGATATATTAACAGAATACACCAAATTTCAGCATTGAAAACAAACAATCGCCATTATCACAATATCGTTTTCCGATAAACATCGATTGTCCAATACTTCGTAATATAAACCCTTGTTATGCTGAATATATTATGTACTACACTCCTCCCCATGTTGTTTTATCTTTGTTAACCTGCGATAAATACAAGTTATAAGCATGTGTTAACAAACAGAGTGAAAAACAGTGTGGATCCTGATCAGATGGCTTCGCCAGAAGCCATCTGATCTGGATCCACACTGTTTTCAAGCAAAAAGACGACAAATCCGGGTTCAGCATGACATGAGTCAATAAGTTCGTTTATCTACAATAGACAGAAAAGCCTCTCGATAGGCCGTACTAATCAAGTTACATAGCTCTATAATCATAAGCCGCAATGTATACAGGGGTTGGTTATTGGCCAATATCGATCATGAACCTATCTATCGGTACGTGTGCTGACAGGCTCGAACTATCCATTCGCTGGTTTCCAGCTCTCTAATAACAACGATATTAAACATGTGGGAACCAGTTAACGAACAGCGATTAACAGTGGCTCGAGTCTTTGGTATGGTGTTGCATTAACGCAGATTGCTAGCTAGATCTTATTATACTAAATGGAGCAATCAGGTATGTTGATGATTTTATTTACATTCATTTGTGCTAGCTCATCAGATGATAATGCTAATCATATGGGGCGTAAAGTGGCGCGTTAATCATGCATGCATATGTAGTTAATTAATGGGGCTGCTGGCCCCTGAGAATTGCCCACGCTTTGGTCTTGACCTTTGCTTACTGCAATACTTAGTGTGCGAGCAGCGAATGGTCTGGTGAGATGGCGCGGTCGGGTATGAATGTTCGCTAGTCACTTATAAATGCGAGATGCAGCGTACCGTATTCGACCTACAGTAATAGACTGACATGCTCCTATAAGCGCACATTGAGTACTTAATTGATTAGCTAGCTGTTTACTTTTATATATATGAACTTCTGATTTCACAATTTAATGGTAAAATTCCATATTATTACTATAGAGACTTAAATTTATTTGCTTAGATATCCTCATGCGTTATTAGAAAAGCGTCATAACATGAGGATACAATGACCACATAGGGCACATTTTCCTTAGGTACGGCGGTATTTATACCGATCACTTAGCCATACAAGAACGACGTACAATGTGAAAAGATGCATCGATCAGCCTGCACGTATGTGCTGGCTCATTAAGGTTTTTACTTGCCCGCAAAAGCTTATTATCAAAACTCTCGCGCGCAAAATGTTAAATAGACATGAGTGACAGATATTTAACTTAAGTTAAACGTGGACGACGTGGCAGACATGGAGTACACATGATTATCAACTTCAGAATTGTTTGATCAGGTATCACTCGAACCCATGGATGGTTCGAATAGGTACCGACTGTCAAGATATATTTAAAAAAAGCAACAACACTAGCTCACTAGCCTATATTTTCTAATAAGTTAGTAACTTCATTAAGAAGCGAATTTCAGCCTAAACTATGGCACCACACTTAACACATACTATCGATACAGATGACAAAATACAGATGAAAATCAGTGGGCAATGGATATATAGTGGGCAATGTTCTCAAAACGGAAATTTGCAAATTTCCAGGCATCACTGATATATCAGCTTTGTTATAGTTACTGCAGGATAATGCATATATCAACTTTTACTGCTTGTGTAGTAATGTATTATTTGAAATACGAAAAGTGAAAAAATCATTAAAAAAAACCCCTACAATTTGTATAGTTATCTGGGCATTCCTGATGTATCGGCCATTACTTATATAGTCAAATGCAATCACTACATGGTGATATAATATGAAAATGTTGACAGCAAAAAATAAAACCCGTTGCACCCTTGCAAAGCTATGCCCTATGATTAACCAATTGGAAAAAAAAAACCCGGATGACCAAACACAACAGAACCCCTATCGAAAAGGCACTATTTGCACACTCAAAAACTACTTTTTTGCATGGTTTCCTACAATAGCTACGTTAATTGCACTTTACCAAAGCGGTGCCACGTGAACACCATGTTATACCATAGTCATGCCAGAACAACCGCATTCTCTCTCTCTCTCTCTCTCTCTCTCTCTCTCTCTCTCTCTCTCTCTCTCTCTCTCTCTTGAAAAAAGTCAATAAACCACAACAATAGTTATTCAGCATGCATATTAATAGTTAAATACCAACTTTGATTGTCATGTCCATCAACATATTCTAGACAGTTAAACCAGATTAAAATGCAAATCTACCCAGCGTGCAAAGAGTTAATGCCATCTGATATATATATTTGTTTTCCATACATCGCAAAAAATAAATAATCTAGTACTTTATTCAGACTCCAGTGGACAGTACTTCATTCAGGCACAAGAAGACAGTAATTCATCAGACTTAAGTAGACACTACTTTATTCAGACGCAAGTGGACAATACTTTATTTAGATTTTGGACAGTGCTTTATTCAGTCTCCAGTGAACAGTACATTACATAGCACATTAGACTCCAGAGGCAAACGTACTACTGATGCCAGGCTTTACACATTACAAATAAAGACAGGTACCAGAACAACGAGCGCCCGCGGACGCTCTTATTATTAAACTCGCCTCAGTTGACAGTACTTTATTTGACTCCTGTGGACAGTACTTTATTCAGGCTCAAGCGGACAATACTTTATAATGGCTCAAGCAGACAGTACTTTATTTAGACTCTTGTTTTCTAACAATTCTGTTACATTTTTTCTTTTCAGAAAGAAGATTCGAGCTTGAAAGCCAACGATCAGCTTGGCTTCTAAGTGGGCTCCAGGAATTATTTGAAGACAAGAGGCACTGTGATGTAGATATAATAATTCAAAATGAAACGTTTCCCTGTCATAAAGTAGTTTTAGCTGCGTCTTCCAAGTATTTTGATCTGATGTTCTCATCTGGTCTTCAAGAATCAACATCTAGAACGATTTTCCTCAATGATATACATAGTAAGACATTTGCTGACATCTTAGATTTTATGTATCGTGGAAAGAACCCAATAGAAGAAGACAATGTCGAAGAATTGTTAAAGGCATCAAGTGTTTTTCAAATGTCGTGCTTACACAGTCAATGTGAGAATTTTCTTGTTGATAGAATATGTGCAGATAACTGCATTGGCTTGTGGTTGATCGCCAGGTCTTACTATTGTACAAAGTTAGAAGAAGCAGCCTGGTCTTTTCTTCTGGAACATTTTGATGAAGTTTGGGATCGAGGGGAATTTGAAAAACTGGAATTAGATGATTTGATAACCGTGATAAGTGATGATGATCTGAACGCACAACGGGAGGAAACCGTCTGTCAAGCAGTCTTTAATTGGATAGAAGTGAGTGAAACGAGGAGGTCGAAAATTGGTGAAATTCTACCATGCATCAGACTCGCTCATGTTGGCTTAGATTATCTTCTCGACGAGATTTACTCGAATCCACTTATTTACAAAAATGACAGCTGTATGAAATTGGTTAAAGATGCTGTTAAATACCAGGCTCTACCAGACCGACGACATACATTCAAAGCAGCTACAGTTAAATTAAGGAACGCTGGTGCTTTATCATCTTTGTTTGTCGTTGTTGGTCGTCGCCAAATATCAAACGGCAATCATGTTACTGATGTTGTTGCTTTTAACTGGAAGACATCTAAATGGTACTCGCTATGTTCTCTTCCATATGATGTCGGTGAAGAGTTTACTACATGCCCTTATGGTGATGACATTTTTATATCAGGTGGTACCGTAAAGCCTGATGCTTTTCTGAGATTTTCAGCGAAACAGTACAAATGGTGTGAAAAGTCTTCATTAACACAGGGTAGGTATAGACATGCGATGGTTGCTGTGAAGGATAGCATATTCTGTCTTGGTGGATACTATTACGGAACATTGAAGACTGTAGAGGAATTTGACATTGGTTCCAATTCATGGCAGTCCGTCGGTGAGCTTGTTCATGCTGTTGATGCAATGTCAGTAGCTACTTCAGGGGGCAGAATATTTCTCTTTGGAGGATGGCTTGGCTTTGCTGAAGAAACTGATATCATCCAATGCTTTGACACTCTTACTCAGACGTGCTTTATAGTGGGCAATCTTCCATCTCCTTGTAAACACAGTAGAGCTATCACTTTCAACAAGAAGACCTTTATCATTTCTGCAAAAGGAGACATTTATGTCTTCGGTCAGGACGGTACAACGAAAATTGTTGGTAAGATAAATACCTTGGAGAGAAAAAACTTCGGTATATATACAGATGACACTGCACTGTATATGATTGGTGGAGACGAATGTTTAGATGACTCGTATGACTACGCCTCAAAATATAGTGATGAAATCACTGCTCATAACATAAATGCATGCTAGCAAAACAGTTTACCAAATTCGCTGCCAATTCCCCTTGAAGTGTACGGCTGTTACAAAAGTATAATCAAAAACAAATATCCGTTAACTGAAGTTATGGAACAATTTTTGTAATAATAGCCAGATCACGTGATTTTGGTACTTATATTCAATTTGGTAGACGCATAGTCTCGCCAGAGCCTTTTCATTTCCCACCATTTTAGACACTTACCATCGGCTCTCTCATCTGCTTATATACTGTGGTAGCATATATTGCAAACAATATGGACCCCGACCAGACTGCTCTCTTCGGAGCAGTCTTATCAGGGTTCATAGTGTTTGCGGCCATAGAAAATGTATTCTATAGGCATTTTGAAAATACGCGAAAAGCTCATATATAATGAAATTAATATAACAACATTGAACAAGACGAAATGATATTCTAATTAATGACACTTTATATTGGTATTGCACGTTTTGTATCAACGCGGCAGACGTAAAGAGCAGATGGAATTTTCAGGAGGAAAGCATATCATAATTGGCACAATGAGGGGTAACGCAAACTACAGTAGTAGTACTAAGATGAAGGTTCATACCGAAATCAAGACTGGGTATATACGCATGTAGGTTTGAACAATGACTTGACATTTATTTACAAACGCATAGCTCGAACGTTGAAATAATTACGCACACCAAAGGGAGACTACTAAAACAAGCAGGGTTCATGTCAATTGTGTCCCTTTGCAAAATGGGATGTTCCATATTGTATGAAAAACGTTATTACCACATTTGGTGATTTTCATTAAACGTGAACAATTTTTAATACGCAAGTGCGTACGTGCGAAATGGGAGCTATGCCCATGTTTTATTCATTTATTTATTTATATATTTATTAATTTATTTATTTATTAACAATGTTTTCAGAGATGGTTTATATATTTTAGTAACGTTATGAAAAGGCGCCCGTACATTGTAACACCGTCGGGCATATTAAATACGTTTTCACGCCAAAAAGCGTTTTCAAGTATTCATAATGTACTATGATAAATAAAATCTATCATTCGTGTTCCTGTTTTATTGAATTTATTAAACTCGTTGCGAAAAAGCGATATAATGCTCAACAAGGCTCGCATTGTATCCCTTTCCCTCGAGGCTTGTGGTCTGGTACATTTAAGACCATAACCCAGCTGTAGCGTAGGTGAATAACAACAACGCTGATTAGACTTTTACTGTCGTGCCAACCAAGAGTGACAGTAATGTAATATTTTGTTTACAATTGTTAAGTAAAACTTGTACACTCAACTTGAGCTCACACTAATCGGTAGATCACTTGTGTAATAATCCTATCCTATCCTACCCTAAGGATAGGATTAATACACAAGTGATCTATCGATTATAAGCCCCTGTTAATTTTGTAAACAAAACATGAAGTCACTGTTACTCTTGGCTGGCACAGGCTGGTCTATTTCAGTATCATGGTCACAGAAGTGCTTCATGTGCTAATGTGTGACAATTCCTCAAGTGTGCGATATCTTATGAAGTCTTACTTCCAGCCTCCATCTTTAAAATTAAAAAAGAAGACACAGATCAGCGATCGATACAATCTAGTACCAAACCTGACTCGAGACACCATGTGGGAAAGTGACAAAACACGAGAAAACAAAATACTGTTTTAATTCCTAAATTAAAAATATTTTAGATATTTATATTAAAGTGTAAATAAAAGAAATAAATTCAATATTAGGAATGTTCATGGAATCATGAATTTTTCGGGTCTCTTGCAAAGTTAACGTGAAGTAATTCGGGCTTCACTTACTTTGCAAGAGACCCGAAGTATTCATGATTCCATGAACAATCAAAAAATTGAATTCATCTCTTAAATGCAGACAAAAGCTACACCGATACGGTCACTGACGCATAAGCTGACGCCGAGGCCAATGGGATCCGCACCAAAACAATATGCCCCTATTCGGTCGGGGTAAAATAATTCGATCAAGATTGGTCGACTGGTCTCTGAGATATCCTTGTTATCTATCTATCTATCTATCTATCTATCTATCTATCTATCTATCTATCTATCTATCTATCTATCTATCTATCATACTGGCTTCGCTCTTACTTTAGCATTACACCAGGGAGTGCTAATTTTGAAATTTTGATAAAATAAAAAAGCAACAGCAAAAAAAACAAAAAAAGAACGCAAAAACTTTTGGCTGAATTTTTGTTTAAATACGGAGTGCCCTAAACTCCTATGTGGACTGGATATTGGCCACAGAAGGAGACAGACTTCTTCAATGTGGAATAGTTCGGGGAGGGGGGGAATTCTTTAGAGCATCCCTGTATGGCTGGTGTCTGCGGTATTGAGCACCATTTGATGACTTGGTAGTTTTCAAACTGTTAGCAGGGGTCATATACTTGTCTTTTAATAGACACTGCTCCACAATGAATCTTGTGAAAGAGAAGCAAGGAGGACTGGTCCCTCCGGGCCTCAAGAGATGGCCATTCAAGCTCATCAAGCATTTCGCCGACACTACTTGTGTCTCGCCATCTCCTGAAGGTCCAGCGGGCTGCTGTCCTCTGAACTTTCTCAATCTGGTTAATCTGAAGTTTCGAGTGAGGGCTCCAAATGGGTGCTGCAAACTCTAGTTTAGGCCGAACCAAAGTTTTTTATGCAACTACCTTAGTACTCCTAGGTGCAAAAGCCAAGCCCCTGCGAAGGAAACCAAGTGTCTTAGTTGCTTTGGAAGAGATTTCTGAGACATGCTGACCTCAAACCATGTTATCAGTAATGGTGATATCAAGGTATTTTGCCAACCGAACATTTTCCAAAGTTTGATTGTGTAGTGAATAGTCGAGGAGAATTTGTTTGTGATGCTGATGCCGTGTCACTCTCGTTGAGTGACATTTGGCTACATTAAATATCATTTGCAGTGTCAGGCGCCTGGAGTCCTCGGTTTTTGGTGGGGATTCATCTATAAACACGATATCACATTTTGTGAGAAAAGAACACACCAGCTTATACACGGGTGGTAAACCTAGGAACTACCACGAAATTGTGTTAACGTAATTTTGTTCCCAAGCCACATCCGGGACACGTCGTGGTAGTTTCCAGGCCGAAAATTGGATAAAGAAAGGTTGGTGTCACTTTCATTTTTGTTTTATTTTACAACTAAGAACGAACTATGGTGAAATCCGACAATGTGGTTCCGTGTAAATATGTCTCAGCGTCCCCTCTAGCCCAAAACTTTGCTTGAAAAGTTATTTTCTTGCTTTAGGTTCGTGTTTCCCCACTGAGCATCAGACCTACTTTCCACAAAGTTTGAAGGATTTTAGCCCATATCTGTCAAATAAAATGGAGTTTGATATTATTTGACGATGGAAATGATAAAACGACCCTGAATAAACATTCCTTCACAGAAAAAAAAATCTGAGCATTTACTCGTAAACGATTCATGCCCTGTTCGTCTTGTATGGTAGTTTCCAGCTCATCGTGGTAGTTAAAATGCTATCGTGGTAGTTTCCAAGACTTTGTAGGATACGTTTCTGAAGTGTTACAAAACATTATAGTGGTTGCTTGTTTCGCATGATAACCCTCGAACTCGTCAATTAAAGAGACTAAGTCTGCAACTATGAACATTTTTCGAAATTTTTTATTTTCTTTTTAAATCATTTGTAAAAGTAGAATAAAGTTATGTTTTCACAATAAATATGTTCACTATAGCTGAAAACTGCACGGAAAAGTGAATTGTCTTATAAAACAGGTGTGTTTTTGTCTTGTTGGTAATTATTTGCGTCCCTCCAATAATTATAGACAGTTTATTTAAACATAAATACTGTTGTTTTGATACTGATAATTTGTTAAGATTTACGAAATTGGTAAAATGTATACCTGAATTTTAGTTTTTTTACTGTGTTCTTGAAAAATAGAAACATAAGTTCTAAAATTAAAAGATCAAAAGTTACAGACTATGCAGCTTTAATTACCACAGTTCACAAATAAATCAACTTTTCAACACCATGAAGAAGCTAAGCTTAGGACAAGAGATTCAATGTGATGCTTGACAGGTTGAGATCATGCCATGGACTACCAAACAACACCTCTGGATATCTAAAGCAAAAGAAGGTAATCAGTTGAGCCGTGGTGGACCAAGCAACAGACAAAAAAAATGATATAAAAAATTGCGTCACTCGCTACGTTGTTCCATCTTCAGTCAACTTTAAGATAAAATGGCAGGCTAAGACTACTGGCCCAGAGTATCGTTAGTACTTGCGCTTCAGAAAAAAGGGAAATATCATCAGGTTGGGACACCTTTTATATACCTGTGAGTGCGACAATGAACGGGCATGTTATTTGATAATTAAAAAACATGTTTATTAAAAAACAAAATATGTGAATATCCCTTCTTTTCATTCTTCTCATCATTTCAATAGCCCACAAAAATTAAAATTCAGGCAGTCAACATTTGTTAATTGGCAAAAAGGTTGCTTGAAAAGGTCTTCGTTTGAATAAGAGGGGTATTCAAGGTCAAGGTTTGGCCCGCACACCCTGTCTTTATAAAAATGAAGTAGCCCCTGAATAGTGATCATCTGCTGATGCGAACTACTATTAAATTCCTTCATAGTCTTGGAAACTACCACGATGGCATTTTAACTACCACGATGAGCTGGAAACTACCACACAGGACGAACGGGGCATGAATCGTTTACGAGTAAATGCTCAGATTTTTTTCTGTGAAGGAATGTTTATTCAGGGTCTTTTTATCATTTCCATCGTCAAATGATATCAAATTCTATTTAATTTGACAGATATGGGCTAAAATCCTTCGAACTTTGGGGAAAGGTGGTCCGATGCTCAGTGGGGAAACACGAACCTAAAGAAAGAAAATAACTTTTCAAACACAATTTTGTGCTAGAGGGGATGCTGAGACATATTTACACGGAACCACATTGTCGGATTTTACCATTGTTCGTTCTTAGTTGTAAAATAAAACAAAAATGAAAGTGACACCAACCTTTCTTTATCCAATTTTCGGCCTGGAAACTACCACGACGTGTCCCGGATGTGGCTTGGGAACAAAATTACGTTAACACAATTTCGTGGTTGTTCCTAGGTTTACCACCCGTGTTATAGATTAGAAAACATTCAAAACGACTTCTCTGACCGGCAACAGCAAAGTCCAGTCATCATCAATTTCAGAACTTCTCATAACTATGTTTCTGTCAATATTTTTAAAGGAGTTGCATGCGTAGTGAGCTGTATGCGTATCTATCGCCAACGCATACAGCTCAGACCTGCACTGTATTTGTTCTGAGCTGTATGCGCACCTACAACGCTCTGTCCACATTAGTGTTCCAGCATAGTACTGTCGGGTCGCCCATCTTTATCAAACGAAATGTGAAAACGTAGCTCCCAAAGCTCGATTCTTTATAAAAACCATGTTACATCTCCAACTAGGTGGGCCTCACAAAGAGGAACACAATCACATTAATCACGTGTAGCCAAATCTTAACCCATTTAAGCCGAATGGACTTGCCTACCATTATCAGTAGGACGAGTCCATTTCCAATTTAAAGGGGGTTAAGTTAATAAGTTAGGGGTCTCTCATGCAAGTCAAAATTCTATGTGTCTTGATCCACATCTGAATTAAGGGTGAGGTTGGCGCCGTGAAACCGGTTTAAGCCCTCCAGTAAAATATTTTACTAACCGTTCCAAGGCGATACTTCTTTTGTGGATCTTTTATGTTTTTTTCTGTCTTGTGTTTGCTATGCCTTTGTGCGCGTCTGTTTATATTTGCCTTGTGGTCACCTGCTGGGAAAGGGCTGACCTCTTGGCTCTCGTGTGTGGTGTCTAACGGTGAGTTTGTCACTTTCCCATTGGTACGAGGGTCATCCAATAAAGAATGAGACTTTCTTCATAGTCTGAAAATCTGCGTGTGCATTTACTTTAAATTCACCATAATAATAGTATGACATCTTAGCAATTCTCGAATAGAAACAATACATTTGTAATTGATCAGTTGCCATAGTAACGGGATGTTTTGTGGAAGGACTTGCAGAAGCATGGCCACGTTGATATTATTTTTTGCATACACACGGTCATTTAAATTCTTTTATTTTCGAATATAGATATAATTTATCCTCTTGATATCATTTATTCTACTAAACAATCTTAGTGTTATTTAAAATTCTATAAAAGAAGAACCAAATATGCATATCCTTTATTTTTATTGCCTAGCAACCAAATTACTCGATTTTTTTATAAACACACTACTTTGCGTTGCTATGGTAACAATGTTAGCGAAGGATATCCTTAAAAGTGTATAGTTATGTGCAGCTGAATATTATAAAGTATACATGAACAGAAACCTGTTATCTAAATTGCCTGTCGCCATTTGATATTAACTTTTAAAGTCACGAGGTCAGCGAAAAATACCAGATATTTCTTGAAATCTTGAATTTTTAAGCTTCGTTTCCATGGTAACAGCTCAAGACTCTAGTTCCTTACCTTTCCCTATTAGTTATAGACAATCTGCATGAGCATATATAAGTATTAGTAGAAAAATAAACTATACATCTTTATCTGTTGCCATGGTGACCATCTATAGTGAGCTGTCCACGCATGTTCGTCTAGTCTTCTAATGATGCCTAGCAACAAAAGCTGGAACAATGTAACACGTCTAATATGGTACATGTGAACAGCCAAATAGATGTGCTAGCTGTGAACAAGATTTCATTAGCCTAGCATGTAAATTCAGTGCGCTATAGAAAAGTCTCATTCTTTATTGGATGACCCTCGTATCCTGGGTCAGGTGTGGTACTTGATTGTATCGTTTCCTGATCTTTTCACCCTTACTTACTTTTAGGTGATATTTTCCTCCATTTTTTAAAAAATAAAACGTTCTGTAAATAAACAGTGAAGATCGTGATCAGACACCACATTGTGCTGGATCTGTACTGTTTGCCCATGTCCCATTAAAAGGACGATAGGCTTATATGGGTATAGGCAGTGATGAAAATAGAACAGTCATATTTTCAACTGCTTTTTTGTGCTCTTTAAAGGTTGAGTTTGACTTCAAAAGCCAATAAAATTCTGAAAATAATAAAGATGAGATTAGGAATTAATGTAGGCTCTTCAATCAAAATTTGATACGCTTAATGTAGAATTCATCACGGAAATCGTGGAATTGTGTTTACTGAGAACCAATGTACAGTCATAAACCTTGTCTGGCTGATAACAGCAATACATTATGCCAATATCCAGACTGACCCGTTCTCATGTTGTTTGCTCAATCGGAACTTCCTCGGCCAGTTCCGCGGAATTCCGTGGAATCAGACCACGAATGTATATCGAGGATCTACTTTGATAGTACAACGTGACGCTGACGTAACAGAAACCATGTTAACACAATAAAAAAGTGCGATTGCAGCAAAATAAACGGCTTAAATGAAGTTTATGTTTTTTCAATAAAATATCGCTATAGCGATATTTTATTGAAAAACATAAACTTCATTTATTCTGCTGATTAAACTTTTCGGATAATCAGAATAATTGATTGTAATAGAGCTGAATCCACATGCTACAGAACTAATTTTCCATACGCCAGTTCTGGCTAACAAAATGGAGCTTTTTTGTACATAGTACTACGCGTAATGCTCCTTGCAGACACCCGAGCCATGATTCGATTCTCGAAATGTGGCAGACTTTCCCGAATGGCTGTTTGCTGTGTTCCCATTCCATGTTTCACACTTCGCATGCTGTGTAATTGTTTTCCATTTTTTGTTGTCAGCTGATCATTTTTCAAAAGATACTTTCGGGAATACCATCACAGTGGCAACGAAAGCGTTTAGAACGAAACCAGAATGGTCCCTGTCCTGTGTCCAAACTGTTTGCATGGGTTATCAGCAGACGGCTTTTGAGTGTTGGCACCATGCACACACAAGTTTTATAGGCAACTTGAAAACATTTGACCTCAAAATAAAATCAGATAAACTTAATGATTTAAGTGATGTACTACATATCGAAAATGACTACAAAATATCCAATGGATTCCCCGAAATTCTAGTAAATGCGACTTAGTCAAATATGCCCATGCAAGCAAATTTCTCTTGGGATAATTTTTTAATGGTACATGATTGTATCGATTCCGGATCTTTGCCCCCTTTCTTACTTTAATGATATACATCGGCAAGAATTCAAAAGATGAGACGTACACTTTGAAAATTCAGTGGCACTTTATAGAAAACTTGGTGGCAACTCAACTGCCACTGAAATTGGTGTAACTTTTCACCCCTTTCAACTATATTCTGCTCAAATGTTTTGACCCGGAGAATAACTAGAGTAAAAATATTTTTCTGTGCAGGATTATGAATAGTTTGAAATAGTTTGAAATATTTTGACTGCTATCGCTAGAGCAATGCTGGCCTTAAGTCGTTTTAGTAGGAAAATAAGTGTACGTTATCATCAAAAGGGGTGGCAGCTCAGCTGCCACCTCTTTTGGTGTATATATACACTTATCTATTTACAGCGTATCAATCTTACATACGTTTCATTTTTGTTTCATACATTGTACATCACCTGCGATTGTAACCGCGAAATAGAATTATCAGAGACATTTTGATCAGACTACGTATTTATGTTGTCAGCTCTACATTGAAAATTTTCAGCTTGGTCAAATCATGCACATGCATCTGGAGTTCCTCTGCACAACTAAGGGTTGATACGTCGTTAAGCACCAAACAAACAAAATCTGCACAACTAATATTAGTGTACATCTAAAGCAAGTGAGGAATGCGGTGGCTCAGTAGTAGTGTGCTTGACTGGAGATCGAGGGGTTGCTGGTTCGATCTTCACCAGAGGCACTGCGTTGTGTCTTTGCGCTAGACACATTATACCCTGCTTATTCCTGGTTTAACCCAGAGAGACCCGTCTCGACATGACTGCAAAAATGTTGACTTGGATGAAAAAAATAAAGCCATCTTATATAGATCTGCACTGCCAAAGCCTTTTTTTCAGGTCTATAGTGTGGAAAGGGTTAGCCATATTTATTAGTCAAATGGATGGGGCTGATAGCTAATTTTGTCTTCTAACTATGGCTCAAATAGTGTTTTCCCCAGCTCTGGCTGGATGTAGGTAAAGTGCCTTTTTGGAACTCGGGATCTGTTCAACATCAGCTATTCTAGAGAGTTATATCTGTTTTCGAAATTTCTACACTTTGTAGAAATAGTTCGTGTTAAAATGGCTGTTTGCTTTGAAATGATAGTGAGTGAAACATAAACCACAGTGCAGTTATTCAAAAATATGTCTTTTGTTGCCGATTTTCATTCGAACTTTTACTGAGTTAATGGTGTTTTTGCGAACTGGGAAGCTCACGTGTCACTTTTTAACGGTTATTCGGTCATTTCAGGAACAGTAACTCATAATTAATTGTTTTCTATGAACGGACACTGCATACCAGCGTGATGCGCGTATGAATATCGCTGTTAATCAGGTCAACCACGCCTCGTGGTGTATTCCAGTGAATGGAAATAAGCTGTTTCATGATAAAACCTACCTTTCAGAATTTTAAAAGACTACTCTGTTTAATACAGGGGCTATAGTTAGTTCTCAGAAATTTGATGTCGCAAGTTGAGCTATCATACCTTACATGTATAACCAACAGCAATGTGCACGTGCTGGTCATTGCATAAGGATATATCTCTGTCACGCATACATGTCATAAACTGAATGACCTGGCGCTTTCACATCGTTCCTTGATTAGATTTCTTGTAAATGTTATAGTATTTGGGCCAGCTCATTTAATTTATCACACCCTTTAAACATGAAAGCGCAGCCATCCACTATAGTTCGGTCTCTGTATTCTTCCTGCGTGTACGCTGTTCATATAAACATAAATGCGGCAGATACCGTAACGCATTTAACATGCGTGAAGTAATCATGCATGCACAGCCATCAAGTGGGTCTATGCACCTAATTTTCGGCCCATATGTTCGTCCAAATGGTGCCTGCTTAAGTCGTCTGTTGCACATAGTTGATAACTTTATTTGCTTATGTTAGTACAGAGGCAAACTCCAAGTGTTCAAATGTTTAATAGAGTCGGATCTTGAATGCTCTCTTTTCAGTACATATTTTTGTCCACAAACATTATTTGTCAGATTGTTGTTAGTTATTTCCCTGTAAGTGTTCTTGCTAGTATGCACGCATGTGCAGTCTGTTCTTGAGCTTTCGGTACTCGGCCTGGGTAGTGTTTAAGGCAGACGGATCTTTGGAAATTTATGTAAAAAAATAAATAAATAAAAGAAAGTCAGCACCTATTTGTGAACACAATAATTATTTCAGAAAAGAGCCCAGTTTTGTTTGGTTATTTTGTACTAGTGAACGCTCTTGCGAGAATGTGCGCATGTACGATTTCGTGGAAAAATCAATGCAGTCGGAACTTTGGCAAGTTTATAAAACAATCAGATCCTATCAGAATATGCCGAAACGACCCACCCTAAAACCAGAACGAAAACGACCCAGCCGAAACTACCCACGGCCGGAAACCTATGTTTAATGAATGTGCTACATCCGCTTTCCAGCGTCAAGGCAGTGACTGATATATAGGTCACTGGTCATTGCTACCACGTCGTGTAACAGAACCCATAGCGGCTTCTTTGATCTTAAACATTGCTATCAGCGAGCCTCTGCTGATAACGTAAGCAGAAAGTTTGGTCCCAGGTCTGGTCCGACAAAAAGTTTAAAATTGATCAAACCTGACGGTTTTCCTGACTTTTATCATACATTTGAATCTACATGTAAAAACAAAGGCGCCGATGGGACTGCGCGGGCGCTCAGGGTGGTCCCTGTTTTTAACAAAGTCGGGGTTCTCGCGGCTTTAAACATTATATAGGCGTCTGGTAAATAAAGCAAATTTCGATTATCTCAAGGTCTATTCTGTTTTCAAATACAGAGCCAAAAACCATGCTCTTTAAGTTCCTTACATGCGTATATGAGCAGTTAAAGGCCTCAACTTAAACGGAAAGATTTGCCTTATGCGATTCTGTCTTATAAGACTCCTTCTTTGAATAAATACTTGGAGATAGTCTCATCACGGAGGGAGGTTTCATTGTTGTTTATGTAAAAATGATTGATTGATTGAGTGAAAAATTGATTGATTGTGTTTGTGTACATTATTCGGTTTGTTGATACATGTACTCACATGTAGCTTGTGATGTAATGAAAGAACGAACTCTTTATCTGCTAAAGCTGAGTTCATTGATATGGCACTTAATGCCATATCTTTTCTTGTTTGTTTGTTTTATCACAGTTAGTTGATTTGATTTGATTTATTTTGTCTGTGATGATAAATTATGAGGAAGTCTCCGTGCGAACTAAACTGTATTTATCCTCCACCGTCCAAGAAAAGAAAAGAAAGAAAACAACAAACGCAGCTGGCATTGGTTCGAAATCATGTTAATTAATGCTGCACTGCATATCGAGAAAATTGGGCATAAACCAGACGAGGGTCAAATTGTAAAGTCATATAAAATATATGCCTTTATTATGTTCTCTCCAAGGATTAGTTGGTGCAACTGAAATTGTCCCGGTAGATCATTAGGTACTCAGCCACATATTCTTGGAGTCTTCTATCAGCTTTAAAGTCATACGTTGTTATTAACCGCGTGGTAGCCTTTGTCGTGTGACTACCCTTTGATTAACAATTGCATACTGAAGATAAACCTTACAAAAAGTCAAAAGATTTGAGAATAGTCTTAATCAATGAAAATCGGGTTTGGAAAGACTAAAAGCATGAACAAACTTAAGAGATGTCTCAAATAATAACAAAATATGTCCGTGCAGTTCTTGAAATTGAAAAGCATGCGAAGAATTCGATGTGGACAGTACCATAGAATAGACACATCCAAGATGTTTGTCGATTGCATTTACTAGTGCCTTTTGTTAATACACGTGAGAGAACTGGTCCCGAGGTTATAAAACTTTTTTTCGTGCTCAACTCAACTGAGCACAAAATATCAACTGCTCATAAAACTAAAATACCGACAAATAATTAAAGAAGTTTCTTGCTTTGAATCTCTCAGATATTGTATTTATCCTGCTCATAATGTTTAAATGCCAACAATTATTGGTATTTTACTTGAACATTTTTAAGCAGGATAAAATTCATGCTCAGCTGAGTTGAGTTACTATGAAAAATGTTTTATAACCTTGGGGTCAGATATTCATCTACGCCATATGTGAGTTTTTATTTGTTAAGAAAAACGCGGAACATAAAAAACAAAAAACGCGGAACATAAAAAACAACAGTACTGATAGCTGCTTTTGGTGTCTATTTTGGTACTTATTATTTAGACGAGCAACTTATATGAGGCTCAGGCGAGTTTTCTGCATACGCACACTCTCGCAAGAGCTTTCATAGCTCGCATATACGAAGTTTTAGGCCGAAATACTTCTAGTCCCACTAGATAGCTATGCACTATACTGTAAATTCGAAATTTGTCGCAATGGCTTATTTTCGCGAGGTTGCGAAGTTTCGTGAAATTAAAAACCTCGCGAAATGGCAAAATCACTCTGTCATTTACTGATTTAGGTAAATATGTCATAGTCGCGAATTTTTAATGTCGCAATTATGTCTTTAAACGCTATTCGCGAAGAATAAGATTCTCGCGAAAATTTCCGCATTTACAGTACGCTTAAAGAGTAACTTTGCGCATATGGATAAGTGTCGTTGCCTCATGGATCGGACTATGTATTGACTCTTTTCAGAAACTGTTCAGTTTGAGACATTCCTTATCACAACCCGTACAGATTCCTCAGGTGGAATTTAGTGTTACTTCCCACGATGTGGTCGAAATACAAGTGTGACATTTGGAGCCATTGATAAACAGTATAGATGTTGATATGACACCACAGACTGCTATCAGAAATAAGGACATTTACGTACAATATATAAAACCTCTGCTATAAAACCTCAGCAATTTTGCACAGGTTTCGTGTTCTATACATTTCTTGCAACTCTGATAGCAAAATACGCTCGTATATACAAAAGGTGACTTTCATAAAAGCAACAATACGCATACTGTCAGATCTTGTTTTACTTAAATTTTGCTAAATTGCATTAGTATAATGTGTTATATATACGGTTTAAAACACAATGTAACTTTTGTTTAAAAAACAGGTTGGCAGCTCATTCTTGAAAGTGTTGGTAAAATACTGGGTAAAATGGATCTTTATTTCCACTGCTCAATTGTATAGAATGTGAAATTCTATCCATATGATAGATACCAGGGATTATGCAATTTGAACATTGTATTACTTGACTTTTCGCTTACTGTAAAGGCGGTAAGGCTAATCCATCTGCTAAGGAAGGGAAATCAGGTTTTATTTATAATTTGGCAAAGAGTTAATCAGCTTTTTGAGCCGCGCAAACGTGCGCGCATTTCATGAAAATCCTAACCGTATACCTACTGAACCCACATTTATTAACCCTTAAAGCGCATAATCACAAAATGTACGAGGCCTCATGGATAAACAGTGTGGGTCCAGATCAGACTGCTCCTGTAGGGGCAGTCTGATCTGGGTCCACAATGTTTGCCTCCCTGCTTATGTTCAATAAACATTTTCAGATGCAATTATTTTGCTAGCAATTTAAGGACTAAATAATGACTGAGGTGGTGGCAAAAGATGATACAGTTACTTTTGAATAAAACCACGCCTTCTTTTCAGCTTTTACCAATGCCTAAGGTTGACTGGTCCTAATTACGCATTCATGAGGCGCCGCCTTTACAGTAAGCGAAAAGTCAAGTAATACCTATGGTCTAGAAAAAAGGCGGTCCATGGTTTGAATCTTATCAACCTTCTTTTTTCTGCTATACCAAGAAGTAAATGTCTACATTTTGGGAAGCAACTCTTGGTTTGCATACCGTCTTCTTATTAACCCATTGTATACTGGGAACCCTTAAACGGGTACTTAGCCAAACAGTGAAGACCCAGATGAAATGCCGCATTATGCGGCATTTCCGTTTGTTATTGTAAAAAAAAGACAAATCTAAGACAAAATGTTTTTAATTAAAGCCACCCCTAGATATATATAATGGGCCTTCCCAAGTTCATTGGATCGAACCAGAAAGAGTAATCTATCAGTATACAAAGGGTTAAGGAATTCATTTGTTCTTCTGTAAGATGAGATACACTCATATTGTTTATCTTTAATGAAATGTTACTGGTTTATCAGGGGGTTGATATATAAGCAATCCTTCAGAATGGTTTATGACATCTATAAACAAAAACTCTGTGGGGAAGACAGGCATGAATGTTAAACAGTTGTTATCGCATGCAAACACATCTTTTGCAAGGAAACTAGACATTTTAACTAATATCATATATGGTGCTATTTGGTAAAGAACAACATTATTTAAATGAAGACATAGTTTAGCGATTAGTTGGATAAAGTGCCATTGGTGAAAACTATAAATGCATGTAACTGCACTTAAAACAGCTGGGATAAATGACAACGAAAGGTGGTTATACATTTAAACGGGAGTGTGAAAGAAAGAATCGTACACTGATTCACTTTGCATGAAAATAAATCGAAGAACATGCCAAAAGCTTAAATACAAATTATGCAAAAAAAAACCGACAAAATTGCAACGAACCAAGTAGCAATATGAAAGAAAGAACATTTTAAAATCACTCGCCTTCTTTGGAGAGATCTGTTGAACAATGTGTCATGAAAGAAGTGATCAAAGTATGTAACTAAATCATTTTGAGCAAAATGACAACTAAATGTTGTTATCAATCCAAGCAGGAATGTTTAAGAAAGACACTTTTACATTATTTCACCTTGTTTAGAGATAGGTTGAACAGAGAACCATGAACGACAAAGAAGTATTTGACTTAAGCATTTCGAACAAGAACTACAGTAGTAAAGTAATGTGTGCTAGACAAACAGAAAGATGAAACGATTCGCCTTGCGTGAAACTATATTGAACACAGAGTCATGAACGATACAGATGAACAAAAAATACATCAAAGTAATGTGCACTAGACAAACAGAAAGGTGAAACAAAGAAAATCTTAAAAATTGATTCGCCTTGCTTGGAGACATGTTGAACAAAGTGCAATGAACGAAATCATAAAAGTATGTGACTAAAGCATTTTCAACAAAATGACAACGAGAGGCTGTGTGCCAGACAAGCAGGAGTATGACTTTAGTTTGTTCCCTTATCCTTCAGAGTTAAAAACTTTTCCTTCCTATGAAATCGCCGTTAAAGTAACATTAGGTGTGGTATTAGAGGTGATCGCCATCATAGGAAACCTATTAGTTATAACAATTGTGGTAAAGTTTAAGCGGATGCGGACCACAACAAACTTTTACCTGGTAAATTTGGCGGTGGCTGATTTGTTGGTGGCATCAATGCCAGTGTGGATCCACGTGGTGGATAGCTTAAATGAGTTCTGGCAATTTGGATCCTTTCTCTGTAAATTCAATCCTTTCATGCAAAGTAAGTAACCTATACAGTAAAACCTGCGTAAAATGGCCACTCTCGAAAAGGCCCAAAATTGGTTTTGAAGACCAATTATCGCTTAATGCAGGTGAAAAATATTACAGAATGCTCCATTCTGCAATATTTTTCACCTTCATTAATCTACCATTTGTCATTAAGATCTTTGTTTTTGCCTTTTTTGGAGTGGTCGTTTTACACAGGTTTTACTGTACATGTAAATTATAATTTATTAACCTTAATCTGGAAAAGTACCCATTGAAAATAAAGAGACCACATAAACTAGAAATAACAACAGTAGGCTCGGATTGATTAAGTGAGTAAATGAAAACTAAACGTTACATGTATATATGTCAAACAAAGGTTAAGAATATGAAAAGTAACATGCTATTGATATGTTGGGTGAAGCTTTTCCAACCGCACAAGGCACAAAGACAAATCACAGATGAAACTATCATTATTACCATAGGTCATTGAAAATACTAATACTACCAGAGATCACATATACAAAATACTGTTGTTACCACAGATCACATATACAAAATACTTTTGTTACCACAGATCACATATTATACAAAATACTATTGTTACCACAGATCACATATACAAAATACTATTGTTACCACAGATCACATATACAAAATACTATTGTTACCGCAGATCACATATACAAATACTATTGTTACCACAGATCACAGATGCAAAATATCATTTCTATCACAGGTCACAAGTGCAAAATATCATTTCTACCGCAGATCATAGATACAAAATAGCATTACTGCCTTAGATCACCGATGCAAAATCGCATTACTACCTTAGATCACATATACAAAATAGCATTAACGCCTTAGATCACAGATGCAAAATAGCATTACTGCCTTAGATCACCGATGCAAAATCGCATTACTACCTTAGATCACATATGCAAAATAGCATTAACGCCTTAGATCACAGATGCAAAATAGCATTACTGTCTTAGATCACAGATGCAAAATAGCATTACTGCCTTAGATCACTAATACAAAATACAATTGTTATCACAGATCACAGATGCAAAATATCAGTTCTACCACAGATCAAGTGCAAAATAAAATACAGTAAGACCTGTGTAAAAGCCCACTCTCAAAAATACCAAAAGCTGTTTTCCAAGACCAATTATCGCTTAATGCAGGTCAAAAAAATGCTCCGAGTATTCTGCAATTCTTTCGACCTTCATTGAGCTACCATTTGTCATTAAGATCTTTGTTTTGTCTACTTTGAGTGGCCGTTTTACACAGATATTACTGTACGTGTAAAAGCATATTTACCTTAATCTGGAAGAGTACACATTGAAAATATAGAGACCACATAAATTAGAAAAAAGCAACAACAGTAGACTCGGTAAAGGAAAACTAAACGTAGCATTCTGCTTCCCAGATGCATATCAAAGGTCAATAATATGGTAAAAGTACGAACACGATATTGATATGAGGGGTTGAGCTTTTCTGAACACAAACTACTGCTGTTTGAATTCGACCATGGACATTGAGTCTGAGCGACGATGTCAAGTGATATGTCAATAAAAATGATTCAGTCACATGCTAGATGTAGATTGGATTGTTCTCTCCCTGCCTACTGTGTAAAGTTATTAACCGCGACACTTCGAACTGTCTGGGTGACCAGGTAGGAAAGTAAAGCCTACCTGTGTGTAATATATGCAACACGTCATTCTTATTCAGACAGACATTTCCAACTGTCTCGATAATTTTCTGCAAATAGATTTGTCGTTTTAACTTTGCCTGCTGGCGCTATTATCCTTGCATACAATTTTATTAACAGATCAGTTTGTCCCGAACGTGACACAAAAAGATTGCTGCCAATAACCCTTGCAAACAGTTTGAACCCAGATCAGACCCAACTTAACGTCTGTAGCTGTCTGGTGATGGTCCTAAAATAGTCTTTATATTGACAAAACTATGCAAACTTATCCAGCATGCAAAGAGTTACTAGTTTCTATAAATAATTATGCAACAGTCAGTCCCTGTCAAAAAACTTTTTATCTGGAGCTTAATAAGACCGCTTTGATCTTAACCCTCAAAACGCCGATCATGACAAATTGCACTGTAAACTTCTGTGATGTATTGCTTGGATTTCAGGGAGAAAATAGACCTTGATGTGTCATATGAATCATCTACCAGCAGACAATTTACATGAAATGTGGTTCCTTATTTGAAACTTTAAAAGTGTTGTTTGTTTTTTGTGGACAGCTTTATTATCGCGTAAGAAATGTGTAAAATGTGTACACAGACCCAGGAAATAATTTATTGGATACATGATAAGGTAATATGCTGTGGAATAAGGTTATATGCTGCGGATTATATGAGGCAGTTAAAACTGTGCACCAAGCTACACGACACAGACCCTGATATTTGTGATCTAAGACACACCAAAAGCATCTATTTTCGGAGCACTGACACGTTACGTATACAGTGACCTTTCCCTTTACACAAGGTAGGCGTTGCTTTCCTAATATATGAATCCAATCAGGATCGACCATGTGACTTTGTGATGAGCTGCTGACAACCGTTGTGCTCGCGCTCGTGAATCGGTTTGTCCATGGTCGTGTTCCAACAGTAACATTAATGCCTAAGATCACATATACAAAATACTGTTGTTACCACAGATCACAGATGCAAAATATCATTTCTACCACAGATCACAAGTGCAAAATATCATTTCTACCACAGATCACATGCAAAATACAATATTTACAACAGGTTGCAGTTGCTTAATATTTTAATTACCTGTATAACTGGGCAAACTTTAATGATTCTGGTAACCACAGGGCACATATGTAAACCTTTTTATGATTGCTTTATGTCATATTTGCAGAACACCACGACCCAGAAAGGCCAGCACTAAAACTGTTTATAGTAGATACCATACTCGTATAATATAGATCATAGAGCTGGGTTAACACTCAATCTATATGCAATGTCTGGTTTCTATTTCAGCGACAGCTATGTGTGCAAGTATGTTCACTCTGATGGTGATCGCTGGAGACCGTTTCTTTGCTATCATGTTTCCCATGAAATCTCGCGTCACTCGACGTAAAGTCAGCGTTGTTCTCATCGTGGTGTGGCTAGCTGCCATCGCCATAGCAACTCCTCTTTTATTCATGTACTCTTACAAAGAACGGCGATGGTCCGATGTTTTCGAGAGATATTGTGATGAAGTGTGGCCTATGAAAGAGACAGCTGACGGGACATGTGACTTCGGTCAGGCTTCCAAGAGGGCTTATTGGATCGTGATTTGTGGAGTGTTGAACTGGACACCAATGATATGCATGATGATGGCTTATACATTTATTGTTGTTAAACTGAGAAAAAATAAGATCGTGCCCAAGCTAGGTGCATCAGCGCGGTCTACAATACAGCAGAAATCAAAACGCAGGGTAAGACAGACCACAGAAGCTTGAAGTTTGGTCCTTGTTGATTTCACCTATATAGCCTCAAAACCAAAAGCTCACAGAGTGAGCATGAGCTTTTGATTTTCAGGCCAAATAAGTGATATGAGGACCAAATTGAAGCTCCTGTTGAAGTTCGGTCCTCGCTTATATCACCTATATAGCCTCAAAACCAAAAGCTCACAGTAGACTGACAAGAAAGGTACTAGGTTATTTGTCGCCTGCTGAAATGATTTATTAGGAGCCGAGCTTCGACAAACTGTGTAGAACTAGTAGTCTGATGTATGTCCCCACTGTTTCAACTACTCAATAAGGCTCAGTTGTTTACCAGTACTAAGGCTAAGCGTAATCCCTATAGCCAAACATTCGATGCCTGCTAAGATGAGTCATGGATACGCTCATTGAAAAATAGACGTTACCAAGCACCCCTATAGTTAGCTGGACTGAACTTTCTTGCACTCCAAATCGGTGTTGCCGCTGTTCTACCTATTCTAGCGAATTTTACTCATGGTATAGCGGATTCACCGAGAAGCACTGTCATCACTCGGTTAGACGGTGATCCTCGGGACGGATTTTTCTATTTCACACTCACAACCCCCTGTATTTGAACCGTTAAACACAGTATGTTAAGGTAACCAAAAGCTAGTACTGTTAACCTGAGATCGCGCGTTTGGCAGAAATTTAGACATTTTTCAGTCGTTTAACTAGTCCTGGTGGGAAAACAAAGCGTCAAAATGATCCTGTTATAGGATACAACTCTTTGACAAACATGAGTGTTTACGAATGCCTTAATAGAAAACATGATTATGTAGTATGCTAAGGTAACAGCCAATTCAAATAAGTGTCAGTTACGGTAACTTGCAGTCATGGTAGCAAACAGTCATAAAACATATTTTAACAAGGTATCCCACAATGGCAATGCTTGTATACAATCTGCATAAGCAGGACGTCAGCGGAGTATAAGGGAATACGTTTTGCAAAGTTTTGAGAACAATGGAAAATAAATGAAATTCAGCATTTTTTGCTTTCCGCCAAAACACACGTGCCAATGTAAACAAGCCGTAACGGAGTGTTTTCGAATACAGGGGGTGCTCACACTCACGATATATTCTTGTAATATACAATGGTTCTCATGACGTCGTATTATATTTTCAGGTTGTGTTTATGTTATTCTCAGTGTTAATCGTATTTATTGTGTGCGCAGTGCCGTTTCAAGTTATCAAGATATATTACCTATATACACAAGGAAATCGTGGATACAAGGTATGTAACTTTATTCTAGATGCATACAAAGACAAGATAGAGGGAGTGTTCAAATATGATGCAACTAGCTTCACACATGTCTTTAAAGACATGCTACGACAGCATTCTATACGCCTCAGTCTAGAAAGAACTATATGCCGCCTTTAAACTGGCACCAAATCTAAAGAAATATACAATATACTTCTTGAGTTACAGCTCTTTATATGAGGGTCTCTCTAGTACACTAAGCTGTTTCTCAATCCAATTTTAACACAATTTTTTGTACATTTGTTGTTTTAGTTCCACAATTTTTAAAGTGTAAGACAAATTGTCATCAAATTTTGGATACTTCTTTTCGTAACAATATCGGTTACTACTTGCAGGACTAAATTGATATAATTCTGTTAATTAGTCCCTATTAAAAAGACACGTTTGTGACGTCATTAATTGTAGCATAAACCTTCAGTTTGAGTGAACTGTTGATGACGTATTGATGTACATCGCTGTAAATTAGTCTTTGGATTCTGCTGGAAATATGCTAAATATGCCATGAGGGCATTTTCAAAACGCAAAGTCATCTGATTACAGAGTCTTTACATTCAATATAATTTTTCAAGGCTATTTCTGTTTCTTAGTGACAAGCGTACATTAATTAAAACACGCTTAAACTGTCTATGTCTCAAAACCAGGTGACTAAATTTATTTAGAATAATGCGTATAGTGGCCAACGTCTTTGTCCAAAGTTAGATTAAAGACGCAAAACCATGAAAACAAAATCAAGTATAAACTTAGTATCCCTTTCACTTAAGTCATTTCTGACTTAATAAAAAGGATTTTCAGCGTTTAAAAAGTATGCACTGTCGATTCATAATATGTAAAACAGCTCCATATGAGATATCAACATATATATTGTTCTTGAGTTATAACTAGTTTAAATGTTGCTTCGTACATTTCGTGAAGAACACTTTAAAGGTGGCGTTTTGTTCACCATTTATTACCAAACATCAAAAGACTTTCGTGGTTATTATTCGATGTACACTTGCAATAACGTGTCGCAATTCCGTAACTTTCACACATGGGAATGATTTCTTTGGAAAATGTAGCCTATATCGAAAGACAATCGGTAGTTTCAATTGAAACTCTGTTGTCTCAATAGAGTTAGAGTTTAATTGCACGACGGTGGGTCAGGCCTCAGACTCTATGACGGCTTTGACGTAAAGCTTTAATCGGTGGGTTGGTGCCTGATGCTTATCTGTAGCTGGACGCACCGTGGCTCAACTTGAGGTTTTCTTTAGCTCTGACTATCTATGAGTCATGAGCCCTTTTCTTTGTTTCATCATGGAGTGTTAATTTGATTAGAGTGTTTTCCATGATGATACATTGCATTAGTTAGATGGCCTCCATGCGAGCTGAACATTTCTTGTACTTCAACAACAGCAGAATCTAGGGCGAAGATTTGGTACCAGTAAAATGCATTTAAGCCCCCCCCCGGTGGTTTAGGCTGCTGTCCGTTCTAAGGCGGTGGTTCTGTTGTTGTTGACTTTTTGTTTATTGTTACTCCCATTGTGGGAGTCTGTAATTGTTCTATGTTTTGTTGCAAGTTACTTTATGTCCATTCTAGTATTGCAAACATCTTGATGGGAAAGAGAGAGCTGATTGCTTTGCTTAATTTGTCTTCCTGGTGTCTCGTGATGGTTGAGCGGCTCTTCCTCGCGGTGCCACGGGGTTGTCTGCAGTTTGTGATTGTGGTATTTCTTGATCATACTCACTTACTATTTTCAGTTGCTTTTTTAAAGATATTTTTGATAATAAACTAAACGCTGGGAATTGAACATTACGCATATGGAAAACCTGACCTGAGGCTTAACTTATTTCAAGCAGTTTATAAGTGCAAAACATGTTACACTACTGAATGTCTAAGACTTGCAGTTATAATGATGTTTACAACTTCAAACCCCTGCTAATATTTACAACTAGTTATATTTGCTTTGGAAGGCCAATACAATTGTTGTTCCAATCTTGACAACTCTGTAAATACTTGAAACTATAAATCACGGCAATAAAAATATAAACTCTTCACACGATAAGCGAGACAAACGAACAAATGAACCGCATTCACATAAAAAACTGACATTACGGTTTGAGACTAGATACTCGGTATGCTCAGCTATCAGAACTAGCTATAGTTCTGAATCACTAGATTAAGGGTGTATAGACAGCCAACGCTAATGTAATGATTGCTTTTGTGTATTCTATAACACCTTTCTTTTCATGAAGAGGAACTCTATGAGCCGTGACATGTGATTTCTAACAATGTGGTATTTTGACAAGTGTAGACTCAGATGAGCCTCTGTAGCCTCCTTTTAAGCTTAGAAACTCCAAATAATGTTCAGTCAGTAGCTTAACACTCATAGAATATTCAAGCGACTAGCAAAGGCTCTGATCAGACTGCGCCTGATCTGAGGCTTTGCTGGTCGCACATACCACATTGTTTTAAATTCCATGCCACGTCTCCTATATTCTGATTACGTGACTGTTTTAAGTGACTGTTTGTACTGGGGGTGTATATACCAAACTGATTCAGGCTATTAGAATGTCAACCCAATAAACATCTTAAGGTGGACTCCCATCGGCCCGCCAGTGAAACATATGAGACAGTTCTCTTGAGCACCTAAATCATGTGTTTAGCCTGATGGGCAATAATAAACAATCTTTGTTCAAAAAGTTTCCTTATCTGGACCTATGATAAGTTAAGGCTAGTCTATGTGGCTGTGCAAGCTAGTTTGAACTTACCTGGTCGAAAACCCAGAATACGGGCTTTGAGGTTTAAATTTTTTTTTTTCATACTCAACTCAAATGCGCATGAAAAAACATGCTCATAAATGTTAAAATAGTTGGCATTTTAACATTTATCAGCAAGATAAATATTTGAAAGCAAGAAAGTCTTTATTTTATACTTAGCAGTGAAATCAATGCATATCAAAAACAAATAAAAGTAATATCAATCACTAGTGAAATGATATGATGTCAATCACGAGTGATTGATATCAGCCTATATTTTCACTGTAGCGTTTTTTTTTTAATTACTAGCTTTGACTTTTCCATTCACTTAATGCATTTCACTTCAGAACTTCAAACGCTCGTAACTTTCTTATTTAGGAACGAAAACATCAAGTGTGGGTATGCATTTTCTTAGTTAGAATGTAACATATGTTTTGGTACCAAATCATTTGGGTTTGCTAATATTTTTCGTGTTTGCATTTTCAGCACCTCCTTTTTCAGTGGGTGAGATATTGCATGAAACCTATAAAAAGTGTAAAACAAAAAGAAAATTTACTTTTTTTTCAGTAAACATGAAATATAGTTCATCAGTTGAAAACATCAAAATTTTCAACACACTCGATGAAAATTCCAGCTCAGTTGAGTTGAGAATGAAAAAAAAGTTTTATAACCTCGCGGCCAGGTCATCCAACAATGAGGCCCATTTTTATGTTTCAGCTGCCATCGTGGTTTGACACCCTAGATTTTGGCGCCGTCCTGCTTATGTACAGCAATGCAGCTATAAACCCAATCATTTATGGTGGACTGAATGAGAGTTTCAGAAAAGGGCTTAGAGACCTTATAAATGGTTTGAGAAATCGGGTGACCAATAGTGTATCGGATGTAGACAATGATTCAAAGTTCCGGTCTGTATTTGGAAGAAATAGCACCTTGACGTCACAGGCGAGGAGAAACAGTAGAAGCATCGAAGAGAGATACAGAAACGGTAATGGAGGGAACTGTGTTATAAATAACGTTTCTACTGTCCAGGAGAAGTCTGAGAGTTTGAGTACACCTTTGTAAATTAAATGGTAATAGATGTTTTCTTCCATGCATCTGTTACTCAACGTCCCGATCTTGGAATTGTCCATTTCGCTTTATGGAATTGTCCATTTCGCTTTACGATACATTTAATACGTTCTAAATACAGTTTCATTAAACATTCGGAAATTGTGGGCCAATTCTGTAGAGTATGACCTCGGATGTTCAACGTAAGAAATAACTGATCATATGATAATCCAGTTATAGAAACCATGCCTGTGCAATAACGGGCTTAATTGCAATGAAAAGAACAACAGAAAAAGGGCATGCTTTGATAAACATAGCAGAATGGAAAATGTCGCAGTAGTGATATATTAGTGTATATTATTGAAATGTAAACTTTTTTTTCCTCAGCACATAAAAAGTACAACAGAAAAAGGGCACGACGTGATGAACATAGCAGAATGGAAGATGTCACAGTGATATATATTAGTGTATATTATGGAAATGCACACTTTTTTACTCATGGATATTTTTTGTGTAACCTCTGAATAATCATTTATTGGGTGCAATCTCATTATTGTGTGAATTGAAAAATGGCGTGAAACCATCTGATCTGCATCTACCTTTTTAAAAAGGGGGTTTAGGAGTTTGAAAAAGATCTACCTTTCGTTTCGTTTTTTAAGTCAAAATATATGTAGAGACATATGTATATTATTGACATCTTCTTGAGGGTGGCAGTTATAATCAACTAAGTTTGCAATCTGTATAGTAGCACCGGCTAAGTGGTGTAGCATGAGTTAGTCCTTTCTGTGAAATTACCTGGAAAGTATTGTAGCATAGTGTCACACCATTAAAATGACATACCCAACTCATCGCCATCTCCGCTCGCGGAGATGGCGATGAGGTGGGTCAACATTTTCGATTGAAACATTTACTAAATCTTCACGTTTAAAATGCTTCTGTACTTCCAGTCAGTAGACAACAACGCACTTTAGTTAAGTGCTGAAAGATGGCAAGCTTATACTTGTGAAATGTATGGTCAGATATCACGTTGCATCAAGATAGGCCGTACACTAAGCCTCCGACCATATATCCAATGACTATTGTCATATAACCTATAAATAGGCATCTTTTGATTGTCCTAGATGCCTATCCACTCGAGTCCATAAAACTACATATCACATGGGCTGCTGTTTTTTCCCATTCAATATTAGTTACTAAAAATAGACTTCATGGAAGTTTTCCATAACAGGTGTGCTTTCAGCACTTGCATGATTTGCTGTAAATACAATTCGGTGAGTGACAGCAGCACGAAATTCACATGATTTGATGTTTCATCATATACATGTAATTCAGACTTTGTTGTTGAATATAGTAATTATCAGAACTCTTTCTTCCTTCTGGATTGATGCAATAAACTTGGGATGGTCCATTACATAATTCAAGGGGTCACAGGTTTTAATTTCTAAACAACATTGCCGTTTTTTTTCCTGAAGATATGTTTTGTCATAGCAAACAGTGTAAACCCTGATGAAATGCCACATTATGCGGCATTTAACCTTGATTTTCTCTGTCTGCAGTTGTAACAAATAAAGTATACATTAATTCCTCTTTTAACAGAATAAAATCAGTTAGTCGTCATGTAAAAAAGAAATTCAAGACTGTCCAAGACATAGTCCATAGCCAAGATTTTGTTGTTGTTGTTAATGTTGTTGTTTTTTGTTTAGAGAAATTATATAATAAAACAATTGTTGAATATTGAGGCATTGGGCATGATATGCTATCGACCTGAGAAAACCAATATTGACCTCGGCTCCGCCTCGGTCAATATTGGTGCTTTCAGGTCGATAGCACATCACGTCCAATGCCCCAATAGTCAATAATTGTATAATATTGAACACCATTCTCCCCAATGTCGTTTTATATGAAAACTATGCACCCCACCATATCGTATGGTTCTTGACAACGTTTCACAGTAAAGTCACGAAAATGGAAATGCAATAGTATTTGCGTGATAATTGGTGTTTTATTGTATACATATCCTTTCTATTTACTAGCAGACATGTAAGCTACATGTATTATTAAGAGAAATTGTGATATTGTAAGACATTATACGCAGCTTCCGTCTTTCAGGGACACATCATCAATGGCGATATCACTATTATAGGTAGCGCCTACAGCCGCCTCAAAAACAATCTGAAAGAAATAAAAAAAATATACAGCCATGCGCCTATCCAAAGGGGGGTCCGGACCCTCCCCCCCCCCCCTGGAAAATCACAAAGCTATAGGTTTCCTTAGCAATTATGGTACGGGTCCCCCCGGAAAATCACAAAGCTACTAAGCCAGAAAGTTCATATCTAGCCACCATTGCAAATAGCGTTTCGCTGGCGGGTGGATGATGCTTTTAGTTGAAATGGGATCCTCTATCCCCTCATCAACTAAAAAGAACCAAAAAAAAACGTCAGAGTTGAGTAAGACCCCCTCTGACAAAACTTTCTGTATCCCCGCATGACAACCATTCAGTTTTAGGCCCCAGACTTGTCAATATTTTTCCTAAGTCCTCCATTATAGTTTTAAGAAAGCTGTGGTACTCGCAACTCTTAAATCACAATGAGGCTGCCATATAATTACAGATTCGATCTAGTTCAATCAATTAACAAGAATGGGATACCCCAGTGATCACCATGTTTTACCACATTTTGGCCCCTGGTGGTGGGACCCTACTAGGGAGGAACATTTCATTGAAATAATATCAAAATGCAAAGTCCTTTTTTCTAAGCAACACATGTAAACTAAATCAACAAAAGCAGTGAGATATTGCTTCAAATAGTGCAACAAATATATACCAGTCTTATAAATATGATTTCTTTCCCGTATGTTTATTATTGACCAATTACGTAACACTTTACAACTTAAATATAGCGCTGAACTTCCACCCACGTTTTGAACCAATCAATGTCCTTTTTACAAATACAGGTCTGTTGCCTGTATCTTGCGTATGTCCATATGAGTGTAACATATGAGTGTAACATTGTAATAGTTATCTTACCCTTCATCCAAAACCACAAACAAAAGATGTTTTGGTTGAGAAACAAGAAAACATGTTTTTCAATTACACACTCCTCTCAGGAGGTCTAAATAGATGCCGATACAATTAACCAAATTATACAGTCAGACATAAGTTAAGCATCACCCCAACATTATTTCAGAGACGTTTTAGGCGATGCTTAACTTATGTCTGACTCTATATAATATCTAGAAGTCAGAATTCTGTCTTTATTTTACATGGCTATACCAACTCAACTGAAAACTGTCAAACTTTAAACGTAACAGTCATTTCAATTCACTGTTGTTGGTTTGTCAAGAGTTCATGTTGATATTAAACAAAGATGAGCCGCTAAATGTGATTTCCAACAATGTGGCATTTTGATAAGTATAGATTCAGACGAGTCTGTACAGCCTACTTTTAAGCTTAGCAACTCCAAATTATGTTCAGTCAGTAGCTTAATAGTCATAGAATATTCAAGCTACTAGCAAATGCTCTGATCAGTCTGCGCAGGCTGGTCTGAGTCTTTGCTTGTCGCAAATACCACATTGTT
The DNA here is from genome assembly GCA_964019695.1 of Loripinus fragilis. Lineage (NCBI taxonomy): Eukaryota > Metazoa > Mollusca > Bivalvia > Lucinida > Lucinidae > Loripinus > Loripinus fragilis. The sequence continues at coordinate 67,049,473 of OZ026516.1, forward strand.
GGAAATCTCATGTCACGGCTTAATATGCATGGAAAAAGCTGATATTACACATTCTAAATATGATGCATTCATTTTCTTTGCTACCTGGCATCCAGGTGGTATAAAATGCTCTATTTCTAATTGCAAGGAAAGTAGAAAACCTTAAAGTTGACTTAAAGAAGTGCAATTATAGACTTAACTTGTCAAATCTTACCACATTCGATATCGCTGAGTCTCAAATGAGCTGGTGTGCGTTCATGCATCTGCACACTCAATATGAAGAAATGTAAATATTCAAGTTAGAAGTACATTTGATAAGCACCTATCAAATATGCTAATCATCTCAAATGTCTAGAATATTGCTATTTTAAGGGCTATCAAACAGTAGTAACTGCGATAATAAATTGACAATATGTGATAATGAATTAACCCTTCAAACACAACATAACTGAAAGAAATGTCTAAGCATACAGTGTGCATCTTGATTAGCCCTCTCATCTGGATCTACACTGTTTGCTCACCAATTTTACTTTTTTCTTAACCTTTAAAGCGCCAAGAAAAAAATGCATCTGAAAGTGTCGTCTGCTGAAGTCGTCTGCTGTAAATAATTGCCTAGCATTACTGACAAATTAAGTATAGAAGCAAACAGCGTTGGACCCAGAACAGACTGCTCCTATAGGAGCAGTCTGATCTTGGTCCACATTGTTTGCCATAGAGACTTCTTAAACATTTCAGCAGACGAGAAAAGCAGACGACTTTTGTTGCGATTGGCGCATTAAGGGTTAATCTGATTAGTTGCAGGTTTTTTAGGATTTGTCTTACACCCCTTTTCAGCACACTGGACTCTTCTACAATATAAAGTGGAAGAATTGGCCCCAGAAACTCAGGGGTTACCAATACACACCTGGAACATCTGTGATATAGTTGGTGTTGTTACATTAACATATTTCCATTGCTTCCCCTGTTCTCCAGTCATACTCCAGACAGTGGCTTCTGATGTATGGTGTCGGCGTAATTTGATTTTTAATGTGGCTATATCCTTCCCATACATGTAGTACCAGAACGAGACACAATGATTGGTGTTGCTGCCATAGAGCCAAGAAGTCTGAAGTCGCGCTACATGACCAGGCTTTCGTGGATACGAGGCCTCTATATAAGCAAACATACCTGTAAACAAGGATTTAGATGATATCATTAGACTTTTCGCTTACTGTAAAGGCGGCAACTTTAACATTCATATTTGGGCGAGGTTCTGCTATTTCATCTGCTAAACATGGGATATCAGGTTCAATTTATAATTTGGCGAAGAATCAATAAGTTGTTTGGACAGCGCAAACGTGCGTGCATTTTATGAAAATCCTAACCGTATACACACTGAACTCACATTATTAACCCTAAAAGCGCATTATCACAAAATGTATGTTTTTTGTCATCCACTTAAATATATGGAGCCTCATAGACATACAGTGTGGACGCAGATCAGACTGCTCCTGTAGGAGCAGTCTGATCTGGGTCCACAATGTTTGCCTCTATGCTTATGTTCAATAGACAGTTTCCGATGCACTTATTTTGCTGGCGTTTTAAGGGCTAAATAATGTGCTTTGCGTCTATAGTGAGTTAATGGCGCAATATGATACGGTTACTTTTGAATAAAACCACGCCCCATTTTCAGCTTTACCTACGTCTAAGGTTGACCCGTCCTAATTACGCACTCATGAGGTGTTGCCTTTACAGTAACCAAAAAGTCATATAATACAAAACGTAAATACGATCAAAAAGCAAGTGAGTATGACGAAGACGTGCTACAATCACAAGCGCAGACCAATTCACGGCATAATGAGGAAGAGACACAGAACACAGACAGCCACAGCACAACTAAAGTAAAGCAACCAGCTGTCTCTTCCTAAGCATGATGACTGCTAAACTGGAAAGCATACCAAGAACCACAATATAAACCATGGACCAAACACAAAACTATATATAGAATAGCAGAATTACACTGCCTTAAAATGTACAGCAGCCCAGGCAATCGAGGGGAAGGGGGCTGCATTATAAAGTCACAAAGTTAATTAAAAGAACATGACCATGGAAATGTCACATTGAATGTGGTTTCAATTTCAACGGTTAATTTAACAAAGCAAAAAATTCTAAATTATGTACGAGGGGTGATCATAAAGTTCGCTGAAAAGTGCTATTAAATCGCATTGATTTTATCAATCGCAATGAAAATTCATAGATATAAACTACCATTGAAAGCAAGTTGACTGAAATTGAAATTTAGAAAATGTGACGTCAGACGTATGAGCGCAAGGCGCCGCTGTGACGTCACTTCGCTGGAACCGGCCCATATGTACCTCTGGGTTGCTTCTCGAGGCTAAAACTCGTAGTTGCGTTTGAATTGATTGGTATTTTTAACCGAAAGTAATGTTCCGTCATTCTTTGAACATAATATGAGGTTTTTATGTCATTCCGCTGCGCTATGAAATCAAATTTATAGGTTTCAGACCGAAGAGCAGTCCTAAAATGCGTCAATTTTTTTTTTAGTTTTTGTAAATTTTAAATAAAAAACTTATTTTCTTGCCAGTGTTCATCACAATAATTATAATATCTGGCTTACTATCAATATTAGATCTACTGTCCTGAAAATGAGTGCTTTTCGAACTGTGTAAATAGTTATTTTTTAAGAATTGACATGCCAAAACAGGCAATGGGTTCATAGAAGTTAAATGCTTTGCCTTTTAATAGCACTATTAATCGGTTCAACTGTTTAGAACACCACCTGTTAGATATAAATCTTTGAAAGTTTGCATATAGAAGAGGAGTAAATATGTTGCTAAATACGCATGGCACGCAATATGGGCTATCACAGCATAATATAATTTGACAATACGTTGAAGTTTAATTGGTTGTGTAGTAAAACGTCAAAATGCAGCGTAAAATGGGCCGGTTTTCGCTATATAGCGTTGCCTTGACAACAACTGTAACACATGTAGAGGACTAACATTAAGCATGTTGTAACCAATCAACTGCATATGTGTTGCAGTATTGTGTGCTGTAATTCCAGCTCTATTGGTCAAACGATGAAGAAATGGCAACTATTTTCCGCGAACTTTCTGATCACCCCTCATACTAGAACTTGTTAAGATAATGACAATATGCACGCAACGTTGTTCTGAACGTCATTTCATGACGTTACCAAAATCTGTAAACCAACAGTTGTTTATTGATTTTAATGCATAACGTTAGCCCCAAGACGCAATGTTTTATGGTAAATAAAGATTATTGAATAAAAGCAGTTTGTAAAATAAAGTATTGGCTGGTTCAGTCTACATAAAATATAATTATTATGTAACATGTTGCTTAAAGGAGGGCATGTGCAGTCTCACCGCAGAAACTATAATGGCATAAAAATGAAGTTGAAAAATGTAGATAAGATAACTGCAATCAAGTACGACACCTGACCCAGGAAACGACATGGGAAAGTGACAAAATCGCAACAAAACATCACATACAAGAGAGACAAGAGGTAAGCAATTTCCCGACAGGTGACCTCAAGGCTGCAATGAACATAGAAGAAAGCATGACAAACACGAAAAATAAATTAAAAAATAATCCACAAAAGAAACACCATCTTGGAACGGTCAGTAAAAATATTTTAACAGGAGTTTTATGGTATCAACCGCACCCTTATTTCAGATGTGGATCAAGACAATAGATGTTTGCTTCGCATAAAAGATCCCTAACTTATCGATGTATCATCTCGTAGTAAATACAAATTAAGATATCCACGTGGTAGCTCAGTGGTTAGGCACTTGCCTCTGGTGCTAGAGGTCCCAGGTTCGATCCCCGCTCGCGGCGAGGGAAATTTCGGTGTCCGAACACGCTTTCCCTAGTGTCATTTGCAGGGATGACACTAGATAAGTGCATCGTCCTTCGGATCGGGACGTTAACTGGATGTCCCCTGTGCGAGGAGAGTCACCCCTTGTGCAGGTTAAAGAACCCTACGGTAATTTCGATATGGTTACTTGTAGGCTTTCATCCTGCAACCCGGATTGTACATAGTACACCTGCCGATAATACTCGAAAGAGGGTCTGGCAGTATATAGAGAAAGAAAAAAAAAGAAAAGATATAAAAAGGACATAAAACAAAGATAAGCACTCAAAAGTATATACAACTGAATACCGGAGTAAAAGAAATCCAACAAGTAAACCCAGGAAGGCCCGACTACAGACACAACATCAGGCCCTAACCCTCTAATCTATAGAAAAGCCTTTATGTCGGTGCAATTAAAGAGGAAAGCAAAGTTGCCAACCCATGACAAAATTGAGATGCAATACAGACCATGAACCCTATAATGAAATTTAAGCAATTAAGTCTGCATTCTTAACTCTAATCATCTGTCTGGATGTAGAGGTTAAATACAATATGTCTTTGATTGTTTCTTATATGATGTTTCTTCTAGAAAGCAAGCAGGATGGTGCCAATTAAGACATCTTACCCAACAAACGAATACACCCATAAGTCTGAAGTATCTTGCTGAATTGAGTGTGGTAATTTTAAAGCTTTTTCAAATCATAACAAGGATCCACTATCAAACTAGCACAAAATCTATCAGAAAACAAAAATGCAATGAAAAAGGCACCTTCATGGTTGTGTACCGCTGTTTCGTTATTGCCTTCAAAATGCATGATAGATGAACGAAAGAAGTGAGCAAGCGTACCAACCATCAGAACACCATATTTGTAGTTTGTAAGGCATGCAGGGGGATGACCCTCCCTGACCCCCTGTATGTCAGATGACGGGGAGAATAAAGTGATAAAAGGTTAAAAAAAAAACAAAAAAAAACCCTGATTGGGTTGACCATCCAGCATGCAGTCTGTTGCAATACATTGGTTATAACCAATCTTCTCTATAATGAGAAATTATTTTAATAAACTGCACTAAAAATCATTAGAGCCAACAATTAATTTAATTCATACACGAAGTCACCATAAAATTCTGGTTCCCAAAGCCCCTGGCGCAAGAGAGATTTAAGTCCATTATGAAGTTACGATAATAAATCTCAGTATTGGCAGTAAATTTTGGAAGAATGTTTTGCGAAGTTAATGATACCGATAGTTTTGTTTGAGAAGTTTCTGATTTTTACATTATAATAAACAGAATGATGTGAATTTGTTAGATTTAAATTGGAAAGGACTGTAGTTCATTAAATATCCAGCATGATTAGAGTTAAAGAGTGTAGAAGATATTATTTGAAACTATTGGCTCTTAATATATATCATATTATGTATAAAAATATACGATCTTGTACATGTTAGAGCAAACCTTTGCCTGTGGTATGGTCAAATATTGGCCCAGTAGTTAGTGACTTTGTGTACTTTCCAATTGTCCAGTCAAAATCGTCTGACAGCAGGTCGTTGGCAAAATCACAAAACCCACTTTCGAATGTGCAAGTCGTTACTGTAAAAGAATAAGCTACATAATTCATTTTAGTAAAACAATGCATTTGTACATTTACTGAAAAAACATTTGTCTGAACGAATAATTATGGAAGAATTGTTGAGACCATGCCATTCTTCAATCTTTTTATCAGACAAACAGTTTGCAACATTATTCAGCCCATTGTTGATTAAGGACTGTGTGTATAACACATAATATTTTTCATCAGTATTAAAATATATGTATTTAAACTACAAAAATAATAAAAGAAAGTATGATATTAGTACAACTACACGTACAACATGTATCTTATCTTTTAAAAAACATTTTTTTTGAACGCAACGATAATTGTAAACTTACACTTGAGGTTGGCACACCGTGAAACCGGTGTAAGCCCTCCAGTAAAATATTTTACTGACCGTTCCAAGGCGGTGCTTCTTTTGTGGATCATTTATGTTATTTCTTTTTTGTTTTTGTTATGCTTTCGAGCGCATCTGTTTATTAATGCCTTGTGGTCACCTGTTGGGGAAAGACTGACCTCTTGGCTCTCGTTTGTGATGTCTAATTGTGAAGTTGTCGCTTTCCCATTGGTATCCTGGGTCAGGTAAAGCGCTTGATTATATCGATTTCTGATCTTTGCCCTCTTTCTTACTTTTAATATTGTTTCCAACATTACCAAAAAGGACATGGTTTGACATTGGCTTCAGTCACTAATTGATTATCACCTAATATGCATAAATTTATCATATATACATGTAGCATTGAGAACTTTGGATTTGCATTTTGTCTGATATAAACAGACATACTTAAACTCATAATTTTTTACATGTTAAACGTATGTACATACATGAAGTTATAAATTTATCATTTTTAACAGACTTACGAAAACGTACTCAGCCTATATATATATTAATACAATTACCTGCAGGACATCTGCCAGGAAGCACCATGACGTCATCTATTGCGATGTCACCCATGAATCCATTTCCTCTACTTGCCTCTACAACCACCTGAAGTAAAGTTGAATCTCATTAATTGTAAGTCCTCAAAGAGGTTTTTCTTTGAATTAGCATGAGTTCGAACTGAAGGAAGTTACCTATTAAATAATATATATATAACCCTCAAAAACGATTTTTTTCCCTGTTCTCCAGTTATACTCCAGATAGTAGCCTCTGATATGTGGTGTAGGCGTAATTTGATTTTTAAAGCGGCTATATAGGAGCCTTTTCTAGTCTCTTGAATTTTCTATGACTGTTAAGCTAATGACCGAAAATCATTTGAAGTTTCAAAGCTCTTAGCCTCTGATATGTGGTGTAGGCGTAATTTGATTTTTAAAGTGGCTATATAAGAGCCTTTTCTAGTCTCTTGAATATTCTATGACTGTTAAGCTAATGACCAAAAATCATTTGAAGTTTCAAAGCTTAAAAGGAGGCTACACAGGCTCGTCTGAGTCTATGCTTGTCAAAATACCACATTGTTGGAAATCACGTGCTGCGGCTCATACATTATTGGAATAATTAGCTTCTAAGGCCTTTATTTGGTTTCGTACAAGCACACATTAAAAACAATATATATATTAGTGGTGATCATTCTGTCCATATTTGTTCACATACTTGCATATATGCAGATAAGATATATACCCACTCTTGAATGTTTTCATTAGTTAGTGTTTTAAGGCTGCTTGCAGCCTTATGCTATCACTTTAACTTTCTTAATTTCAACCAATCGCGAATAGATAGAAATAGTGCCCTGAATTGGTTAAAACACTTACAATAATCACGATGATAAAACTATTGGACTGTTTGCATTGTAACAGTATCAATTATACTTTCCAAAGTCAGATGACCCTGTGTATCAAAGAGCAATACATATAGGCCTAAAACCAATTCCACAATTGAAATGCAGCCGAATATCTTTTTTAAAAATATTTCTTATAATAATATTACTCAAAATCTTGATTGCATACATGTAGCTACAATACTTTGATAGCTTTAACCTCAAAATGCACATTCTGACTGTATTCTAAAGAAGATACCCTGGGTTAGTTTAAAATAGGTAAAGTGTTTGATTGCGGTCTTTTCTAAGACAGTGTATAAAACAAACATTTTGATCATAATAGTGTTTTTCTGTAAGCAGAAACAATAAGCATACTGTATGTTAAAATGATCGTTTAATTAACGACGATTCTGGCTATAATACATTCACAAGATATGATGACTACTTAGTACATACATAGCAATATATGTACTAAAGCATAACACACAATGTTTTAAAAGTTCACAAACCACGTCAAAATTAAAACAGCATGGGTGAGGGAGAAAAGCACAACTTTTTTGTCCACAGTGACATTAAGGAGAAAGTTGTTGTTCACGCTCCTTGGATTCACAAATATCGTCTTAAATACAATTTACAATTGCTTCTCCCACAAAAAAGTTCAAGTTAACAACAGTCAAATCACTTTTCAGTTTCAAAACGACTTGGTAAATTTAAAATGAATAACATAAATTTTTTCAACATTAGTGTATGTGCATTGCATGCGAGAGACTTACTGCTGTTACCATCAAGAGTTTAAGCTAAATTATAGCACAATAGTTGGTCCCGACATAATGTACTTAAACTTCTGATCTTCAAAGTAAGAAAGAGGGAAAAGATCAGGAGTCGATACAATCAAGCACAACACCTGACCCAGGAAACCAATTGGAATGTGCCAACTTCACAATTAGACATCACAAACGAGAGCCAAGAGGTCAGCCCTTTCCTAGCAGGTGACCACAAGGTATCAAAAACAGACGCACACAAAAGCATAATAAAAACAAGACAGAAATAACATAAATGATCCTCAAAAGAAGCACCGCCTTGGAATGGTCAGAAAAAAATATTTCACAGGAGGACTTAAACCGGTTTCAAGGCGCTCCATGCTCACCCTTAGTTCAATAAAGTTTTGTATTTAAATTCAAAATAAACGTGTACCTGCATATATGTTTCTTGATAAATTCATAATTATAATTCAAAGCTATGTGAGAGTGGGAGACACGAAGCAAAGCTATATAAATACTTATACCGGGTCGCGTAGCGCAGTCTGTAACGTGTCTGGCAACAGATGAGAGTCTGACTTCAGATTCAGTAGTAACGAGTTTGATACCAGCCAGGTCCCATACTTTCATGGAGATTGATCATGAAATAAATTCTATGGTCATTCTCCTCCCTTCCGCTGAATCATTTGAGAAGGATTGTTGTCAGTGATTACAAGCGAAAGTAAGTGCACGGAGTACTGGTTAACTGCTTGTTCAAGCTTGCCCAGGAAAAAAGTGTGGTTATGTGAACTGACCCTCCCGCCATGATCATAGCTGTTGACTTGGGACGTAAAGCAACAAAACAAACAATCAAATATCAATACTTATCAGCATTTAAATTATTACGCGACCTCTGACCATATTCGCTGCTTTTATTCTAACTTCAGTAGCGGAACATTTATGAAAATGAATCATATTAAGCTAGATATTGCTTCACGTAGATAATACTGTAAAACTGCTAGTCTCAATTATACCAAAATAAAGATATTGCTAAGTAAAATGTGCAGACATCTAATGTTAATGTGTGTGTTATCTGTGTTACTTTGGTTCATCACTCTGACTGTCGATGCGAACAATAATTTGCATCTATCAAGCATCGCAGATGAAAGATTAAATACATGAAATAAATGTTATTGAACAAGAACAAAAAACATGACTATCATGAGAGCCAGACATGAAATCGTCAGCAGGACAAAATAATGCTTACCTGAAAATCAAACTGCATGGCAAGCTGTACGTATTCTGTTAACCACGAGTTACCATGGTTACTCCTTGCAGACCAAACAGGGACACGCACATAATCAGCAGTTATGATTGCCGTTAAGTTTCCTATGTTCGAGCCATACATGTGATAACTAAATCCTAGGCAGACTGGCCCACGGGTCTGGAATGTAGCAAAGTTTCAATATTTAGTCTACATGCGCGGATCCAGAGGGGGACAGGGGGTCCGTACCCCGCCCCCTCCCTGAAAAATCACAAAAATATAGGGTTTCTTAGCAATACTGGTGCGGATCCCCCTAAAAATCACAAAGCTACCAAGCCAGCATTCAATGTTGAGCCATCATCGGCCCGCCAGCGAAACGCCATTTAAATGGCGTCTCGCTGGTGGGCAGATGATGGCCCGCTTTTTGTGCTATATGGATCCGCTCTTCCCTCACAAAAAAGAAGAAGAAAAAAACGTTGTCAGAGTTGGACCCCCTCTGGCAAAACTTTCTGGATGCAGAACATAAACAGTTCAATGCATCGTCCTCTGCTTTTTTCTGATAAACGCATAGCAAAATATTTCGCAATTAACCCTTAAAGCGCCAATCACGACTGCAGCAGACGACAAATTTGCCATATATTTCCAAATTTTTGAACAATAATAAGGTATGATATATCATGATAATCGTCTGCCAGCAAACGATTCTCATGAAATACCATGCCTTATTTGTTATTTTTGAAAAAGCAGCAAAATTTGTCATGATATTTAATTAATGTGTGGCGTACAACAGAGGTACATGTACATGAACAGGCCACATACTATCCTTTTGTCTTCCTTTTTATACATATAACATAATGAGTAAGGTCTCTGAGCTGTCGTGCCAACTAGGCATATGACCAATAATTGTACATTTTTGTAGATTTACTGTCGGTTGTAAGACGTTGATTACGCTGCTGCATTCTTTCCTGTGTATTGTTTAGCATGTGCACGAACATGGTTTTGTAGTTGTCACTTTTTCTAGCTTGATATTCATGGCAGTGGAAAGTGAAATATGAGCCGCGACATGAGATTTCCAACATTGTGGAATTTGCGACCAGCAAAGGCTCAGACCAGCCTGCGCATACGCGCAGTCTGATCAAAACCTTTGCTAGTCGCTTGAAAATAATATGACTATTAAGCTACTGACTGAACACCATTTGGAGTTTCTAAGCTTAAAAGGAGGCTGCACAGAATTGTCTGAGTCTACACTTGTCAAAATGCCGCATTGATGGAGATTATATGTTATGGCTCATATATTCTACTCAAAACAAATATACATTTAGAGCAGCATTTCTATTTGTTAAGAAAGAACCGGAAGTTAGTGGCAGTGTGTTTGGTATTGTGCAGTGTGTTTGAGAGTAGCTCACTTGATGTGAGTTACCTATTTTCATATTCGATAACTATTGCCTTTAGTTAATCAATTATGGATGAGTACATGCAATTGTTGGTGAAAAAAATGAACCATTTATGGAAAGTATTGGTAGCTAAGCCCTAATTAAGAAAAACGGTTGTTTTATAGCACTTGTCGCCCAAAAATTTCTTTTTTATGCTCTTGGCTAAAACGATTACTCCAAACTCCCAAATATTAAATTTGAATACAAAATTTTGAATTGTACAGTGGGACACTAGTACCTTTACTTTATTATCATCCATATTTTGCATATGCTCGCCTGATCCTTGACGTATTGAGCAAATTTCAAGTTCACACAATTTGATATCTCTTCGGTTGATTTGCTAATATAGGTATATAAATGGTGAATATTTCGAGGTATAACTTTTATGTAATGCAAATTATCACTTAAACTGACGCTTCAGCCGTTATTTCATATCTCATTATTTGTCATAAGCAGTCTCAATCTAATTAGTTCTGATGCTTATTAACATTGTAGATGTTGTTTTTGTCAAAACAAATCAGCTTGAGTTTTAAGATATTACTGCCATCAAACAGATATTCATTTCTTTCTTTTGTCTTAGAATTAAAAAAAAACTGCTAAAAAATATCCCTTACCGATATCGTTGGCGACACTAGTCTGGCAATATCTCCAGCTCTACCAGTCGAAGTCTCAATATACATATAGCTACCTTTACTTGAAAGAAACAAGTAGACATGATTATAAGTACTGTGGATTTTAGCAGCAAGCGAAATTGAACACTTTTTTAAACAACAAGTCACTAGGTCACCAATTTTCTAGGTGCATCGGCTAGTCCTTTGCTGATAAAATATATTTAATTGATATTTCCACTTTTATGATAAATCAGTACATTTGTTGGCCATGTGTTCTATTATAAATTCCAATTTATCTCAATTTGCATTCAAATGTCTTCTAGTAATAAATCTAATACAGTCAGAGCATAACCACCAACTGCTAAAATATCATTAATGCAACTAATATTTTTTTCAAAAATAGCAAATAAGCCTTTGGAGTGAAAGTGTCTTTTCATCTTCATATTCTAGAGTTATCGTAATTTTTGGCCATGTGGGTAATTTTAGCTGAAAATCCTATTCAACAACTTGACGATCAGGTAATAAGATTTTGTATCCATTGTCTAGAAATTGGGAAAGAAGCAACTTTTTAAATTGAATCAGTTATATTTTTGAGATTGCAAATTTGACCTGGACCTAAATAATTTCAGATTTAACTTAAATAAGTTACTTTCTGTAGCCTTATTTTGTAATTATTGTTAATCTTAAAAATAATCAATTTAGCTTCTTAAAGTGATATATATTTTAACTTATAGAGGTTATGTCCCTGCGAGTCATATTAAAACGAAATTATTGTTAATACAAAGGTATAGATTATATAGAATAGTAACCACATGGTCATATTTCTATATAAGCTATACATTTCTTTTTGTCTCTAAACCATTGTTTTTCTCCATGCAGTTTCATTAATTGGACGTTTAATCAATCTTAGGTCAATTGAATGCATCATTTAATGAACCATTCTAGGGCAGCAATCTCAATCTAGAGTAAATGTGTCATGTGTATGAACTGACAGAAAAGTATTCTTAACCAGCAAGAAATCGGGTTTGCTGAAGCTGTTCAACATACTTTTAGGTTGATATTTAAGTCTATAAAATGTTTTGCACCCATCCCCCAACAAACCCTTAGTTCAGATTACCATTTGATCTTAGATGGTAATGTTAGATTTTGTGTCTCTATAAAACCAAGTCTGCTGTTTTCAAATTGTAAATGTCCACTGTTATTCCAAGAGGATCCTTTATTAGAGAAGTTTGAGTTCGCTTTCTCTCTCTCTCTCTCTCTCTCTCTCTCTCTCTCTCTGTCTTAAAATCAGTTTTGATATCATTTCGCTATGAAAAAGGTAGCATATATTTTGGCTTAATAAGTCTTATTGATATTATTGCTCTTAATTGTTTTCTCTTAAAATAAGTGATCCACTATGGTATTGATCATATTCAGATTAATCATTTTCATCTGTTCTAGTATACAGGAAAAACGTTAATTAATAACCTTGTTAATATTCTAAGAGTTAATAGTAAATTAAGTACAGTAAAACCTGTGTAAAACGGCCACTCAAAAATAGACAAAAACGATCTTAATGACAAATTGTAGCTTAATGAAGGTCAAAAGAATTGCAGAATGCTCCCATTGGAGCATTCTGCAATGCTTTTGACCTGCATTAAGCGAAAATTGGTCTTGAAATCCAGTTTTCTGTCTTTTTTAGAGTGATAGTTTTACACAGGTTTTACTGTAGGCAGAGCGTGTTCTGAACAGCATTTGGCCACATACCCCTACTTTTTTTTTGTTAGTTCAATAAAAATGGTATCTTCCATATAAATCCTCTCTCTTCCTATTTATGGTACAGACTAGTTTCAGTTGATCAAGTAGCAGATGCATGAATATAATAATTCTAAACGCAAAATCACTATTATCATTCTTTGATAGCGAAAGTTTCAGCAGTCCCGCTTTTAAGCCAAGGTCGCTGCTGGAGGTCAAATATCACATACACAGAACATACAGCAAATATTTCAAGTTCCCTAATTCAAGAACATTATCATTGCAGGATCTCAAGGTCACACCTATCTTCTATATCTCCTGAATCATTGATACAGTTCTAAAAGCCTGCTTCAAGGTCAATGTAGGTCCACCGCTTATCACCAGACCCCCGGGTGTACAATCAGAAAAGATTTTACACACATGTCGCCTCCATAAATTATAAATGCAGAACAACGGTTTCAGTCACGCAATTCCAAAGTCAATGTCTGCTTCATATATCCTGAGACTCTGGTCTGATTCTGAAAATATTTCACACATATGTTGATCTCCGTGAGGCAGCACATAACGTTTCAGTCGTCGTGCTTTTATTTAATTTCGATTTCATAAGAGAAAGTTATTAGTACAGAATATATGTCAGCTCTATAGCTCATGAATCCCTGGTTCAATTCCGAAAATAGTTGACATATGTCAACCTTAGTGAGACAAATATCAGAGCAAAGATTACAGTCATCCAAGGTCAAGCTAATAGTGGGAGGTGAAATGTCACACAATGTGTCCACACCATATCTATTGCACCACTGGTTCAATTTGGAAACATTTCACCAATGCCTACCTCCATGAGACAATGTGCATAGCAAGGGTTTCAGTGGCTCATAAACAAAATCAATGTCATAGTAAAAGGTCAAATGTAACATGACAGTCATTGTACAAACTGTTATGTCTTCTTTCACTGTAAAGCACATATATTTTTATTTGCTACATCACTATCTCTTTACTTCTAATAGTTACAGTTACCCACAGTGTTTCGAGCAATATATGGTTTGGTTGAACATAACTTTTACTTGACCAAATGGCGTTTGCAGTCTTCACAGTACTTCTGTTTATTTTTACATTTGGGGGAAGGCATCTAAAAGAAGTGCCTAATATTAGCCTTTTTTCATTCGGATCATAGAAAATGAAATGTTGAAATTATTTTCATATTCTGGTCCTTCAGGAATAGTGGGTTCTGACGGAAAGCAGAATACCGCTTAAGCCGGTGCTAGGGGGCATGAGAATTGTTGCACTTTCCATTAGTTCTCATGAACAGATTCAATTAAACCAGATCTGATGTTTTTCTTAAAATGTAGGCTCTCTCGATTTCTGAAGGGTCCGTTTTTCCAGATTATTTGAGCCATGACATGAGATGTCCAACAATGTGGTATGTGCGACCAGCAAAGGCTCAGACCAGCCTGGGCATACACGCAGTCTGATCAGAGCTTTTGCTAGTCGCTTGAATATTCCATGACTTTAAGGTTACTGACCGCACACCATTAAGAGTTTCTAAGTTTAAAAGCAGGCTGCACAGGCTCACCTGAGACTACACTTGTCAAAATACCACATTGTTGGAAATCACATGTCACGGCGCATTTGTAGTGCGCAGTTCATTTTGTTGGTTTTACTATGCATCCGCTCAATATAGTTGCAATACAGATCTAGGCTAAAGAATATAAGACTATCTAGTGTAACAGACCTATGCCTTTAGGTTATAGTCAATACGACATGTGGTTTCATTCAATTACAACAGTGTATCTCAGTAGTTGTACATTATGGGTTATCCTTTATACCAATTATTATCGCACAAATGGCTTGACTGGTGGTTCGTTATCTGATGTTGCCCCATTTATGTGTGGAGGTTTGTGTTTGACTCTGAATTAGTAATATAGTTATTTGTGTCGTTTCCAGTTTCACAAACATCTCGCTGAAGAGGAGAGGCTAGACGATTTGCTTTAATTGTATTCTTTCTTTTGTATGTATGAGCCGCAACATAAGATTTCCAACAATGTGGTATGTGTGACCAGCTTGAATAATCTATGACTCTTAGGCTACTGACCTAACATCATTTGGGGTTTCTAAGCTTAAAACGAGGCTGCACAGGCTCGTCTGAGTCTACACTTCTCAAAATGCCACATTGTTGGAAATCACATGGTTTTGTGTTTGTTCTTGTTTTTCTTTCTCGGATGTAAGGTGTTGGCTTTTGATATGTGAATGTGACACTTACTGTTCTCACTAAAACGTTTTAATATAGTTTTAATTGTTTTTCCAACACAGTCTTTTTTATTCCCATTATGCAATGGAATATGTGTTAATTCCTGGTTTTGCGATGGTGTTCTTTTGTCCTCTCTAATGTCCTTTCTAGTGTTGCAATAATATCACTGATATATAGGAAGCTGATTTCCTTGCTCATTGTGCTAATGCTTGTATATGCCCTGTTTTTGTGACTCTTCTCCTAGTGTCATGGCTAGTTCTATGATGTGATTGTGGCAATTCCTGGCCTTAACTTATTGACTATTAGGGTGAACACAGTAAATCTGTATTCTGTTTAAGTTTGAAGATGGGGCCACATATGGAATTATATCATATTCTTTCAAAATGGGATTGATTCCTAAAGCATTTCTGTTTAGCCTAATCTTGGTGTGTTGGTTTGCTGCTCTCTTCTCTGTATTGCTATAACTTATATATAGGATTTAACAAAGCATCCAGCTACACATCACATGTGCTACTCTGTTTAGCTTCAGTAACGAAAATTGACTTTTTGTGTTTAATATCAGTATCAAATTCATCAGTATCAAAAATGACAGTTTTGAGTCAAATGTCATTATCAAAGAAGAGTGTTTGTTGAGCTATCTGGATATTAAATTTATGTAATACACCATGTAACTAACGAATCTCCTTTTTATATGGTATATAGCTGGATAAAATTTGCTTTTTTGTTTGAGTAGACTATTAAATTCAAAGAAGTGTTAAATTCAACCACACATTTCCTTTGCATTCTAACCACTTGGTACCCTAAGCAGGGCATATCAGGGCCTATATTTTATGTCGATCTAGTTTATGAATTCAAAAGAATTGTTGGAAAACATATTTTTTAAACTAAAAAGATTATCAAACGTTATAAAAAAAAGTTTGATATAACTTTGATATCATGCGACAGTCTACATGCCTGGTTTTTAACCAAATCACGGTATATAGCTATGGTTTCCTCTTTAATTGCACGACGGTTGTTTAGGCCTCAGACTCTATGGGCCTCAGACTCTATGATGGCTCTGACGTAAAGCTTTAATCGGTGGGTTGGTGTGTGATGCTTATCTGTAGCTGGCCCCACCGTGGCTCAACTTGATGTTTTCTTTAGCTCTGACTATCTGTGAGTCGTGAGCCCTTTTCTTTGTTTCATTATAGTGTGTTAATTTGATTAGAGTGCTTCTCCATGATGAAACATTGCAATAGTTAGAAGGCCTCCATGCGAGCTGAACATTTGTTGTATTTTATAAATAGCAGCATCTAGGGCGAAGATTTGGTACCAGGAGAATGCATTTAAGCCGCCCCCCCCCCCCCCCCCGCTGGTGGCATGGGCTGCTGTCCGTTCTAAGGCGGGGGTTCTGTTGTTGTGGACTTGTTTTTAGTGTTACTCCAATTGTGGGGGTTTATAATTGTTCTATGTTTTGTTGCACTTTACATTATGTCCATTCTACTGCATGCTGTAAAGATTTAAATCGCAGACAGCCATTCCAAAACAACGATTAATCAAGTTTCATATTCTGTAAAGATCATGTGATTGACACCTTTGTTTGTTTTGTTGTGATTCTTTACGTCCCAGTTAACAATTTGCAGTCATGTAAGGATGGGTCTTCTTTGGTTTAACCAGTACTAAGATGACGATAAAGTGTCTTTCTCAAGGACACAATGCAGTCCCTCTGGTGAGGTTCCAGCCCACAACTCCCTGATCTGAAGGAAGCCAGCTATTGTTTTAAAAGAAATTATTGAACTGTAAAAATGAATGCATACAGTGAGCTTTTACGGTCAACTACGGCAATTTATGTTTGGCAGGGTATAGTGTTTATCATGCTAATTCAGAGTATATGTAGGGATTGTTTGCTGGAGACTGAGTTGAGTCTGTGGAATAAATGTTACCTTTTTGACATACTCGTATCATTCCGTATATTCTCAAGCAAGGCCTATGGCATACTCTCTGCTGCTGTTTTTTTGTGGACAGTTATTTCATAAATATGCCTTTATATTTTGGGGCCACTTCTTCTTTACTGATGAATCATAAATCCATTAACCCTTTGTATACTGGAAACATCTGAACGGTTACTTTGGCAATCAATTAAGATACAGATTAGGGTCTGCATTGTTTGTTAAGATTAAAACAACATTCAGGGACAAAAATACATCATAATTTAGAAAATTCTACCTGTGACCCCTTAAATTGCATAATGGGCAGTCCCATACATATTGTATCAATATGTATTGGAAAATCTATCAGAATACAAAGGGCAAATACATCAGGAGCAAACCCATCACCATTATTTCAATATTTTTAAAACATGGATTCGTTTATATATAGGGTATATTGAGGATCCATCACCATGGGTACAACACGGAAGTTCGCCTTCTGGCTACAGCATAGCATTGCGTTTGGACTTTTTAATCTTACTACCAATTGAAAACAACACAATTTTAAAACAGAGTATTTGAAAAAAACAATTTATTGAAATAAAACAAAATAAATATATGATATAATTATGACTAGGACTATCCATGGTATTTACCTAAAATGACAATGTTTTGAAGTTTACATATATTGTATAACTACATATTAAACAAAATATAAGCTAGCATGTGAGAATGTAGTACTTGTCAGTGATGAGTTATCATATTATCAGCAATAAATTATGAGGTGATCAGTGAAGGCTTCTATGAGCCAGCGCATCCACGCAGTCTAAACAAACACCCCAACTTCTCGCATTTACAAAGTAAAAGTATGAAGGTGGATGAGGCCTCATGTCAACAATGAAACTAGCAACCCTACTAGTAAGCAGCAGAAGCACGTTTCCAGAGTGGCTCAAATTTGATAAGTATAATTACACATTGAGCTGGCTTGAAACATATGGACCAGCATATAGAGAATACTAAGTGAGTGTCTTTTAATATTAAGTTTACCAGGCAAGGCTTGGAGAATGCTTAATGAATCGCGAGGCTTGTCATGCAATCCAACAAGAGTTCCTACAGCCAAGCCTGGTAACCTTGATATCGAAAGACAAGAATCTGGTATATATTCTATTTATCAGTTTATAAGTTGGTTAACTAGTTAACTAGTGACTTTTACGTAATTATTGATTTTCGTGTCGATTCAACGTTATTGCCGACGTCATTCAAAAGGTGCAACGTCATGTTGACCTGATAAAGATACATTCAGTAATATAGACACGTTTATCAGGTCAACGAGCAACAATGCATTTAATATGAGAGGTAACTGATAAATGAGTTTTTGGTACTAGTCCGACAATGAGTATAGGCTTTAGATTCTTTTACAAAAAACTACGAACATAGATAAAGACCAATGCTATTTCAGGCATCTATGCAAACTAGATAGCTGCTTTTAATAGAGGTTTTAAGCATATCCCGTCAATAATAAATACCAAACTCTAATGAGCTGGCCCATTATATTTGGAATGAACGTAGTCAAACCCAGTAACCAAGGGAATCTTGAGGCATTAAGGTTATAAACAATTCCATACCATTCTTACAGTTTGTATGGTCACAGTCTGGTCCAGTCTTTATTGACATTGTGCGGCCTGAATTTTGTACCCAATCAAAGTTATCATTTGTGTCTTGTTGCCAACCACATGTATCAGTATCAAAATTGCAAACATGCTTTTCTGAAATATAGTTATTAAGTATAAATATATGAACAATTGAACTTTTTAGGTTCTTCTCAGAAAAAAATGCTTTGAAATATAAACTGACTGAAAAAAGGAACGCCTCTGAATTGATTGTATTTATTAGAAACTCTGAAGAGAAAATGTAGATCTTCTCTTGAATACCCTTATATTCAATAGTATGCAATTTATCAGTACTGTACATTACTATAGTAGTTATTCATAGTCTGGTTCTTTGGGATTACATAAACACTGAATTAAGATGAGAGGGAGTGTTTTGTATTTTTCCTGTGTATCAATCCTAGATATATATTGGTATATAAAGGGAACTTTTTAAAATAATTGGTACACTTAAGCAGTCATAGCATAACCTTTGACAAGAAATATTAAGATTATTCAGCATATACGATTATGGTACGTATCACTTTGACAAGCAACAAAAAAAGTCAGTGAACCTTTCCTCTAATAGGGTCATAAGGAACAGGTAAGTACCAAGGCTGATATCTTTTTCTACACTTTCATTTTTTATCTTAAGCTTACGCATTTCTTTGGTTTTAAAGATTGGGGACAGACACATTTTGCAATGTCATGACACAGATGTAACGTCATACATGACTTTAAATTGCATATTACTTTTCGTTTTAAAATTTTATAAAACAAACAAAAATGCAAATTTGTCATGCATACTAAATAATACTAAATGTAGTTCACTCCATGACATGATAAAAAGTATTACACTGATGGCTATGGCACAAAACCTATGTAATATGCATGTTTCACTTAACTCATAAAATAAATGTCAATTTAGTTCCTAAATTTTGATGTTCTCTATGTACTTGTTTTTGTTTGCATGCAAGCATAACCCTACCCAATTCAATTATTTTCTTATTTTGGTTGCTAAACGAATTTCTGATTTTTTTGCTCAATTAAATGTCTTATCGATGGTTGTATATTTTATCATATCAATAGTTTATTTATTTATTACATCTGGTTTAGGCATAGCATCTTAACAGATATGGGCACAGTCATGGACCAGCCAAATACATTGCAAGGAAATCGGTATGTTGCTACATGATGTACAAAATATATCATTAGAAAATATTTTGAGTTGAATTCCACTTCAGAATTGGGTTGTAAAGATCAACTAGTCTTAGCCTCAATGCTTTAATAACTAAACAATATTGACTATTTCGTTTATTTGAAACACACTTATAGACCTGGTCGTAAGTGATTCCTGTGGCGTATTCAATGCCTTATTAAGGGCATAGTTTCATAAGCAAACACATTTTATTAACGCATACATCAACTTGAATGCCATCTACTATAATTGAGGTTCTGCTACCATACGCATTTTTTCTTCGGGAATCCTCGTTAGCAGAATATAATCAGTTGATTATCGTTTTTCTTAAATCAAGAAATCATCAACCTGTTATGTTTTCATGAATTATTGCACTTTCGTAGGATGCTATCTCGCTGCACTCTCCAATCATTACATCATCAATTGCCATATCTGTACTATCTGTTGGACCCCTTGTGGCTTCAAAAACAATCTATAATAAAAGAAATAAACTACTGTTTGAACAATTGAATAGTTTTTAAAGTAAGTACAAATATACAAAAGTCGAGGTACATAGATATGCCTATAAAAGTCTAGTTATTCTGGCTGGGTTTTGAAACAACAAGCAAACATCATGTTGCTCACTTTCATTTATTTCAATCCTTTTGTTTCATATTAGTTCCATTCAGTTACATTTCATTCAAGAGTATTTCCATGAATACACAATCCATGTTTTAGATTTTCTTGCCAAGCGGTTTTTATGACCTCTTAACAATAAAAGAGGGTTGTCTGACAATGATATAACATGCTTTTTCTTTCTGAATTACAAGTGTGTTACTTGTTTCTACAAGCATCTTAACCATTAAATATGCATATTAGCTGATGTGTAGTGATCACGCAAAGTGGTTAAAATTTAAATATAAGGAACCAATCTAACCAAATTATATTAATTTCAATTCAAACTAGGGTGATAAATAATCATTTTAAGAATGAAGTGGTTTAAGATTAAAACATTTGTGCCAAACACATTTGTCTAATCGTACTGTTTTATCATACTAGAATATCTTATTTTCACAACTATAGGATGCTAGATAACATTTTTATATATTATGACAGAAACGTTATTCAGAATAAGAATTCCACTAATATTTGGAATAATAACCTGTAACCCTTGCTAAGTACAATGGATCATCATAAGTCTATTGTATCAAACATAAAGAAAGATTGCATTAGCCCATGACCCGCCCACTTCCTTTGATTTCAGCCAATCAGTTGCGAGAAACGGGCCATATTCAGTGCGGTATATTTTCCATACCTCACACTTTTTGAGAGCATTCCTATATCTTGATGAGAGGAAATTGCTGTCCAAATTGTTAATTTCACCAAATTTAGTTTTATTATCAGAACCCTTAAGAAAACTGAGATAAGAATATTGAAACAAAATGGTGTAAATTTCAAATTTCATCTGTTTCACAGAAAATTGGCGAATGCAGAAAACACTGACCAGGCTGCATATGTATATTGAAGCCTGGTCAGAAATTACACTGTTTCTCCCGAAATGCTATTTTATTTGATGAAGACACAAAATCAAACAGCACATGAACATGCACGCTGATCTGAGTGTCACCACTGTTTGCGAATCAAGGTAGAATGCACAAACAGTGGAGACTGTTCAGCCTATACATCTGTAACGTGTGACCAGTGATCAATGATTCCCAGATAATTTTGAAGAAAAAAAATCAAATATAAATGGTGCTAATAAAATCCATTTGTCCCATGTGAACGCATCCATGACTATAAATGAAATGACAGACTCCTAAAAGAAATGCAGCAAAATGCTACATAATTGTATATTTCACGATATGTGACCAGCTTGTCACAAACACAGGAAACAGCTCCGCTCCCTCGTATATATTCCATAACCAACACAAAACATTAAATAACCTATACTTAGTACACGAGGGGTTAATATTATTCTATTAAAGGACAATACAAATGTGTCATCTATTACAATAGGGATCTAACACAAGATGAACGGAAATGGAAGTGTCTACCAGCCAATGACTATACTAGTATCACAAGTTAAGTTAATACCACCCATAATGTGTATTTACCTGGAAGGGAGTGGACCCATTCAGGTTTGCAATTAGATCCATATTCCAGCCACGACTCTGGTTTCCAGACATACGCCAGATTTCTTCTAAAATATGTTCATCTGACTTTAAATACACTGTCAAATTACCCATACCATTACCATACATGTTGTACCAGAAACTGAAAGAAATTTTAAAGTGCACGAGTTTCATTCTAAAATTAAATTAATTTAGCGAGGTGTTGTGGTTATCAGAAAAAAAACTTATTAGACCTTATTTGAAGTTATTTGTTTTGAAGAAAGCCTTTATTTTAATCAATATACATGTACACTTGGGTTAGTATTGCCTATATATATTTAATGTCAAAGATTATTTACTATGATAAACAATCCATTTAAGAGTATGTAAATGGCAAGGAACGGAATACACTCAATACCGACGTTTAATGTAAAACCCCTTCCTTTGTAATGTCTTTAGCAGGATAAGGTCTGTGTCAGTTCTCACAGAACTGCAAACAATAGTGCCGTTTTAAACATTTTAGAGTGGAATCTAAATGGAGCACTGTTGCAGAGTTACCCAAATGCTTTCAACTTGCAGAAGAAGAGAGAGCTGGATGTTTGACTTTGATTGTGTTCTTCCTGTCATGTGACTGGAAGTGTTTAGGATCTCTGCTTCACGAGGCGGTGGGTTTGTCTTTGGCTGTGGCATTTTCTGATTATACTTATTTACCTTTTTAAATTTAATAATTTAAACTTACAGAATACACAAGTGGGACTGCTCTTGAAACACTGGAGATATTAGACGTGCTTTGTAACCAGGTAAAAGGTCAGATCCTTCTAAGTACATGTAATAACCTGAAAATAAAATTATCACATAAGTAATTGTAGACCTCAAAGAGACAGGCTATGGTAAATTAATCAAATTTGATGTGTATGCATTAATGGTATTGAATGATTAAGATAATTTCATACTGTTTTTGGCTAATTGTTCTATACCTTGTGGGCGTGTGTATTATTCTTTTTAAAATTGTGCAAGCCCATCTGAAATTGGTACTTATCCTTTATGCGTAAAGCTCATCCATAAAGTTGCATGTCCATATGTTTATAGGACCATTCATTTAGTTTTGGGTTTAACTCTCGATATTCATATTAATTTAGTGCGTGACTATATCCCTAGACCTAACGCAAATGCATGGATGCGAAGACTACACAAGCTAGATTGTCTTCCTAACATACATGTACAACAATGCGTACCATTTAAATCACTTAGGTAACACATTTTTCTTAAGAATGCAATTGAAACACACTAAATCTGTCTATTGTTTTGAAACTCTGTAAATGTCATAATTTCACATAAAAACCAACACATGGCTCCAAAGAAAGAGAAACAAAAACTCAAGTAGACTGCTGATGAGGCTTTAAAAACAATGATCAGGGGCGTAGTCAGAGACTTTATCATGCTAAAGCCCACCTTAAAATTAATAGATATATGACAAAGTTACCTTACTTTTCGGATAGCGTACAACAAATTTGCTGATCAGACTGGTCTGCGCCCTTTGTTGTCCACAAGCAACTAAATCAGGGTTACTCACGTTGAGGCTCATATGAAGTTGAAGCCCAGGCTTCCTGGCCTCCGCCTGGCTACCCGCCTGATGTGTAAGTGCAAGGAAATATGATTTTGATTACGTGACCTCACATTTTACTCCTCACTTTTGTACAATGATTCAATTTAGTTATTGATTATAGCGTACCTTCTGGTGTTTGCTGTGTGTGATCAACTACTGGTCCAGTGAATTGACTAGAAGTACGAGATCTATGTCTTGTCCAGTCAGCTTCATCTGTTGTGTCTTGGTTCCAACCACACATTTTCTCATCCTCAAAGTTGCAGTAGTTTGGAACTAAAATTAGAAGATTATGTAATCTATATATGATAAGTAAACCATTTTGTTGTAGGAGTATTCAATAGGGCCTGATGCACGTTCACCTATGTTTATCGATAGTTTAATATACTCATTTCAATCTTGCTTTACTTTTTTGTCTTTAACAAATTTAAAGTAACATCAATTTCTGTCATACTATTTTGTTTTGCTATTTGTGCATAAAATAAAGCTGCTGCCTAACTATTGTTTTTATTTTTAAATATGTACACCCACTTGTAGTTAAAATGAAATGTAGTTTTACAACATGAAGACCAAATTTGGATCATAATGTTCAAGGTGCAATGTTAATTATGTCTGAAATTTGTCATACAAAAAATGTGACACTCTGGGTGAAACATTTAGATCCTGAGTTTATATAGAACAGATAAGAGCTGAAACACTTTAGGAAGGTCCAAATGCAATAAGTGCAGGAATGTCAAAATTATTTAGCAGAACGTGATGGATTAATAGAGACTTGAGTGCAGAGAACAGTGTGACCAAGATCAGACTATCCCTGTAGGATCTAGGTCCAAACTACCAGCAGACGACCTGGGTAGGTGACATTTTCTAATGTTCTTACAGGCGCTTTTAGAACTAATGATAGCTAGGAAATTAGCAGAATCAAATATCACAAAGTATATTCACGTAGTTTGTCTTTTAACAACACTCATGAAATAAGCATTTTTATTTATCATCATCAAAATTATGGCATGATTTCGGTTCATTAGGTTACACTAAAATCCCCCGATTATAAATGTTTTGTCTAGCCATCTTATCTCAAAATAGACTACAAGTAATTTTATTGTAGTTTTTTAATTACATATTACATATATAACAAATAGGATCCTTGATCAAAAGAGTGCGGAGAAAACTTTGTACTAACCTGTAGCTTAATATTATATATAATGTATGTAGTTATGATCCACCTCAGTGATCAGATTAGGTTGATTATGGGTTTTTGTGTTTGTTTGTTGTTGTATTTTTTGCTTTGTTGTGTAGCATTTAGTATTGTTTCTGGTTTTGTTATCGTCATGCTAGGGACGAGAGAGCTGGGCGCCTTACTTTTATTGCCTTTTGATGTCATGTGCCTGTAATTGTTCTGTGTCGCTTCCTCCCGGTGCATTGGTTGTTTATATGATAACAAGATTTTAAGACTACTGTAACAGTAAAATCTGTGTAAACGGTCACTCAAAAATAGACAATTGGAGCATTCTGCAATCCTTTTGATCTGCATTAAGCAATAATTGTTATTGAAAACCAATTTCTGTCCATTTGAGAGTGGCCGTTTAACACAGGTTTTACAGTACAATTATTGTCATACCAGATGGTTGGCTGAAGCAAATCGGTGTAGATCCTGACCATCTGCCATCATACATACAGGTTCTTTCAGAAGCTCCAACGAGAACATATGTAGGACTAGCACATGAATATGTAACTCTTGAACCAACCGAGGTATTTTTAAGCAAAACATTGCCATCGTTTAGCTTGATTGGAAATGAACATTTAGAGAGTGCTGAAAATAAGATAAAATATATAGAGAGGCCAGTCAATGAGATTTAACTACTTATCACATCAGCAAGCAGCAGGCTTGAAGATTTTTCAACATGTGTAACCAGCAAGAATAATCGGTCAATATTTCTTTATGATAACATTGTTAGACATGTCTGTGGGACTGTATTTTTTGTTAAAATTTTAAGATGAACAAGTAGAAAATATAAAAAGTGAGTATGATCAGAAACTGACACAGCCACACACTAAAGACTGGCCTACGGCATCATGAGGAAGAGGCACAGAAGAATAACAGTCATATGACACATGCGGGCAATTAATGTTAATCAACCAGATTTTCGTTCCTCAGTGAAATGATTGCAAAACTAGAAACAACACCAAAACAAGGACCAAGCACGAAATCCCTACGCAATAATGGGAGCAACACTTAACAATGAATCAACAACAACAGATTCACCTCCTTAGTACGGACAGCAGCCGAAGCCAATGTGGAGTTTTAAGTAATTTACTGGTCAAATCCTAGGCCAATATTCCTATATTGTTAAATCAAGATCAGAAGACAAACAAATACACTCACCACTGCAAAAAAAAAAAATAATTTGATCAATATGTCCTAAATAATTAAACAAGATTTTAACAATTTTACAGGGCTTTGGTGTATAAATTGAAGAAGATTGTTGGCTCTAATAATTTTTCAGCGCAGTTCATTAAAATAATTTCCCATTATAAAAAGATTGGCTATAACATTAATGTATTGCAACAGACTTCATGCTTGGTAGTCAACCCAATTACGGTTGGCAACTTTGCTTTCCTCTTTAATTGCACGCCGGTGGGTCGGACTTCAGACTCTATGATGGATCCGACTTAAATACTTATCTATTGATGAGATGGTAGGGGCCTGATGCTTTGGCTGTTTGTCGGGCCCACCGGGGTTTACCTGTTGGATTTCTTTTGCTCCGGTATTCAGTTTAATTTACTGTTGAGTCCTTATCCTTGCTTTATCTTCTTGTTATATCTTGATTTATATGTTTTAGGAGATGATGCATTGATAAGTTAGGGGTCTTTCATGCAAACCAAATATCTATGTGTCTTGATCCACATCTGAATTAAGGGTGAGGTTGGCGCCGTTAAACCGGTTTAAGCCCTCCAGTAAAATATTTTACTGACCGTTCCAAGGCGGTACTTTTTTTGTGGATCTTTTATGTTTTTGTTCTGTCTTGTGTTTGCTATGTCTTTGTGCGCGTCTGTTTATATGTGCTTTGTGGTCACCTGCTGGGAAAGGGCTGACCTCTTGGCTCTCGTTTGTGGTGTCTACTGTGAGTTTGTCACTTTCCCATTGGTATCCTGGGTCAGGTGTGGTACTGGATTGTATCGATTCCTGATCTTTGCACCCTTACTTACTTTTAAATGTCTGTGACTCTCTATTTTATTGTTAAAATTTGAAGACGTTCAAAATCAAATTTTTGTGAAATTGCACTGATTAAGCATTTTGATGATTTTCTGTTGTTGAAACTATTTTAATTAAAAGATATACGAGGAGTGTTCAAAATATGAATGCAACCAGCTTCATAACTTTCTTCACAAATAAATCTACGAAAAACTATAATACGTTTCTATAAAGTACTATATGCCACCTTTAAACTGGCACCAGACATAAAGAAAAATACAATATACTTATCGAGTCATAGCCCTTTGAATGAGGGTCACTCCAGTACACTAACTAACTGAATGCTTCGAACATATACAGTGATATATACGAGCGTATATTACTTTTATACACAGGTGAAAATTCTTGATTCTTTAAATAAACTATCCTCATGTTCCTATAAAAAGATTATGTGAAAGTTACGAAAATCCAACACGTTTTTTTGTCTCCTTATCTTCGCAAATAAATGATAAACATAACACCACCTTTCAGTTTTCAGTTAGATACTTCTCTAACAAAATGCACGAAGCAACATTAAAACTAGTTATAACTCAAAGACCATGTGCTGATCGCTCATACTGAGTTGTTGCTACAAATTATAAATAGATTGTGGGTAATTTTAAAGGCTGAAATAGCTTAAGTGAATGGGTTATTGAATTTATACTGAATTTTGCTTTAATAACATTGCAGCTTTATTCTAAATTTGAACGTAAACTTTAAGTTTGACCACTATTGGCACTATTTAGAATAGAATTACGCATCTGGTCTTGAGGACTAGACAGATTAAACACATATTTTAATGAAAGTAAACTCGTCTTTAAGAAACATAAATATGCTTGAAAAATTATATAAAATGTGATTACTCTGTAAATTGAAGACAGTGCGTTTTGTAAACTCCCTTATGATATATTAAGCATATTTTCAGCAAAACGCAAAGAATAAGATACTACACTATACAGCAATGTTCATTATTACGTCATCAGTAGATTACTAAAAATGACGTTTATCATAAAATTAATGACGTCACAAACGTGCCTGCTTACTCGAAATTGAAATAGGATTATATGAACTTTTTCCTGCAAGCAGAATGTTACTAAAACATGCATCTAAAATTTGGTGCCAATTTGTCGCAAATTAAGAAAGACTTGACACTATATCCACACATGTACCAAAACGTGTGTTGCAATTGGCTTCTGAAAAACTTCAGTATATACGAGTGGTCTTCATATAAGTGTCTGTAACTCAAGAAATATATTGGGTGTTTGTTTATGCTTGGTGTCAGCTGGAAGGCGACAAAAGTTATTTTCAGATACACTTTGTCGTAATAGTTATGAAGCTGTTTAAATTCATATTTTAGCACCCCTCGTACCATAACGGTGACTAATAAACATATGTTTTTATTTCATTTCGTACTAGAATTGAATACACAGCATTTGCTTTCTGTAAGTGTAAATTAACAATTATAGATGAAAACTGAAAACCCTTTGTATACTTATGTATTATCCCATCTGGTTTGACACAATAAACTAAGGATAGTCCATTGTACATAATCAAGGGGTGTCCGGTTATAATTTTCAAAAAATATTGTATTCTTTTGTCTGAAGATTTTTTTTTACTTTTACAAACAGTGAAGACACTGATGAAATGTGGCATTATCTGGGTATTCATTGTTTGAAAAAGTACTCGGTTAGGGGTTTACCAAATACAAAGGGTGGGTTAAATCCAAACTTACTTACGACAATTGTATAAAAGTTTGATACGCTGTTTATCTTTCTCGCTAAGATATTTCCTTTGTCCCACTTCTGCCTCATCAACATTAGGGTCTAAAATGTGTATTGTCTTCAAATTTGTTGGATCTCTGGAAAATTGGTTTGTCTTGTAATGCATTATTGAGTAAAAATCGTAGGTAATGTTAAACAGATGACCTTCATGATGTTTGTTGAAGTCCGATTCATGACCTGAAAATAAATTACATGCAGCAATATAATGAAAGTAAAGAGCGTTATTTTTGTTCACACAAAGGCATTTATGTGCGACTAACTCATGGTTTCCTAACCAAATGTTTCATCAAAAGTTACAGGATAGAGTTAGGCTGGTGTCTGATGGTTGGCATAGGTTGGGTCCATCATGGACTATTTAGTAGTTTAATTTATCTATAGCTGTCTTTTGATAATGAGCCTTTGTTTCATCATTGTAAGGTAGTGTACAGTAAAACCTGCCTTAAACTGCCACTTTTAAAAAGACCAAAATGGTTTTCAAGACCAAATATCGCTTAGTGCAGGTAAAAAGTATTGCAGACTGCTCCAAGGGGAACATTCTGCATTACTTTCGACCTTCATTAAGCTATCATTTGTCATTAAGACCTTTGTTTTGTCTACTCAGGACAGGTTTTACTGTATATTGAATGCTTATTTGTAATAATAAACATTCATTCTTGCATAAAACCCCAATCCTATAGCTATTTAAACCCATTATCAGATAAAAGAACAGTCATGTTCAAATCAGGTGATTCACACGCTGTTTGAAACATTGGTTTAAACTTGAAAATACTTGAAATGAGCCATGGGTTAGTTGCATGACGTTATACAGAAAGCATTGCCGACCAGACTGATAATTTCGCTGATACTTTTGTTTGCGAAAACGTTTCAAATGGTTATGACATTGTGGCGATGTTATGACGTTCAAAGGTTTACAGCTGACGCCATTTCGTTTAGAGAAATCCAGTGTAAGAGAATGGATATATTCTTATTTTAGCTGCGTTTTCAGTGCAAATATACAAGAATAATGATCACACATGTTTGTTTCATTGCATTAACACATGCAAGGTACCTTGGGAGATCTTTAACACTCGGCCTTTCAGCCTTTTGTTCAAACAGCTTCTTGGGACCCCACAAATGTTAATGCATGAAAACACATGTGTTAACCCTATATTTAATACTTTAAGAAGCCTTAATGCAAGCTAATCAATTATTTATTTATCAACTGTTGTATATAGGATGAATATTTGTACAGAAAAAATACATTTTAGTTCACTTAGGCTGGTCGCCATTTGTATGTGGTAAGTCTGTTGTGCTAATTCTTTATTTTATGCATTTGAGTGTGTAGAGTTGGTGCCCAATCTTTAAGTGTGTTATTTCCTGTTCTTTCAATATAACTCCTGGCCCATAGGTTATAAAACTTTTTCCATGCTCAACTCAGCTGAGCACGTAATTCATTCTGCTCATTAATGTTAATATGCCAACAATTGTTGGCATTTTAACATCTATTAGCATGATAAATACAACATCTGAGAAACTAAAAGCAAGAAACTTCTTTATTTGTCGGTATTTTAGTTTTAATGAGCAGTTGAAATTTTGTGCTCAGTTGAGTTGAGCATGAAAAAAGTTTTATAACCTCAAGGCCAGGTTTTGTGATAGAGTTCTATGTTTCATTCTAGTTTTACAAGCGTCAGACAATGCTGATTGCTTTGCTTGTTGTATTTAAAAAGGAAATTCTAAGCAGCCATGCTAAAATGCCAAGCTCAGTTTAGTCTTTGTTATCCTCATTCAGAGCAAGCAGTGACACGCTTTCTTTCTCGTCATAAACATAAACAAATATAAAAAACAATACTTTAAGACCAGAAAAAGACACAGTCCATGTCACAAAGAATACTAAGTGAGTGGCTTTTGATATCAAGCTTACCCGGCAAGGCTTCGAGAACGTTTGTTGACAACATGCGTTCTCGAAGCCGAGCCTGGTAAGCTTGATATAAAAAAACACGAACCTGGTATTCTATTTATCTGGTTACAAAGTTGATTCACTCTTCAAACTATATAGGCCACTGGCTGGATATGGTTTACCTCCCCCCCCCCCCAGGGGGAATTTTGTAGACCATATTTTTCTTGAAGCCCAATGTCTTGCAAGGATTTTGCAACATGTTAGCCCTCTGACAATGGCAGCGTTAAGCTGTAACAGCCTGTTACATACGTTACCCTACAAAATATTTGATAATTAAAATTCTTTTTAAGACTTCAGAAAAGTGCAAAAGATAAGGTAAGATTTCCAAATTGGTTATATTTTCTAAATAAGCTATTACTGGACCACAGATTATGACATTTGAAAACAAATATAGTCACCCCTGATGTAGTGTATGTTACATTTTTTCATTGAACCTCCTTTTAAATGATAAATGCATCTAATATAGTTTGTCTTAAAATTTTATTGAAACCAGTTAGTGTTCATTAATTTGGTATAACATTAAAGATATTTTATTTACCTTTTCAAAACTGCAAACATTACGTTTCTATCTTATATACTTTTTGAGTTATTAGTTGATGAACATGGTACCCCCATATCACAGAAAAATGTAAAATGTAATTCTCCAGGCCTCGCGCTGGCTATAGACCCCACTTCCCCCCAGGGGGAATTTCGTACACTATGATTTCAAGATACTACATTATGTAAGCCACAAAATGAAATATGTTAGCCCTCTGAGAGTGGCAGCATTAGCAGGTAACATCATGTTACATACGTTACCCGCAAAATAACATTAAATTTTCCTGATAATGTCTCCAACATGACATATTCACACTTTTTTTGAAGTCTGGCACAGGTTTAAGAACTTCTTATAGCACAGTTACATAATTTTAGCATTTATTTTATAAATGTCTTTGAGTTTTTGCCGTTGTATATGTTACTTAAAGTGTTTCATATGTTATTTGCAAGTATCAGTATGGCAGTTATTGACTATACATGTATTACATCCGTCAGTGAATATAGTAAATCTATATGGCTGCTATTCAAATGAATTGAAGTTCCTTTATATGGTGTCTTACACTATTTTACAGCCCAGGTTACATACGTTACTCTCTAAATACCATTAAACATTCAAGATATGGTCTCCAACAAGACCTGCTTGTACTTATTTGCTTGCTGGCACAGGTCAATGTACTTCTTTTTACTCTGGCTCATTTGCTGAGGAAGTAACTGAAAACATAAACTACATTAACACTCTTTTCTTTTATAGAGACATCAAATATAGTTAACATAATACTCATAGAAAGTTTGTAACCGTCAGTGCAATGTGCGAGTAACAACTTAAAAGATCAATGAAAACCCATCGGGTAGAAGTTCTAGAGCAAATCTTAATATATCATCCAAGGGTTTTAAAGAATTTTCCTATACAACTTATTACTCCTCTATCAGATTTATCTTGCAAGGATTTTACAATATGCTAGCACTCTGGTAATGGCACCATTACCCTGTACCAACAGCCAATTATATATATTACCCAACAACATCTTTGATATTTTTTGTAAATGACATGACTTCTGAAAAGTGCAAACCATAAGGTAAGATTTCCAAATTGGCTATATCATCCAAGGAAGCTATTTTTGCATCACAGATATGGACCTTTGAAAGCAAATATGCACCCCAAAGTGTTATGTATGTTACTTTTTTTTCATTATTCCTATATAAATGATTTATGAAACAAATATAGTTTGATATTTTTTTAATGTGAATGTGCTTACTAACTCATTTTGTATTCAAGAATGTTTATGTACCTTTTGGAAACTGCAAATATTATGTTTCTATCTTTTATAAGGTTTGAGTTGTTGAGTTTTGAACATCATAGTAACCCAATATCACACAAAATGTGAAATATAATTCTGTTGCTCTTTTGTTAGGGTACAATCAAGATTTCTTTCACCCAGAGGTACTCGATTTCCTTCCCTTTTGTCCATATCTGGAAAGCCTCACTTGTTTTCATGGGAAAGACTTGATAGTTCAATCTTTGTATGTACATCTTAAGGACAGAAAATCAGGGTGGAGGTAAGCTCATGTTCATGCCATTTGAAATAGTCAGTATATGAGTATGGCTTTGGTACTTTTTTCAGAAACATGTCATACTGCAGCTTATTCACAATTACATAAATAGCACATATTAGGGCTTCATATCACTGATGAGTGCCTAGAGCAATTCTTTATTTGTTTTCCTGCCCTTCTTAGAATGTTGGTGAACTAGTAGGGGAGGGGTTCTCTATCAGTTTGATAGGAATAACCTTTCCGTGGTACTAACACATTGGTAGTGTCACTATCTGTAAAACAGTGTATTACTGTAGATCTCTTCCCCCATATTCTGGCCAATGCTGTTGACATTCAGAAGGTGCACCTTTTGTTGCATACACCATTGTTGGACAAAACACCCAGGTTATCCTCTGTGAGAATGTTTGTAAGACTTTATAGACTGCTGCTTTTACATTGTATATATGTATCAGTGACAAAACCAACATGCCCTGCCTTTAGGGCCTGGTTGAATACTGGTGCCATCAGATCCATGAATGTGACAGGAAAAGCTGTTATGCTCTGTAGTAACGGCATTAACTTCAACGTTATTTACAGCACTACATGGCCACTCTAATGTTGGTTCAATGTGTGATTGCAAGCCAGGCTGAAGTTTGGACTTGACAGTTTTGGTTGAAATTCTATGAGGAGTTGACAGTGACCATGGTACAGGTCCCAGAAGGAACGGCAGTGTCAACTCAAGGTCAACATTGTGTCCAATAGAAAAAGAAGGTCATGCTTACCAAAGACGCTCTTTTAAGCTCTCATCTGGCTGTTTATGTTTCGTAAATTGGGCAATTTCTTCTTGCTTGACCTCGCAAGCATCAAAACTTCATTACATGTAGCTTGCAGCATTTTATGGGGGATGCGAAAGGCAGATTTTTTAAAACTAAAAGTGAGTCAATAAAGTCTGCAACAGCCTTCCTGCCAATGTCATCAGCCTCAATAAGATCCTTAGCTATGCCACGCTTATTAGCGGGCACACCGAAAGACAAAAAGTACAGTTCATTGTCTTCAAAACTAGAACTAAAAGGATTGGTGAAGCCTGAAACTGCCTCAAGTACTCATTCTACTTTGCATCTGAGCAGATTGAATATTTCATTTCAGTGCATTGAAGAGTTGTTTCAATATATTGAGATCTGATGTGATGAGTAATACACCATTCCATCTGTAGTACGAAGCGTAGTTCTAGTTGCTGAAGCCTATAATACCTCTTTATTGTTTGCCTGATAGTCATGTCAAAAGCATTTCTCAAGCAAAAAACCAATGGTTGTGACACACTAAACCCATTTTGTTTGAGAAGCTCTTTGTATCTGCTATGTGTATCAAACTTATGAGTGTAATCAGTTACACAGGTACATATTGTGCGTAGCTGTTGTGATCGTTTGCAATGAACATTGGGAAGAAGGCATGCAGATAGAGATGACATGCAATTCAAAGTTGTTTTCCTTGTAGCCCTAATCAGTGTCAACACCATCTGCATCATATCCATATACCTTGCCCAGAACTGAGCTGTTTCACAGCGACTGTCTTTCAGAACTTCCGATTTGAATGCATGGTATCTATACTGTTTGTGTGAGCAAACAGTGAAGGTTGATAGATCACATTATATTATTAGTTTTAGTCACCATAAATTAATAAGGAACTTCAATTTATTTCAGCCTTATAAGTTTTCTAAATTTTCTGACAGACTTTATACACGTATAGTCAACAACTTCTATACAGATACTCAGAATAACTTATGTATCATTTGGTAACACACATAACAGTTAAAGCTCAAGGCATTTATTAAATGAATACTTAAAATAGGTAAATCTTGCTAAAAGAAGTACATAAACCTGTGCAAGCATGCAAATATTAAGTATAAACAGGGCTTGTTAGAGACATTAACTTAAATGTTTAATGCTATTTTGAAGGTAACATACATAACATGGACCTGAAAAATAGTGTAAGAGACCATGATAAACAACTTTAAATCATTTAAGTAGCAGCCTTATCGATTTACTATATTCTGTGACAGATGTAATGCACGTATAGTCAATAAATACCATACTGATACTCGGAAATAACGCAGGAAACACTAAGTAACGTATACAACGGTAATTACTCAAGACTTTTATAAAATGAATACTAAAATATGTAACTGTGTTATAAGAAGTTCATAAACCTGTGTCAGCATGCAAATATGTACTAACATGTCATGGTTGAGAAATTATCAGGGATGTTTAATGCTATTTTGGGGGGTAACATATATAACGTGCTGTTACACGTTAACTCTGCCACTCTCAGAGGGCTAACATCTTTTATTTTGCGTCTTATATAATGTAGTTTCAGAAAATCATAGTGTACAATATTCCCCCTGGGGGGGAGGGGGGTCTATAGCCAGCTCAAGGCCTAATATGGCGTAATGATCGATTTTTTGTGTCGATTCAGCAACATTGGCGACGCCATTTAAAAAATTGCAATGTCATCATGACCCGGTAAAGGCACATGTTGTGAGATAGGCAACCTGCCACGCTGCAGTTAATATAAATGGCATAACTGATAAATTTTGATACTGTGACTATTTCCAATCATATTCATTACCTAGCATGATATTCGCTGGTACAACAGAAACATAGCTATCTCTGTCACTTCGTGTATGCTCATGCCAGAAACCCAACGCATGCATTAGCTCGTGCATTATTATTCCTTTGGTAACACAGTTGTCCCTAGATGATATGGACACAGTTTGATTGCCTCCGCACCTGCCAACGTCACTCCAACATCTGAAATACATATTATAGTTAACTCTGTCCCTTTCTGTGCATTTCTACCAATCAGTTTGCACAGGATTTCAAATTTTTGGGCAGCTTAGTCACATATGTTGTCAATATAAGTAAATCATTAAGTAAATACGTGAAGTGGTAAATGCGGCCATTTTCAAAGAAGCAAGGAGAAAACTATTAGTAGGTTATAGATCATATATTATAATTATAAAGGAATAAATGGTTCACTCGCTGCGCTCGTTCACACTTAATTCCTTTATAATTGTAACATATGATCTATAACATATACATATTGTACATAAAATAATTGGTTCTGCTTTTGTTGGTCATTGTTTTTTGTTTCTCCATTTAGTGTTGGATCTTTGATTTTTTCTGATATACATGCAGTTTATAGCGTCCTTTCTAGTTTCGCAATCATATTTCTGAGAATATAACAATCTATCATTAGTGTGAGTGTAGGATAGTAAAATCTGTCTCAAGATTTTCTATCTTACCCTTATAGAATAATGGATTCTTTTTCTTGCTCACCACTGTTTTTATTTATTCATTTGTTTATCAATTTATTTTAAAAAGCTTCCAGAAGTCCCTAAATACTATAAGATTCAATTTCACATGATGACGTTAATATAGCATGGGTAAGATAAGATTTTCTAGCCCAGGGTAAAATCTCAGATATCCTTATCCGGTTTGTAAGAAAAAGCAAGCAACTTGTTTTATTTCAGTATGTTCTTATTGGCACATGACTGTCAGTGTTCTATGTATCCTCCTAGCTGTATAATAGTTTGCTCTGTGGTATGTTATTGTGCCATTTTCTTGTTAAACTCATTTGCCTTTGTAATTTATTCAAACAAATGCCTCTATTCGTCTACTAGATGGGCGTGGCTCAACTCGAGGTTTTCTTTAGCTCTGACTATCTGTGAGTTGTGAACCATTTGCTTTGTTTCATCGTAGTCTGTTAACTTGATTAAATTGTTTCTCTGTGATGTTACATTGCAATAGTTAGGAAACCTCCATGAGAGCAAAACATTCTTTTGTTTAAACAACAACGGATTCTAGGGCAAAAATTTGGTACCAGAAATGTGCATTTAAGTTCCCAGTAGCTTAGGCTGTTTACAGTTCTTAGTTGGTGGTTCTGTTGTTGTTGATTCATCGTTTATTGTTGCTCCAACTGTTTGTGAGGGGTTTGTGTTTGTCCTTGTGTTGTTTTTCAGTGTTGTGTGTCCTTTCTAGTTTTGCAATCATATTGATGGGGAAATGTGAACTGGTTGTTTTACTTTAATTGTTTTGCTGATGTCTTGTAAATGTTAGTGTTTTGTGGCTTTTTTCACTATTAGCGCCATGGGTTGGTCTGTAGTGTGTGATAGTGGCATTATCTGATCATACTCGTTTATTTTTGTCTTGTCATTACACATTGTTCTAATTAAGAAATGCATATTTTCAGAATGCAAT
Source organism: Loripinus fragilis (assembly GCA_964019695.1). Taxonomy (NCBI): domain Eukaryota; kingdom Metazoa; phylum Mollusca; class Bivalvia; order Lucinida; family Lucinidae; genus Loripinus; species Loripinus fragilis. Next base: position 67,086,408 of record OZ026516.1, read on the forward strand.
AACCTCCTACTTTAATGTCTCGTACATTATAAATCAACATGATCAACTCAGCTCTTGATCATTAACTTAAATGTATGTTCTGATAAGTACCCTACACATTAAGAGCTGTCAGAGCTCATATGATTTGCACTTCGCCTTTAAATACTTACAGTAAAACCTGTGTAAAACGGCCACTCTAAAATATCAAACTTGAGCTTCAAGACCAGTTATCGTTTAATGCAGGTCAAAAGTATTGCAGAATGATCCAAGGGGAGCATTCTGCTATACTTTCGACCTTCATTAAGCTACCATTTGTCATTAATATCTTTGTTTTGTCTATTTTTGAGTGGCCGTTTTACACAGGTTTTTCTGTACTTTAAAATGGACCAATTTAAGCAAACCATTATCATGATATACTGAAGGAAAAGGAAAAAAGTTTAGCAATATACTTTTGGTTTACACAGTTTAGACGAAATCGAATTTTTAATTTGGTTTAGACAATATTTTATTTCTTTATATACATACACTATTTAACAATTTACATATTCAATGGACCAGGATCTGACAGTAAGCTAAAAGCTTATACTGTTTTTTTGTTGTTGTTTTTTAATTTTTATTTTGAATTTCAAAATGTCAAAAAATATGCTGACAAACGTTTACGAGTACGATGACATAAACCAGTTGATATTTCACATTATGTAAAGTCAGATTTTAAGTCCCCTTGCTAAAACAGCTTATCTGGCAATAGCGAGATTAGTTCATTGCTAAAATTTTTATTTTTCCATCAAAATTTTAGATCTTAAAGCAAAAAAGTGAAAACCAGTTTAAAATTTAATGTTCTGTTCACCCTTATCGTACAGTTTTTAGTTGAAACCGTATTTTTTTTAATTACCTCCCTTTTAATAGAATAGCGTTTGAATTTAAATTGCTCAGCAGATCAAATCCTCGCTTTAAAGCAGGAATATATTCTTTTGACCTCTTGCAGGTAGCCATTAGATCATTTTCATACAACTGACATGTTTGCGCACCTGTTAATCAAAAAGATCTGATACTAAAAAGATATTCTTATTGGAAAACCCATTACAACTGGTTGCTAAACTTTTTTCCCTCAGTATATAATAATAATTATAATAATAACAATAGTAATAATAATAATAATAATAATATGATGCAATAAATCTTAAATTTACATGGACTTAAGCAGGTACTTGAGGGTATCCAAATTCGAAGTAGTTATTCAATCGGAACTGGCCTGACTCCGTGGAATCAGACCACGGACGTACATCGAGGATCTATTTCAATAACGTGGGTGATAACGTGACGCTGACGTTATATAACGCTCGTCGCAGAAACCATGTCAACACAATAACAAGTGTGATTGCAGCAAAACAAACGGCTTAAATGAAGTCTATCTCTTTTCAAAAAAAAATAAAATATTTCAATAAAATATGGCTATAGCGTTATTTTGCTGAAAAACATAAACTTCATTTATTCTGCTGATTAAACTTTTCGGATAATCAGAATAATCGATATTCATAGAGCTGAACCCACATGCTACAGAACTAATATTCCATACCCCAGTTCAAATTGGAGCTTTTTGGTACATAGTACGATGCGTAATGCTCCTTACATACATCAGAGCCATGATTCGATTCTCGAATTGTGGCGGACTTTCCCAAATGTTAGTTATTAGGGCCTTAGGCTAGTAAATGTTTACCCTCTGATATTTCCAGTTATAAAGACAAAATCATCTTGAAATGTTCGTGGAATGAATGTCATACAATGTCCAGTATCCTCCATAAGTTGGTTGATAGACATTTGTATCTGATGGATCTCTGTGGTATCTTGAATAAAGAAATAAACCACCGTATGAGAATAAAAGCTGACTGTTGGAAAGGTTAAATGCTACTATTAAGAATATTGAATTGGCTCAGTTAGTTAATTCAACTAAACAACATTAGGAAAGGAATTATATAAGCATGTTGCTTCCATTCCAATCCTTGTAACTTTAATATTGTTAACATCTGTTTGATAATGTCAACTGTTCTTGCTAATAAAATATGTTTAAACCAAACAACATTAACATTAAATACAAATACATCAATAATTTATATTACAAATATAATAATTATTGAAGTTCCCCCTTTTTGTACTCTGACTGCGGAAGTTTCGAAAAGAACAGCATTATATGAAGTAGGAAACCTGAGTGTAAAACAAAATAAATATATCTATACTGACGTACTTCAATTACACAACATATATTTCCCTTTATAGTTTTCAAAAGACAATTGACTGTAAACTTCCTTTGTTTCGATGATGTCATACCAGCAAGCATTTTGGTTTTCATTATACAACTAAACCTGATGACTTAACTGCTTTATATAAATTTGGGTCACTGAAATATTTCTTAAGTAGAGGAGATTTTAAGTCGTTAAATGAAAGGCTACAAACAGATAAACGCCATATTCACAAACGAGCTGTATTGCAGGCCTGTCAAGCAATATGAGTGATTCCTCGATGACTAACGAGGTCCATGACACAAATTTGATACTTCTCATATTTCTTAATTTTAAGATGTAGGGATTTATTGACAGATATCATTTTGTTACATGAAGATACTGAATCCTACCTCCAAAAGCTTACATTTCAATACGTTAAAATTCATTTGAATTGGGCATGTATTTTCATGTGTTACTTACAAATAAACACTCTTTAACATTCAACCAAAATTATTGTGTTGCCCCCTTTTTTGAGACATACATTAAAGTTGCTATCCAAGTTTTGCGTTTTTAAATTCCGTCAGTATACTTACTGAATCCATCATCAATTACATAGGGTACTATTCTATCTGTCCACGTCATCTCTAACACAGGCACAGATATGCGGAAACGAAACTAAAACAAATAGATACCCAAATAAACAACTAAAGCAAAAGAAATACATGTATACAGCAATCCATAATCAATTACATAGGGTACTATCCTATCTGTCCACGTCATCTCTAACACAGGCACAGATATGCGGAAACGAAACTAAAACAAATAAATACCAAACTAAACAACTAAAGCAAAGTAATACATTTATACAGTAATCCATTATCAATTACATAGGGTACTATCCTATCTGTCCACGTCATCTCTAACACAGGCACAGATATGCGGAAACGAAACTAAAACAAATAAATACCCAACTAAACAATTAAGCAAAAATAATACATGTATACAGCAATCCTTTATATTGATCTGATATAAACTACCCATCAGCAGATACATTGGATAACACTGGTTCCAATGGCCCAGAGAAGTAGATAATTGAGATTCAAATGTAATTATTTTCTGACTCATCAATTTCAATACAGTAAAACCTGTGTAAAACGGCCACTCTCAAAAAGACATAAAATTGGTTTTCAAGACCAATCAACGCTTAATGCAGGTCAAAAGTATTACAGAATGCTCAAGAGAACCACTCTGCAATACTTGTTGACCTTCATTAAGCTACCATTTGTCATTAAGATCTTCGTTTTGTCTTTTTTTGAGTGGCCGTTTAAAACGGGTTTTACTGTACATGTATACAGTAATCCTTTATGTTGATCTGATATACACTACTCATCAGTAGATACTGGTTTTAATGGTCCAGAAAAAAATGTTAAGATTAAAGTGTAATTTGTTTTGTTACCCATCAATACCAATATGCGTTTTGGGTGATCAAAAGAATGGTCTAATTGAGTCGGTTCTTTTGAGTATCCACAACATATCTTTTGGTTGAGAACTGATTCAGTCCATTTCCATTTCAAGGGTTGTTGGGTGGTATTTTTGATCTGTATTCAATTTTTATAGAAGAATCTGTAAGCAAACAGCGAAGACCATGGTCAGACGCCACGTTCTACGGCATCTGATCTGGGTCTGCAGTGTTTGTCTTTGTCCCACAAAAAGGACGCTAGGCTTATATGGGTTAAGTTTAGAACGTTCACAAGTAAGTGCATATATGTTTGCAATCAGTGTGATGTGGGTACTGGTCACCTGCTGGGAAAGAGCTGAACTATTTGCTCTCTTGTGTGTGATGTATTCTTGTGATTTCTGTTGCTCTAGTATTCAGTTGTATGTACTGTTGAGGCTTTATCTTTGTTGTTTTTTCTCATTTTTATATCTCGATTTGTATGTACAAGGAGATGTTACTTTGATAAGTTAGGAATTTTTCATGCAAACCAAAAATCTATGTGTCCTGATCCACATCCGATATAAGGATGAGGTTGGTACCTTCAAACATATTTAAGCCTCTAGTAATTTTCTTACTGACAGTTCCAAGGCGGTTCTTCTTATGTTCATCCTTGTTTGTTATTTGTGTTTTGTGTTCGTGTTTGTCATATGGTATTGTTATATGACTCCTATAAATACCTCCTCTGATTGGCTGAAACTAGCTTACACTGGTTGTGACAGATCTTGATGTCAAACAGTGATGAGCTCAGGACAGGTTAACGTTGTTTATGTCAGTGCTGACAGACAGCAAATAGATTGAACTAAATCTAGCCCAGGTGACATGACATTTGTCATTGCTGCCTGACAGCTGAAAATAGATATTGAAACACTGACTGATTTCTTATGTATATTTCACAGGTAAACTGTTTAATTCAGAATTTGTTCATTTTATGAGAACAGTAATTTAAAAAAATATTATTTTGCATATCTCAGAAGAGGTTCAGAAATTTGAGAAGTTAATTGTTGAAATAATCTTCCTAGTGAAAGTGCACTAGGACATCTGACTTGAGCCGTGGTGCAGGGGAGAAGCCTTTGCCTTGTAAACCAGGGTGGCAGGTTCAATACCAGGCTTCTCCCAGTCTGTCAGATAAGACTTTAAGCTGTGGCCTTGTCTTCTGATCCTTTGGGTGCCCTGGGACAATAAATCACAAAAACCATTAAGCCACTCGGCCAGTACTGGTTGTAGCCAAGGGACATGGCCACAAACATTTGTTATAAGTATGAAAATATTTTAAATAAAACTTGGAAAAGAGAGAGTGCAACATAACAAAACAATTGGTGCATTCTTTTCGGTTAACATCAGGATTAGTCAACCCTCGAAAGTGATGTTCACCTCAGATTCGCCCCGGTGAACATCACTGTTCTTGAGTTGACAAACCCTGATGTCAACCTCAAAATAATGCACCAATTGTATATTGTCTGTTCTTTGCAGCCTTGTGTGCCACCTGCTGGGAAAGGGCTGACCTCTCGGCTCTCTTGTGTGTGATGTTTTCTTGTGTTTTGTAACTTTCTCATATGGTGCCCTGTGTCAGGTGTGGTTCTTGGTGGTATCGATTCCTGATTTTTGCCTTCTTCCTTACTTCTATTACTTTATTTATGAGTTCAATGATTGGCCTGATTCTGTGATGCTACGCTATGTGCCTCCTTCTAGTTTGCAAAATGACTCTACTTTGTAATTACAAAGTTGATTTATTTTGCAAACTAGAAGAGGGCACAGGGCGTAACATCACAGAATTAGGTCAAAAGTTGAGTTCTTTTGCAACTTAGAAGGGGGCACATGGCGTAACATCACAGATCAGGCCAAAAGTTGAATTATTTTGCAAGCTAGAAGGGTGCACAGGGCTAAACATCACAGAACAGGCCAAAAGTTGAGTTGTTTTGCAACTTAGAAGGGGGCATAGGGCGTAACATCACAGATCAGGCCAAAAGTTGAATTATTTTGCAAGCTGGAAGGGGGCACAGGGCGTAACATCACAGAACAGGCCAAAAGTTGAGTTGTTTTGCAAACTAGAAGGGGGCACAGGGCGGGCGTAACATCACAGAATCAGGCCAAAAGTTGAATTGTTTTGCAAACTAGAAGGGGGCACAGAATGTAACATCACAGAATCAGGCAAAACACTGAACTCATAAATAAAGTGTTGAATATAAAACACTGAATACAAAGGTTTCGTAAGATTGGCTTACTTTCTTTCTTAAAATAACAAACTTTTTTTAATGAAGAAATTAAATTACTTACATTTTCTTGGCGATGAGAAACCTCTGGGGGACTGAATGCACTATAGCCTCCAGCTACGGCAGCCGCTTGAGCCTAACAATTATAAACGTGTGTTCAAATAATACAATTAGAATAATTACGTCATACTCATAGAGGTAATGAAAGAACTGCTCGCGTATATAATGCATATATTCATATATGTTTGCAAAGACTGACGCAACATTATTCATAACAAGAAATATCTTTGAAATATATTCATTGGCGATTAAATGAATGGGTGTTGGTAATATGCAAAACCCAATGAATACTTTTTCAGAAATTCGATATAACCTGCACATAAAAATAATGGCCATTCTCGACCACAAAGGAGGCTTCCTAGCTAATGCAATGCATAATCACAGAGAAACAATCTAATCAAATTAACACACACTGATGAAACAAAGAAAATGGCCCATGATTCACAGAGAGTCAGAGTTAAAGAAACCCTCAAGTTGAGCTACGGTGGGCCCAGCCATGGACAAGCATCAGCTACCAACCAATGGATCAAAACTTGTTATTAGGACCATTATTCAGTCAGAGGCCAGACCCACCGTTGTGCAATTAAAGAGAAATTCAAAGCTATAAACCATGAATGGGTTTACAGCCAGGCATGCAAGCCTTTATCAACCCCAAATGTTATATCCTTGCTAAGGCCAAATAAAGAATAAGTGTGTTTGGGGTAACGGGTCTGAAAATTTTAGGTAGAGTGGGCACACACATTCTTTTTTATTATTTTTTTCTTGAAAAAAGTATAACTTTTATGCATTTTGAAAGGCGAAATGCCTTTCAAAATGCATGAAATTATATTTTTTTTCTAGTAAACGTGAAAAATATTCTAGGATTTCAACAGTAAATTTAGGTAAGGTTGGGTTATCTAAACACACGTATATTTTATTTGGCCTAATTAGGATACAATATGCTTATTAGTAGATGAAATAGATGTAGCTTGCATACAAGAAAATGTCACGCCAGCGCCAACGCCATAAGGATACGCACGTGCGTAATAAAAAAAGTAATACTCAAGGTAGCTGACCTAATGTGTTAAAAGTTATTACCATACCTTACGGAACTGTTCTTAAAGGAAAGAACTCGGTTCCTCTGGGAGAAAATTCTTTCTTTTAAAAGAAGTTCCCATTTCGAAATGATACAGTAGTCTCCCTTTGATGTGCGTAACTTTTTCCAAATTCTGGCTACGCAATTGACTTGTTTTGAGCAACCAAAATAGATGTTTATACTAGCGTCTGAATAATACTAATAAAGTTATGCTATATAAATAAATAGTCTGCATTTCCAAATTCTGTGAACACAGTTTGAATATACGAGGGATGATCCAAAAGTTCTGATCTTTACTTTGTAGCTTTGTCCAGAAACATTTTTGAGAGGTATACTATGCATCATTCAAAAGGATGAGTTTTTACCTTTATAATGATGCTAATATTTTCTCCCTGTACTGTTTCGTTTAATAATTACAGCACATTATGTATGGCCCACTCCATACCACTGGCATTTTTTCATGTTATAGAATTATAATGCTATTAGAATCTGAATCTTTCAAGTCTGGTATCTTTAAAACCACAAAATAAAATTGCATTGTATTTTTACTTTTCGTTACTTTTAATGTCCATTTGAATGTTAGAATGGGGACAGGTTGTGTCGATTCAATATTTAAAGCACAATGCGCAATTCTTATGACGTCATTGAAACTGACAACTACGTCATTTTGAAAACATTGCGGAATTTTCATTTCCGTGAATATTTTATTTTTGTCTTTCAATTTTGGAAAAAAAAATGTGCCGAATCTAATATTGGCAAACTATTTTAAGACCAATACTTTTTTTATTACAAAAAATCTTAATCTTAATTGCAATATTGTAAAACGTTTTACGTTTTACTAAAGAATGATTGATTTTAAATAAGAAGTTTCAAAAATTTTATTGGTTTTGGATGGATGATTTGTGCTAAATTTAAACCCATATTTCATCATTTTACGATATAGTGCACCCTTGGACAATTGATTGGGTTTTATATTTAGTTATACACATGCAAATGTATGTACCACCGATTTTTGACCTAATTTGTGGACTTGTTTTAATTTTCTTATGTGGTTTACTATCAGTCTCCGACGATACCGACTATTTTTATCTGCTTCAGACAATAGTCAGTTCATCTAAGTTTGTCCTAAAATATTTTTTACTTTAATACAGCAGTTGTTACAACAGAAAGGGTCGATAAAATCTTCCAATGGTCCAAAATTTGATTAAAGCTGACAGTTGCACAGCCATACATTCAAGGGTCTAGGAAACCTAGATTATATAGAAAGTTCGCCATATTTACAGGACATATTGGCTTACAATTGAACATTGAGCAGCCATGAAAACGAATTGCTGAGACTGCTCTTGTCTGAATTGTGAGGTCTCAAATATGCCTAGTCTGCTTGATAGGTCAGTGCATTGAGGGTATGGTTGTTTCGCGGTAGATTTCCGGTCGCTCCTTCGAGTGATACAAAACTTATCAAAGCGGTGTAAAGACAAAGAATGTATTTGTATTTGGTGCAATTTTCAGGCATGTTGCATCACGGGCTACAGAGATATCACGCCAGTATCAGAACTTTAGGATCATCCCTCGTAATGAACACTTACTGGTATTTGTCTTGGTGGAAATCTCTGTCTAATATCACCTTCTATCAGCACAATGCCATGTCCTACTCGAATTCCTGCATGTAAATATAAATGAAAAACATTATGGTATCAAATATAAAAGAACAATTGCTTCAAGACAATACCATTTGGTCAAGTTAATTAAACTTGCTACCTTAAATAAATGTTTTATAAACACAAATTAATGTACATAATGTGTCGTCCATGGTAGAGTTCTTTAAGTATTATGGGGCATCACATTTATATGCATGTTTGATATTTTCATAAAAAAAAATACAGAATTATTTTACAGTCAATATCTAGAAAATAAAATACTATTTGACAAAATATTGCCTAATGAGATATAGTCGACTATAATTACATCACTATATGTATGGATATGCATAGCTAAGACAACATATCAACGAAAAGCTAAGTTAACCACTATATTATTTTAAACACTTAATGTACTTTTTGTTCCTAGCAGTAAAGATTATATACGTAAAAGTAATTTAAACTGGGTTTCTGTGAACCAAGCGCTTTCTGTGGACCAAAAGCCTTTAGCATTGATAAAAAAGAAAATGAGGCTTTGATGAAGATTGAACCATGGACTTTTCACTTGCAAAACGAATTTTGTTTACCAGAGTATTTCAGTTTGTTATTAACTTATATTCAAAATTGGATGGTAGGACACACTAAATTTTCTTAGCCATTCAAATTCCACTTTATAACAAATAACAAAGAAATCATTTTTCCCTATTTCCGACTAGAAAGGAATCTTAGCATAACATCCCAAAACATGAAAACTGCCATTTGAGACACTGGGTCACTAGTGCAGGTCCGCTGTGGAACGTTCCATCGAGTTTTAAAATTTATCATTATGGTATTGGCGTCCATAATCACAGTTTAGAAACTTAAGCGAAATTTTGAAATACTCTCTTGAAATTTCGACATGCTATCTCATAAGTTTGACATGGCATATCATCTCAATGTATTTATTTCAGAAATGAAACTCTTGGCTTAACGCCACCAAGTTTCAGTTTGTCTTTTCAACCCTAAAAGCGCCACCTATAATTTGCAGTAGACGACAATTTCAAATTTTGCTGCCTTTTCAAAAATAACAAAAACGGCATTATATTTCATGAGAATTGTCTGCTGACAGACAACTCTCATGATATATCATACCTTATTTCTTCTAGACAATTAGGAAAGATGTTGAAAAAATTATCGTCTGTTGCAGTCGTGATTGGCGCTTTAAGGGTTCAAACGTTTGATGCAGCTCCTGCCATCTTGGTATTGCCGAGCAACGAATGCCCAGGTACACATTTTCACTTGGGCTTTCAGTACTCGCATAAACAAAAAAAGGGAAGTAGATGTTGGCAGAGACAAAATCCTGAGACTAAGGCCGAATAAAAAATAAGTGTGTGACGGGAAACCGGTCTGAAAATTTTAGGTAGGGTAGGCACACATTTTTTATCCTTTTTTCTGGATAAAATATAATTTTATGCATTTTGAAAGGCGAAAGTCCTTTCAAAATACAAAAAAAAAATATTTTCCCTAGAAAAATCTGAAAAAATTCTAGGTTTCAACAGTAAATTAAGGTATGGTCAGGTTACCCTAAACACATGTATTTTTATTTGACCTTAACAGATAACTGTTCGTGTTCTCTGAAAAGATGGCTTTAAGCGTATGTGGTAGGTACCATCTCAATAGCTAGAACATTTTATTATCATTTTTCATTGATTCCTTATCGTTATTTTTTACTTTAATTACAACAAGAAACATATAACATACCTTGATTTTCTAAGGGATCATAGAAAGTATTGGTCAGGCTACTCTCGGTTGTAGAAAAAATTCTCTGTAAGAAATCAAATGTAAAATAATGTACCATTTTGTATTAGAGCTATCTTTAATGTATCATGGTTGTTTTAAGTCCCCCCCGTCTCTGCAGTCGTGCATGACATACATGTACAAAATAGACACAGATAAGGGCGTGGCATCTCAATGTTTGCTTAGATAATACTGGCTGTTGCAGTTCATATTTGCTTGCCTGAAAATCTCTGTTTGCCTCAAAACTCGTCGTGCAATGGTATATGGATTCCTACGTTTGTGGTATTCGTTCTATCGTATTATCTTTACTTTTCGCATAATGAATGTGTAACAAAATCCGACAGGAATTAGCTTATAACTGGGGGAGGGTGGTGGGGGGGGTTAATATGACATAATGCAAATACTTCCGAGCTCGTATTTATACTACAAATGTAAAATCATAGGCTATCGCATGACATTCCCGAATGTTGATCCTCTTTTTGGGACAGTTGTGTTTCATATTCAACTAGCGGTTTTGGTGCAGTAGCACAGGACCCCCTCAAAATATATAATAGGTCATCCAAACTTCAATGTTTAATCTTTATTATAATGCTACTACTACTGTTTTGTCTCAATTCTACTGATATTTTATCAACATTGATATGTTTTCTCTAGCAATAAGGGGAACGCATAGATCTACGATCATGGTAAATAAGAAACAGTCATTGCTACATGTACTGATTCTACATCTCGTTAGGCGTGTCATAGAAATACAATGTTAAAGAACATGGGCGGATCCAGAGGGGGACAGGGGGTCCGGCACCCCTGGACAATTACAAGTGGTTTATAGATTTCCTTGGAATTTCTGGTACAGACCACCCTCGAGAAGCTTTTGGACCCCAAAAAAGGTCCAATTGCCTCTCAAGGGAGTCCGTAAGGCCATCTTCGAACTACGTTGATGATTATAAAAACCCGTCAAGACCCACCATGGATTTTGAATGGGTCTGCATATGAAGACAATAATATAACATGCATGTTCAAGATGTCCAACAGGTCCAATGGATCGGAATATTTCTATATTACAACAAGCAAACAAAATATTAAGAGAAAACTTAATAGTCAGGGGCGATCGGGACTCCCGTGCGACTTTGATGCCGATTTATGGTGACCTATACCAAATCAAACTTTAGGGGATAACTAATGAAAATCACCTGGTCACCCATCTGGGTTTCAAGTCTGGACGTCATTATGACGTCATCAAAATAGCGTATATTGTATCAGTGCAATTTAAACGGTAAGTCCATTGTAGTATATGGGAATCAGGGCGTTCTTGCATTTTGTGTGCCAATTTCAGTCGAAATGCACCAAATTTAATCTTAGGGGGTAAATGATTAAAATTAACATGTCGCCCATATTGTCTTCGCATCAGAAGAAAAAGATCACGTCATTGAAATGACGCCTAATATGGAAATACCACATATATTATTATGCATTTTGTCCATTTCCAACGCTTGGAAATATTCCTTTACTGAACTGTTAACCTTAGCATGACTGAATGCAAACTCTTTTTAATCGTAACATACAAAATATATTCAGATTTGGTGAAGTCAGTTCGAGGATGGGACGTAAATGCCGTCACGATTTACGAATAAAAAGACAGTGGAGTGAATGAAAAACAAACAGTGTTTTTGATGTTAAACGGAGTAAATATAACCTCTTATGCTTATATATATAATCTCTTATGCTTATATATATATATATATATATATATATATATATATATATATATATATATATATATATATATATATATATATATATATATATATATATATATATATATATATATATGTACTACGTACGACCTTTGACCAATGACCTTTGGGTCTTTCTATTTCAAACGATTGATGCAAAATACGTAAAATGAGCCAGTCCGGCTAGAACTTATGTACATGTCAAAGCTTTTATAGTAAATGTAAATAAACGCCTGAAACCCTTTTTTCTAGAACAACATATCAATATTGTAAATAGAGGCACGCTTCAAAGCTTTTGGTTTAACTGTAGCTGCTTATCCTACACCCAAATAAAAGATTGTAGTAATAATCATTTGCATACACTATCAACCAAACTCATTATAGTCAGATTTTGACCACTGGAGGATCAAAGTTTAGAAGAGTCTACTTAGTAGTTCATGATATGGAAATAAGGATAAACCCCTCTACAAGTTACCCATTGTACTTCGATAGCACGGGCAATAGAAAACTGTTACAATCTGATTTATCTTTCGCATGCTACTACTTGTCGTCAAAGGTCAAAATCGGACAATAGACAATGAAAATAGTTGTTCAAAAGTCATAAGCATATTGATCACTGGCAATAGTTTACATGAGTCCTCTTCTGCTCCACAGCAATACAAATCAGTACAATATAAATGATTTGCTTTGTACTTACACAGAGATGTTTCGCATACAGACATGCTGCAACCACATTTTATCAGCTGCAGAGGGGTTTCGGGGGCAGGAGGCAACATGCGCGGATCCAGTTATTTTTGTCAGTTTTATTTAGTCCTCAGCTTATTTTAAATGTTAAAGAGGGGTTCCAATGGTTTTATTGCTGAGAAAACTATACTTATACTTTATAGTCAGGGGCGATCGGGACTCCCGTGCGACTTTGATGCCGATTTATGGTGACCTATACCAAATCAAACTTTAGGGGATAACTAATGAAAATCACCTGGTCACCCATCTGGGTTTCAAGTCTGGACGTCATTATGACGTCATCAAAATAGCGTATATTGTATCAGTGCAATTTAAACGGTAAGTCCATTGTAGTATATGAGAATCAGGGCGTTCTTGCATTTTGTGTGCCAATTTCAGTCGAAATGCACCAAATTTAATCTTAGGGGGTAAATGATTAAAATTAACATGTCGCCCATATTGTCTTCGCATCAGAAGAAAAAGATCACGTCATTGAAATGACGCCTAATATGGAAATACCACATATATTATTATGCATTTTGTCCATTTCGAACGCTTGGAAATATTCCTTTACTGAACTGTTAACCTTAGCATGACTGAATGCAAACTCTTTTTAATCGTAACATACAAAATATATTCAGATTTGGTGAAGTCAGTTCGAGGATGGGACGTAAATGCCGTCACGATTTACGAATAAAAAGACAGTGGAGTGAATGAAAAACAAACAGTGTTTTTGATGTTAAATGGAGTAAATATAATCTCTTATGCTTATATATATAATCTCTTATGCTTATATATATATATATATATATATATATATATATATATATATATATATATATATATATATATATATATATATATATATATATATATATATATATATATATATATATAATATATATATATATATATATGTACTACGTACGACCTTTGACCAATGACCTTTGGGTCTTTCTATTTCAAACGATTGATGCAAAATACGTAAAATGAGCCAGTCCGGCTAGAACTTATGTGCATGTCAAAGCTTTTATAGTAAATGTAAATAAACGCCTGAAACCCTTTTTTCTAGAACAACATATCAATATTGTAAATAGAGGCACGCTTCAAAGCTTTTGGTTTAACTGTAGCTGCTTATCCTACACCCAAATAAAAGATTGTAGTAATAATCATTTGCATACACTATCAACCAAACTCATTATAGTCAGATTTTGACCACTGGAGGATCAAAGTTTAGAAGAGTCTACTTAGTAGTTCATGATATGGAAATAAGGATAAACCCCTCTACAAGTTACCCATTGTACTTCGATAGCACAGGCAATAGAAAACTGTTACAATCTGATTTATCTTTCGCATGCTACTACTTGTCGTCAAAGGTCAAAATCGGACAATAGACAATGAAAATAGTTGTTCAAAGTCATAAGCATATTGATCACTGGCAATAGTTTACATGAGTCCTCTTCTGCTCCACAGCAATACAAATCAGTACAATATAAATAATTTGCTTTGTACTTACACAGAGATGTTTCGCATACAGACATGCTGCAACCACATTTTATCAGCTGCAGAGGGGTTTCGGGGGCAGGAGGCAACATGCGCGGATCCAGTTATTTTTGTCAGTTTTATTTAGTCCTCAGCTTATTTTAAATGTTAAAGAGGGGTTCCAATGGTTTTATTGCTGAGAAAACTATACTTATACTTTACAAAGGATCCAGAGGCCGTCCATTATTTTCCGGGGGAGGGGGGGGGGGTGTGGTCCAAATTTTTTCCAGGGGGGGGGGGGTCCAAATGCTAATATTTATAGAAACACATATATGTACTTGTTATTTTCCAGGGGGAGTGTCCGGACCCCCTATCCCCCTCTGGATCCACACTTGGGCAATTTCATCATAACGGGACAATATTTATCACAGTCCGGCCTCTAACCATAATTGTCAGGCCTTGATTTGTCAGGATTAATGACAGGTGAGGTTTTCCAAATGATTCACTGATACTGCGCACGTTTGACACCTTCGAGAAACACTACTCTTGGAAGTGTTAGTTCTTGCAATTCAGCTTTTTTTTCTCCAAAACATCCACCACCTCAACACAGTGAGTCAAACAATATCAGTGACTGGCTAATGCAAAGTAAAAAAGACGGCAAAGATCAGGAATCGATACAATCAAGTACCACACCTGGCCCAGGATACCAATGGGAAAGTAACAAACTCACAGTTAGACATCACAAACGAGAGCCAAGAGGTCAAGACAATTTACAAATATATTACTCTAGTGCATCCGCCACAGTGCTTTCTAAGGGCACTGAGCCAAGGTGAAAGAATGCTTCGTGGATAGAGTCTCCAGCATAGCTAAATGCCTGCCAATATGATCTCTTGCTCTGTTCTGACATTGAACTAGTTAATACCAGCACCTGAAAGTTTATGGAATTCGATCAGAGCCCTTGTTATGGCATCATGGCACATTGACATCTTTGATAAGTGTCCTGATCTTAGAAACTTGATGATATATGCGCAAGACTGATTAAGAAATTGAAAAATATCAACACTCTGCAATTGTTTTTATATTTTTTTAAGCGGCGAAAACAAAATTTGCTCCTCTGCAAAACTGGGGGTAGGGTTGTGCATTAGCTCATATAAGACAAAATATTTAAGATAGAAAAGCAAACTTTGGGTTTGTACTCGTCAATTGAGTATATGTTTGTTAAACCTAATCTAAAACAGTTTGAAACCAATTCAGAGCAGTCGTTAAACCAAATGACGATAGCCAAAATTACCACTTTTAAATTATGATTAAGCTCATGTAACGCACATAATACAACATGTAGCCGTATTAATGTTAAACAGCTGTCATATGTAGTAGAGACATCCAGTAATATGCAGAATGTGAGAAAGTTCATTGATTAGCTAGTTTTAATGTCTGCTTTCTGTACCTCAAACTTTCAATTTTCTTTTTCTCAAATTGATAAAATAACATATGTAACAAGCTGATAGAGGCTAACACCCATGCTTACAGTGTGCAAACATCTCCTATTCGATGTGCCTTAAATCGGTACATACGATAGAATATGTCTTAAAGGGTTTGGGATGGAGCAGGTCATTACTCAGCTTGCAGTCAAAATCTTGTTTGATGATTATTCTGGTTTTGATGATATGAGGAGGACAATTATTTTACCAGAGAAGCAGAAATAATGAACGATATTGTACATGTATATGACTTGGATAAGGATTGGTTTAGAATATTTACATTAGAAAGGGACATTTACTAAATTGTACTGTTTAAATGTGAAGAGATTATTTCCTATGTTCCTTTAGGGTGTATCTTTATTTTAGAATTATTCATATTAAGAAATATTGAAAACAAATATTCATAACATCTGTAACAAAGGTACAGGAGCATAATAATCATCAATACCTAAGATTTAGGCACCAGAGGCTAGAGATTTTAGCTAGGAAAACATGCGAAATATATTAATTTTTCCTGAAACATCATTTCTTACATCAAGTCAATGTCCTTGCTCATTTATTATGTCATGTTACATATGTTACAGCCTTTAACAAGTGCTTCAATTTTGTTGTTTAACCTGCAAAATCTATAATTCTTTATGATATGAGCAAGACAATCCCAAAAAATGCAAGATATCCAACAGCAGCAAATGTTTTCATATATTTTTACTTAAATGATGCCTACCAAATTCGGCTCCTTAAAATTGAGTGTAGCATTGGGTTGTTTTTTAAAATTGCTCGTATAAGGCACTTTATTTAAAGTATAAAAGCAGACTTTGGATTTTCTCTAACCCAAATGAGTTTGTTAGTATAAAATAATCAAAACATTTTGGAAAATGCACATATCAGCTAAAAAGTAAATGATATTGGTCACACTTTTCATGTTTAAAGGGTAATCTAATTAAAGTAACGCACATAACACCACAGGAAGCTGTTATTTTGCTCCAAAAGAATTTATATGTAGTTAAAGTAGTCAATATGCAGACCATATGAGTAATTTAAATAATTAGCCTTCTTTCTGTAGCTCAAACTTTTAATTTTCTTTTTTTTCTAAATTTAATATGGTAACATATGTAACAGGCTGTTAGAGACTTACGCCCCGGCGAACATAGTGCAAACATCTATTAAAAGACGCAGCTAAAAATCCTCTTTTAGATAGGATAAGTTTGCGAAATTCCGGAGGGGTAGCAATAACATTCTCAGCCATCAGTCTAAAGATGGCCCGATAAGCTGGGTATTTATGGAAAATCTACCGTATTTTGGATGCAAAATATTGTTATCGAGAAATAATTCATTGTCAAAGTCAGGTAAAGCATTGATGTAACTATCATTTGACTAAAATAATTGATATTATGTTAAAAAAGCGTTCGTGTTGGATAAATATGACCATACCAACACAAACCATAGCTTTTATTAACGAGCAGTTTCTCATTATGGTCGCCATATTTATGACGTCATAACTAGCCTCAGACGCGGATTTGAGATGGGTGACCACCTTTAAATCAAAGGTAAGATTCCATTGAAGGTTTTGATATAGGTCAAAATAAATCGGCACACAAATCGCACGGGACCTATTTTTTGTCCCTAAGGGCCCTGACTATAAATGGTGTTACCTTTAATGATTGGTCTCTATGGCTGAAGATATCTTGAACTGGAAATGCTGGAGAAACGACCCATATACAGCTCCAGATCACGTGGTACAGTAAGCACAACATCAGGTTGATTTTCTTCTAAAATTCATATAAAATACAACATACAGTAAAATCTGTCTTAAGCTCCCACTCAAAAATAGACAAGACAAAAGTCTTAATGACAAATGGTAACATCAACCAGGTTTCACTTCACTCCTACGTCCTGTTCTTGCATACATATGCTCGCAACGCTGGGTGAACATGTACTACATGTAGGAACGCGGACGTCCATTCCTTCACTCCCTTTAACACACATCATGTAATTGTTCGTGCTCAGATGAGTTAAGCATGGAAAAAGTTTTATAACCTCGGAGGCAGAGATCATAGAAGAGAAATTTCTATTACCCGTTACGTGTGTGGGCATGTTCATACAGGGCTTAATAATTAGCAGTCGCTGTGGTGTTGTGGATAAACCATTCGTCTTGCAAACCAAGGGTTGTGTGTTCGCTCCCTGGCTTCTCCAGGAACAAATCTTACATGGTTTTCGATCTCCACTTATGAGTAAACTTTACTGCCTTGTTATTAGGCCAACATTATGTGACTGAGTAAAGTGAGAATCTAGTTAAGCGATCTAGGATCAAGTGCGGATCCAGGATTTCTGGAAAGGGGCGCATATATAGAAAGGGGTGGGATTCGCTTTGCTGATTTTATCTCATTTTTCTTAAACATCCCATGAAAACGAAATAATTTTGTCTCAATGAGACCAAATTATTCCATTATCATAGGATATTTAAAAACGGGTGGCATGGAGGGAGGGTCGAGCGAACCCTCTGAACCCCTAATGGGTCCGCCACTGAAGATATGGACTGGGAGTACACTGTAAACAAAAAGTATAATTTAACCCCAAAATTTGGTGGCAGCTTATTCTGATTTTGGTATAACTTTTCAGCTGCTTTTAAAGATATGTTCTATTCAATTGTTTTGATCCGGAGGATAACTATAACAATAACAGGTAGAAATGTTAATTATCACAGGATAAATGTTGGCATCAAGTTGTGAGGCCCTGGAAGGGGTTTTAGGGATATAGATCAAATACTTAAATGGATATGGTATTCTTTTGTGAAAATTGAAAGCACTTTTAGGGTAATGGTGTAATATGTACAAAGCTTTCTGAAGTTGGGTGTATTTTGGGGATATTTGCCCATTTCATTTTAGGGATATCGAATACTTTTCAAAATATTCAAAGGGATATAGGATGCTGGGTGCCCCCTGTCAGAGCCTCAGTTGTTTTAGTAGGAGAGTAAAGTGTGAGTTTACACCAAAAGGGTGGCAGCCACCTTTTTTTGTGTTAACTTACACTTATTTTTACAGCGAATATGAAGTATAAGCAAAAAAAGACAAATTGAATGCAGTCTGTTGTAAACACGTGACTGGTGGATATTGCCAAGCGAATGAACTTGGCTTCATTTCAAGATAATCCCATCTGGACATGCGCGGATCCAAAGGGGGGACTGGGGGATCCGAATCCCCCCCCCCACACACACACACACTGATAAATCACAAAAAAATATAGGGTTTCTTAGAAATACTGGTCCGGATCCCCTGAAAAATCACAAATTAAAGCTACATTTGTACCAAGCTAGCATTCAATGTTAGGTCATCATCGGCCCGCCAGAGAAACGTCCGTTTTTAGTGCTATTCTTAAAAAACGTTGTAAGAGTTGGTTTGTTACTTTGTTTGATTTGATTCTTTACGTCCATTCAACAATCTTTCAGTTATATAGGGACGGGTCTTTCTGGGTCGAACCGTAAGAGTTGGACCCCCTTTGGCAAAACTTCCTGGATCCGCGCATGCCATCTGTAGGCTTTGTATATAAACTCGCATAGTGATATTCGAACTTATTTCATTTGTTTTTAGTATTTTGCAATTCCAGCAGAGTCCGGATGGCAATGCTCATTAAAGCACGATCGTCTTTCTATGGGTTTTCACATGATCCTATCTACGATACACTGTACTTGCAGCAAAAATAGAACAGAGCGTGTCTCCAAATTACAGATAAATGGCTGCGGATTGGCTCATTAATTTAACAACACACATGGAATGTCGTTTGAATAAAACTAAGTTATATCAATCTACTTAAAAAATGAAACTTTGCCATCGGTCCAGTAAAGCAACATTTTTGAGCGTAAATTTGCAATTATTTTCTTACTTAGCAATCTAAACATATGTTTTGGGTGCTCAAAAGAACCGTTTCATTGAGACGGTTCTTTTGAGTACCTACAACATATGTTTTGGTTGAAAAATAAGAAAATAATTTTCCTTTACGCAATTTTATCTGGAGGCCTGTTTACACCGAAAGAGGTCCCGGAAGCTGACCCGCCACCACTTTTGATGTTTGTTTGATTGATTTGAACAAACTTTCAGTTAAACATGGACGGGTCTTCCTGGGTTGACCCAGTACTAAGCTAGGATAAATGTGCTTGCTCAAGGACCACAACGCAGTAACGCCGGTGAGGCTCGAACCCGCGACCCCTCGATCTCGAGTCAAGCACTCTACCACTGAGCCACTGCTTTTGGTGTAAACTTACATTTACTTTCCTACTTAAACAGCTTTGGCAAGCATTTTCCAGTTATAAATGAATCGAAGCATTTCTGCCTGTTATTGTAGTAGTTTTTCTCCGGCTCAATATAATCGAACAGAACATAGTTTTAACGCATATTTTTTTTAGAGTTTCGCGTGTTAAAGTCAACTTATCTAATGCAAACTTAAAATTAGGGAGCGACTGTAAACCTATGCCCAGGTTTTTATGGTAAACTCGGTAACCAATCGCTCGAATATGACATCATGAACTGTTAACCAATCGCGAACATTTTCAGTAATTCAGGTTTATTATTTATTTGCCCATCTGTGACCAAAACAAATAACAACATGTCACATAATTAATTAGAGTTTCATATGCCCAGGTAACCGTTGAATATAGTATACTGCTCAAAGTAAAAATAAACACATTTTATGCCATATATAACATGTCTACTTTTGTATGTAGGGAATCCTTAAACCGAATATGGACGACACGAATTGACGCCCTGCTTCCGCAATAAGTTATCTGAAATATACGATGCTGATCAAAATCTGATATCCGTTTAGCAACTAAAAGGAAATAGACTATTCAAATTCATTTCAATCTATTTGTTTTGATAAAGATCGTCAATGCGAATATAGTGTTTACCTTAGGATAGCAAATAAATGTGTCAATTGGCATGCGCGGGTCCAGAGGGGGACATGGGGTCAGGACCAGTCCCCCCCCCCTTGAAAAATAACACTGATATTGCAGCTTTGTACTTTGTAAAATCGAAATTTTGGCGGGAATGGCAGTCCACGGTTTGAATCATTACAAACTTCTAGCTTTATACTGAAGGAAAAAATCCTATGCAATACATACTGGCACCCCCTCCTGATCCACAAATTTATTAAATTAAATGCGTTGAAAACGCGAATCAACGCATATCAACCCAACGTAAGATATATGTGAATAGGTGGAATATTCATAAATTCACGAAACGCAATAATGCGTTACCAATCAAACTGAGTTTGTAAATTCGACATCAAAATGCCTTGACTCTCTTGATGCTAAATCTGGTTCGAAGTTTATAAAATTGCTATATCATCGCGTGCAAAACAAAATCATTTTCATACCTCAATGTTTTAGTTTACTTAAAAATAATTTTAAATGTTTTTACATTGTTTTTATTTGCGATGCAACCATACATTTCAACGCAAAACTGCCTCATGATGTCATGTAATATGGACTGAATGAAATAAAGATTATTTGAAATTTTATCTGCGTTGAAACGCGATATATTACACGTAGCTGAATTGATTGGTAGTCAGGTAAATGCGTTACGATGCATCGATAACGAGTTTTAATTGGCCAGTCGGAATTTGAGTTGAAAAAACCAATGCATATTACACGCGTTTTGAACGTAAATTGCATGCATAGGTCCAGAAAGTTTTGTCAGAGGGGGTTCAACTTTGACGGATTTTTTTTCTCTTTAGTTGATCTGGTGAACTAGAAGCGGGCCATCATCGTCCCACCAGCAAAAATGATATCATAAATGGCCCAACATTGAATGCTGGCTTAGTAGTTCTGTCCGGACCAGTATTGCTAAGAAACCCTATAGCTTTGTGATTTTCCAGAGGGTCGGACAATATGCGCGCTTTCAACGTGAACTGGACTTGTACAAATGCGCAGTTGGTGGTGTAATACAGTGTTTAAAATTATCTAATGGTTGATATTGATAGAGTGGCCATTTAATTATGTAGTGGAAACCCAGATCTACTTAAACAACCTTTTCAAGAATTAGCTGAAAAAATGTTTAAAAAAAGATTACCTGCTTAAAACGAATGCTTTCAGAAAATGTACAAAATGTGTATAGGCCATAGATCATATATTACAATAATAAAGGAATTAAATGGGAACGAGCGCAGCGAGTGAACCACTTAATTCCTTTATAATTGTAATACATGATATATGAATTACTTATAGTTTCCCCCTCCTTTTTCATGAATGCGCCTTGAGAAATGGTCGCATTGGCCATTTCACGGATTTACTTAATGATTTACTTACTATAAATTACAAATATTGACAAAATCTGTGACTAAGTCGGCCAAAAATTTAAATTTCTGTGCTAACTGATTGGTTGTGAAGCACAGGAAGGGGCGGAGTAAACTACAAGAAACATTTGCAATTTGCACAGGTTTCATATACTTTTACATTTTACGCAGTCAAATCCATTTAACAATTATTATCAATATAGATGTTTTACTCTTTGCCTACTGGGTAATTTTTTGTCGTCTGCTGATTTTTTTTTCCAAAATAAGCTTTTGAAAAATTCTATCGGGAATACCATCAGAGTGTCAAATAGTATGGTTCCAGATCAGGCCCGACGTATTGTCGGGCCTGATCTGGGTCCAAACTGTTTGCAAAGATAATCAGCAGACGACACTAGTGGGCAAAGATTTAACCTCACCTTTCTTGTCAATCCAATGGCTAGATAATGAAAGTGTGTCAGAACAAATCCTTATTTATACTTATCATCAGGAAACATTCCTCTAAAAAATAAACAGCTCATTTCCTGCTGCCCATGTACAGTAGCAAATACTACATATCGTTTATTGGACAATTTCCTTTGTTAATAAGAGTAATTTTAGCTTCCGGTATATACCTAGCCGTTCCGTGTAACGTAACTTGTACATGCGGCGACGTGATTTTATGGTATAACAATTTACCAAAATTGTCTGATTTGAATTTTCACTTTGCTTGCTGAGAAAAAAATTCATAATTTTGTCGTCTGCTGATATTTTCAACATTAGTTGTTTTTGTTTTTCAGAAAAAAATCAAGAATATCATTAGAGTGGCAAATAGTTTGGAACCAGGTCAAGCCCGACGTTTTGTCAAGCCTGACCTGGGTCCAAACTGTTTGCAAAGATTATCAGCAGACGACTCTAGCAGGTTAAGGGTTAAAGATAAGAACCTTATAAATTGCGTCCAAATGGCAGTCCTCCAGTACATTTAAATAAACTCAAATAAATGATCATAAATGAAGGCAGACGAGACGAGACAGAAGGAGTGCTTTGATAAGGCACAAAGCGATCATACTTAATCCGTGACCAATACGTCAATTAACGCGTGGTCAAATCTGAAATTAATTTACTTTTCATACTTTTTAACTCCGTCTATGACCATTCCTCAAGATCAGAAAACACATTCACATCATAATGCATACTATTGGAGGATGTCAAAGGCTTATGCATACACTCACGTGCTTTATACCACCTTTACCAACTTTAGCATGAAATATATCTTGATGTGCAAGGTCTACACTGATGTAGGTGGTATAAAATAGTTATACCATGTTTGTCCACCTGTACGTAAGATAATCCACTCGCTAAAGCTCGTGGATTATCTCCACGTACATGCGGACAACCCATGGTATAACTATTACATAAAGACCAAGACATTTACTTCTGAAATGGACATTTCCCAATGCACAATGGCACAATTGCCAATAATGCATTTCTACGATTTGAATAATGTATTCAGATGTTGAAGGCACAAACCAAATAAAATTTTCGGTAACACACCTTTTCCCAGATAAAGTCGTTGATCTCTCCGCCTCCGAGTTCTACCTTCTTCCAATTAAAACATATGATATCTATGGACGGATCATTCTATTTTCTGGGAGTGGAGCCCAGCATTGGACCAAAAAAGTGAGTAAGTGAGTATGATCAGGAAATACCACAATCACACACTGCTGACCAACTCACGGCTTCGTGAGGAAGAGCTGCAGAACCTAACAGTCACAAGACATAAAGAAGACAATTAAAGCAAAGTAATGAATCAGCAATTAGCTCTCTCTTCCTCGCCAACTTCCCCTTTTTATCTGATTTTTAATGCCTCGAGATAAAACAACAACAACAAACTATATTTGTTCTACATAGGAATTAAAGTAACAGGTATTCCTAACTCTAAATAGTAGGTATTGCGGTTTCTAAGGTTATCAAAGTGTGCATAGATGTAGAGCTGAACCAACTTTATTCGACAAACCTAGATGTTTTGGATGCATGCAACATTTCTGAATTTGTTATATGACAATCATCGCGCTATAGAAAGTAAGTAAGGGTGCAAAGATCCGGAATCGATACAATCAAGTACCACACCCGACCCAGGATACCAATGGGAAAGTGACAAACTCACAGTTAGACATCACAAGCGAGTGCCAAGAGGTCAGCCCTTTCCCAGCAGGTGACCACAAAGCACAATTAAACACATATGATAAATTTACTCTATTTCAATATTTCGGCCAAAGGCCTTTTCAAGAAAAAACATGCACTTTAGTATCAACTACATAGTCTCCGTTCCACCATTTTGAATTTCCAAAAGATCCTCAAAATAAGTACCGGCTTGGAACGGTCAGTAAAATATTTCACTGGAGGGCTTAAACCGGTTTAACGGCGCGCCATCCTTACCCTTAATTCAGATGTGGATCAAGACACATAGATATTTGGTTTGCATGAAAGACCCCTAACTTATCAATGCATCATCTCCTAAAACATATAAATCAAGATATAACAAGGAGATAAAGCAAAGATAAGGACCCAACAGTAAATAAAACTGAATACCGGAGCAAAAGAAATCCAACAGGTAAATCCCGGTGGGCCCGACAAACAGCCAAAGCATCAGGCCCCTACCATCTCATCAATAGATAAGTCATAAACGTAAAAGCTATTCATTAATTATTTCCAAACATATGGGTATTTGAGCCTCAGCATGAAATCGCCTTGGAGGAATGGCCCGGTGGCAGGCAAGCAAATGCACACACCAGCCTTTGCATACCCACAGTCAGAGTCTTCACTGATATCATAACTGTATCTAGGCTCTTTAATACCTTTCTAGCGCACAGCGAACACTTTGACCAGACCTAATAGCTTTTCCATGCTGGCTGAATTTTCGCTGCGCACAACTGACATTTGGTTGGTTAGGCCAGAATGTTTTTATTAGTTGATTTACAAACACTCCTACTGTAATTTTCCGAAAAGTTGAAAAAAGAAATTCATTTTTTTTTATTTTATCCGCCGACTCTAAATATTATTTGTTTCGTTGAAGAAAAAAAATATATATTTTTAGGCTCTGTCTGTGTATTTTTGAGAATGACACTGTTAAAAGTCCAGATTTTTAGAAAAAATAAATATTTATAAAATGCAGACGGTTGGTTTACCTTACTGGTTTTACTGTTTTTTTTTCTGGAATTTACTTTTTACCGGTCATTTTCAGAGCTTTTTTTATAATTATTTTATCCCCCCCCCCCCCCCCCCACGACCCTAAATCTGCAAAATAAATCCCGTAAATAACTAATACAAAAATTCTTGCCTTAGTTATGTCGAGTTTTTGTTAAGTGTACATGTGTCATAAGTACATAAAGGTGTAGCGAGTCCTATGTTAAAGTTAACGCGGAAATCAAGTGATTGAAGGTTATTAATTAATATTCAGCTGATTATTGTTTCGTTTGATATTTTCTTGCATATTCCGCAAAAAGTTCAACACTTTACTGTAATACTTGTATCGTCATTTATCAAGATCGCTAATACACTAGACTAGCGATTTTCAAAGTAGTTTAGTGTCATATGATAAACAGAATCTAGCATGTGTGCTCCTGTATTAGTAAATTCATTACACACATTGCAAAAAAAGAGTTAGCCGCGCAATTTATCTCTTTACCACAACATGTTTTATAAGCCCACTCATTTAAGATGCTCTAGATATATACTAGAGGACTTTGAAAACGCATCACCATATTTTTGCACTTTTCTTGCAAACCGTATATGCGATTGATTTGTTTGTTTGTTTGATTTGATTCTTTACGTCCCATCAACAATCTTTCATTATGCAGGGACGGGTCTTCCTGGGTTGAACCAGTATTAAGCTAGGATAAATGTGTCTTGCTCAAGATCCACAACACAGTGACGCCGGTGAGGCTCGAACTCGCGGACCTTCGGTCTCGAGTCAAGCCCTCTGCCACTGAGCCACTGCGCTCCCTATATATGAGATTGAAAAAGTTTTAATGTGCAACCTAGAATTGGTATGAATCAGTCGTTAATTTGACTGCACTGTCACGCGAAGCTGCTGATGACGTCACGTGGTTACATACAGCATCCAGCACCTTTCTGCACAGTTACATGAAGCTTTTTGATTATTTTTATGTTTGAACGGTGGCGTGTATGATACCATATCACCAAAAGAGTTTATAGACTTTTTCTAAAGTATTTGATAACTTCAATATTTCGAAAATAAACGTCAAATTTGAACATCAATTTTAGCTCCTTTTTAGAAACATCTCCATAAGTTACCTTTATGCACGCTTTCATTACTGATATTGACTACATACACTGGCAGTCATGTGGGGAAGTCGTTTTAATGTAAAACATGGCAGGAGATCCGAAGTCATGTGATCGAGAACGTCTTAAAAAATTACATTAACGTCACTTGTACAATACAAAAAGACACTTGATACAAGCGTAGTTTATGCATAATTAGGGGATAACTGTATTCAAAATTTTCATTTGGTGAGGTATATCGTCGGATATACGGTCGGAAATTTAGTTTTACGGCGACGCGTAAGCGGAGCCCTAAAACGTGATTTCCGAACGTATATTCGACGATGTACCTCCCCAAATGAAAATTTTGAATATGGTTATCCTATTCTAATGCACTATTAACATTTTCCCTTCAAAAAGACAGTGAAAATGTACTTTGTTGCGCCTATGCGTCCAGCGGCTGCAAGCTGCATAAAACCGCTTGCCAGCTGCATATATTCACTTGTCAACCAATGAAAAGCGGCGTTACGTAATGACTTCGGGTTTCCGACAGTATATAGCAGGATATACTGTCGCAAATTTATGACGTTGTCCAATCAGACGTCGCGTTACATTTGCAAGTGCATTAGAATCCGTTATTTGTGTATGACCTTAGCCTCTTCCAATAAAACCGGACGTAAAAAATTGAAACTTTGAAAGGCCCAAGACGTTGAATTTTATTACTAGACTATAGAAATCAGGGTGGTTGGGGTGTGTCGGTATTTTTAAACGGTTGTAATTTGAGCATACCGAACAGTTAAGTGTGACCGGTAAAATATGTTTACTGACCATTCCAAGGCGGTGCTTCTTTTATTGATCATTTATGTTATATATGCCTTGTTTTTGTTATGCTTTCGTGCGCGTCTGCTTATTGATGCCTTGTGGTCACCTGCTAGAAAAGGGCTGACCTCTTGGCTCTCGTTTGTGATGTCTATTTGTGAAGTTGTCACTTTCCCATTGGTATCATGGGTCAGGTGTGGTGCTTGATTGTATCGATTCCTGATCTTTGCCCTCTTTCTTACTTCGAGACTGCTTGTTGACATCGCGAGGCTTGCCGAGCGATTCAACAAACATTCTCAAAGTCGAGCCTGGTAAACTTGATGTCAAAAGACACGAACCTGGTATTCTATTTATCAGTTTACCAATTGTTTCACTCTTCAAACTAGCAATTATGACGTAATTTTTGATTTTTGTGTTGATTCAGCGTCATTAGCGACGTCATTCAAAACGTGCAACGTCAGCATGACCTGATAAAGGCACATGCCATGAGATAAATAACGTTTATCAGGCAACGTGCAACAATGCAGTAAATATGAGAGTTAGCTGATATAGCTTCGACTTTCTTGTGTATAGAACACATAACCTGTTTATAGGAGGAGGTCAGAACACCCTTATCTAAGAAAAGATGACGAAGCTACATAGAGTGCCAGCATGCTCCTGTGATAGTTCCTTAATATTCGGTTGTTAAGTCCATTAAGTCAAGAAGCTTTGTCTGGTGCAAGAGATTTAAGAACCCTTTCAACCTTAATAGAAGTAAGAATGGTCGAGTTGTGTTCAGAAATACCATTGTATGGAGCCAGATTTGGTAATGTTGGAAAATACTTTCATCCTAATATGGTTGTTGAGTAAAAAATGTGACCCGTCACGCAAAAAGGTACGAGTTGGGTGGATGACGTCATTTCGAGTAAATACGTCTTTAAGTTAACGTCGCGTCGCGCAAAAATAGCACACCTAAGCGTGTTTCAAAGAGAAGTTTAACTTCTTATAAAACCGGATCAAAAGCGTTTTTCATGTTGAGGTTTTCTGCCAACAGACTGTCAAACATTTTGTACGATATTAAATGTTCCCTTTTGAATGTTCGTAAGTTAAAGTTGGGTCGAGAATCGTCCACGCAGTTCAGTTTATGATTCGAACTATTTCTCATCTGGTTTAAATGGTTTAGGCCTACTAATTTAAGGGCAGTTGCGGGTAATACTTCCCACATTAAAATCGTTTTAATTCTTTGCATACAGTTTGTTCTATGTATGGACTGTCAATTTATGAAATAAAAAGGATATGTCATCGCGCTAGATTTTTCATAATCTCACATGGAAGTTTTCAGCATTTGGAAATTTTCTGAAAAAAAAACGATGTCCTGATTATTAAGTTAAAATAATTGTTATCTTTATTTTAATTTCAATTAGGAAGAGGCTATTTACAGTTGACTGTCAATAGCCAAAAAACGTTAAAATGGCTATTTACAGTTGACTGTCAAAAAGCCAAAAAACGTTGAAATGGCTATTTACAGTTGACTGTCAATAGCCAAAAAACGTTAAAGTGGCTATTTACAGTCAACTGTCATTAGCCAAAAAACGTTGAAATGGCTATTGACAGTCAACTGTAAATAGCCATTTTAACGTTTTTTGGCTATTTACAGATAAATCAGATATTTCATTGGTGTTGACTTTATATTCGAACATTTGGTGGACAATTTCAAGTACAGATGTATATTAAAGTCAAATAAATGTGTTTCTTCCATAATTAGTGCATGCTGTAGATCGTATTTGAGCCTGGCATGTGAGTTTTGGGTATTTGACGCATGCAAAAAGTTAAGAAACACGCAAGCTTGTGCATCTACACAGACGCTCCATTGTCATCGCTGTTCGTACGTATAAGTAGAAAATGATTCATATAAGAGCCCAACATCTCAAAAATGTACAAGTATGGATTGGCAGTCAGGTGAATGGCAATTATTCTGTGATTGTGACAGTTCCTGATCAAGATTATAGAGCTCAGACTTCTTACGTGTAACGTATATTCCAAGGTTTCCTGATCAGACACCACATTCTGCGAAATCTGATCTGGATCTCGACTGTTTGTCTATATCCCATGGATGTATATATAGCTACTTTGACTTGTTTATAGCACAAGTTGTTTTTGTTCCTCGGAGTTACACGTACATGTACGAGGTCTGATTATGTCTGAACGCATTTGAACATTTTATTATTTTATTAATGAAATCCGATTCACATTTTCTAAATAAAAGCGATTCATGTATATCAACTAACAGTACTTGTACGAAACAGCCCTCAGAGTTTCTCTAATCAGTTTCTAGTCATATGCCGTGGTTACTTAAGAAAAACATCTCAGTGATACGATTCATTTAAGTAACCACAGCATATGCTTTTTGCTGTCGTCATCTCGCCGAAACCATTAAGCTTTTGTGAGAGGCGACGTTTCGGTAAGCAAAAGTGATAGAACGACCAACTGTACTAATAAAACTATGCTGTGGCTGATAAAGGACCGTCTCGATAAGACGGTTCCTTTGAGTAACTCCAGCATATCATCATATCATGTCGGCCCATGGGCACACAATAGGCTATGCAATACGAAACAAACAACACATATACAACACATATACATGCTAGGTTCTGGACACTGCTTAGTTGTGTAACATGCTTTATGATGTTCTATTCGGGAGCGTTCTTCTATGTAGAAGGGCGTACTCGACATATATTAAAGCTTAGACAAGTATCGTGCGAAAGGCTACTTATTACACACCTTCTCCGTCTTTGACCATTTTCACAGAACATAGGTCAAGGTAAACAAAATAGAACAGCGTAATCGAGTCAATATGTTGTATTCTTTAGTTATAACATAAGGTGTGTGTCATCGAAAGAAACGTCCCATTGAGACGGTTCTTTTGAGTACCCACAAAATATGATTTGATTATCAAATAAGTAGCATTTTGGGTGTTGTGCTCGATCGCAAACGCTTATAACTGTTTTGGTTCTTATCAGTGGTGAATTTAGTATCATATATATCAAGGAGACAGGGAACATGGTGTCTGGACAGTGCTAGCCACCGCATGTTCTCTGCCATGTGTTGTTAAAACTAAAATGCAATGTAAACTGTCAAGATTTTGTAAGAACTCAAACGTTTGTTGATTTACACATTGCATTCTTGCTTGTACTGTCTGCCATCATCACCATGTTAATATTGTATTTGTTGTATCCTCATGGGCTTTATAGCCTATTGGAATTTTGAAATAAACCTATCTATCTATCATCTACAGTAAAACTCGATGTCTCGAACTTATCGTGGTTCTAACGATTACTCGCAGCATTTAAAACATTTAATTGGCGATAATTAACTGGTTATTGGGACAGGTGGTATTTGCCAAAGTGCCTCTTTTAGGAGAAAGTACAAAGGGTAATCAGAATTACTTAGTAGCTTGCTGTAGACTGCAAAAGTGGTCGTAAGTTACGTCATACACCCAACACGTGTCAACGTGTTCCAAATGTTTCTGCGGTGAATACGCCGAGTAACGTTTTTTAGTCCTTAACATTTCCCAAATCTTACGGACCTTTCTCCTTTGGGTCCTGCCAGACGTTTTGCTGAGCCTGATCTGGGTCTAAACTGTTTGTATGATCAATCTCAGACATTTTCATTTTAAAATGCTTCCAGAAACACTCTATTAACGTTTTGCATGCTGATTCTTTTTTTTTTCCGCATACTATTTTGTCATCATAACCAGATTACAGCTTTATCGAGCCAACATCCCATCACGGGTTACTATCGGCCCGCCAGCGAAACGCCAGTTGCTTGATGTTTTGGTATTTAGCTGTGCTGATACATAATTCTTAAAAATCGGTCTCCAAAAGCCTTAAATTTTGTCCCAAATGGCAATTTCTCTGTTTTAGCCTATTTTGTCGGCCATTTTTGTTACCATAGCAACGGTAAAATTTAAATAAATGCCGAAATTTTACACTTCAGTTATTCTTCTAATAAACCAATGAAAGGAAATTGGTGAAAAGCAATTTTCAGTTTTGGACAAATAGCCCCTTAATGCATGTACCCCTTTGAGTAGAGCGACCAATAAATAGCACATCTACAAACAATGCTGACCCGGATATCACGCCGCATAATCACACACTGGATAGGCGGCAATCAAAAACTCTAATATTGTCGAGGAACGTAGATAAAATTAGTAAGAAACAGTTTCGATTGCCATTTATCGCCTGACTGGTGACAAATGGCAATCGAAAACACTATTTCTATCGAGTTTTGATCCCCGTTCTTCGATTGTTATGAGCGTTTTCGATAGCCGCCTACCCGGTGTGTTTTGCATAAAATCTTATTTTAAAACTCTACTCTCTTTATAATAAGTCGTTTTACAATTAAAGCCATAAAGGCCAGTGTTTTATGAGGATTAAGATAAGACAACAAGCCCCAGGGTTTATTTTCACACCTGACCATCGCATATCACCGCGTCTCGAAGTCTTCGGAAATTCACCAGCTTGAGACGGTTGAAGTGTACGAATATTCTACCAGTTAGAAAATTTCATTGTTGGACATGGCTAAACTATGGCGGGAAACTCGGTCCGCATTTTCCATCTTTCAAGATTATTTTCCATCTTCCACCTTTAAAACTTGTAGCTCATTCAGATATTGTAAAGCATGAGAAACACCCATGTATGTTGTATAAACAAGGGTTTTCCAAGTTAATACCAGGCAGTGCGCACGTCAGCATCTAGAGTACCTGCTTGTGTCATCTTTGACAACCTATGCAAACAGTTTGTGCCTCTGAATCAAAATGTTTGCCACAACGTGTTGAATTCACCCCGAAGGTACTTATAATCAGATATTCCAATAGGCAATAAAAGCCAATGAGGATACAACATAATATATTTTTATGACAGAAGATAGTGTAGTACATACATGTAACATGCAATACCATCATGTTTCCAAGGACTTTTTTTTTTGGGGGGGGGGGGGGGGGGGGGCGAGATATTGA
This sequence comes from Loripinus fragilis, assembly GCA_964019695.1. NCBI lineage: Eukaryota > Metazoa > Mollusca > Bivalvia > Lucinida > Lucinidae > Loripinus > Loripinus fragilis. Next base: position 67,118,641 of record OZ026516.1, read on the forward strand.
GAGAAATCAATGGTCAGGATCATCAGACATCGATGGCCAGGACCGGTGTGAGCATATGCTCAATCTGGTCATGGTCATTGCTATCTTCTGAGGACATAGGGAAACAATATTCTATAGCAATTGTTTATGGCATCAACAATACGTCGTCGAAAATCATAAAAATACAAAACAATGAGTTTTCGGACAGACCGCGCAAGTGCACATTCTGTTCGAGCCAATGATGCCGCCGAAGGTAATTTAGAAACCTAATTAAAGTCTCGTCTCCTGAATAAAGGATGTCACACCTCTTAATCCGGCACGCGTCAATCGCCATGGGAGTTTTATTGCCTCCCCGTGAAGTACACTAATCCTGTTTATTGGGAGAGATTAAGCTTTTGGGTGATACTTCTGTGAAAATAAAAATAGATTATATGAAAAGATTCTATTTCACTAATAAAATCTTCTAATATTATCTCTACCACAACACCCCATCCCCACCCCCACCCCCCCCCCCCACCCCCGAAAAAAAAATAAATAAAATAAAATGAAATTAAAAAAAGAGGAAAATTTTATTATCTCGAAATTAAAAAAAATAGTGTAGTCTCGAAAAATGTGCAAAATATGAAACCTGAGCATATTGCACAGGTTTCTTATGTTGCACATTTTTGCAAGGGTTTCATATTTTGCACGTTTTTCGAGACTAAATATTTTTAGCAAGGCCTTTTCCCGAATTCGCGGATGTAAACTTTACAAAATATAAATAAATTTCAACAGGCCGAAAAGAAGAAAAGAAAAAAAAAAATCGATTGCTGTCTCAATGAAGAGCATGTTGAATATGCCACTTGGATCCTCTCTTCGAGACATCCATACTTTGTAGAAAAGAGTAGATAAGGTTCTGACGAGTCTTTGCATATGCCGACACGCCTTCGCTTTCCATGCTCGTAAATGCGTTAATTATAAGTACCGAAATCCCTGTAGTGGCCCTCGTACACATACACATAATTTTGCAGACTGGAAATGATTGCCAAACATGACAACTTACATGTACACAACATCCACAGGCAGTATAGATCAGAATCAGACAGCTCCCTAAGGAATAATCTGTTATAATCAGATCATGAATCACTCTTGTTTGATATTTTAGCAGAAGTCTGCATAACAAACTAGAACATGTATATAATTAGTCAAAAGAACGGTTACGATCTGCCATCAATAGTTTGACGAATAATTGAGTACACGGTAGACCAAGATGAGATGTCTATTAAAGTAAAGTATTATTAAATGCCCACACGGAGCCTATTTTGGATCCGTGATACCGAAGAGTTTCAATCCAGATCTGGACCGATATTTTTTAAAGAAAAAACTTTGTGAGAGATGTTTCAAGTCTTAAAATCACCAACAAAGACAAGGCTGCTAGTGTCACTCAGAAATTCTTCTTACTCTGCACTTAAAGTCAATCAAAATGATGTTAGGAAGCTATAGATTAAGTGCTTACCAAATCTTTGCAATTAGACTGTTTAATTTCTTGATTTTGCGATCCATACGTTCTTTTTCCACTTTCGGAGCGGGAAGTCGTTGATTCGAAGCCGCGCCATTATGAAAAAAATGCTTCAACAAAAGCCAAACAAGAATTTCAGCTAAATAAAGGGATATAACCAATAATTTCTCCCTGTATCCCAAATAAATAACGACACTGACTGTCATTAGCCAAAAAACGTTAAAATGGCTATTTACAGTTGACTGTCATTAGCCAAAAAACGTAAAAATGGCTATTGACAGTCAACTGTAAATAGCCATTTTAACGTTTTTTGGCTATTGACAGTTGACTGTAAATAGCCATTTTAACGTTTTTTGGCTATTTACAGTTGACTGTAAATAGCCACTTCGTTTCAATTATTACTCACGACATCCCCAGGGGGTAGGCTTACTCTGTTTTTTTCTGTATAAGTAGGCTCGGGCCCAGCATCTACCATTCGCCCAAAAAAAAATATCAGGAATTTCGAGCACCCAAAAAAATGTTTGTAATTTTAGCAACCGCCTAAAATATCCCCCAAAAATCTTCATACCCCCCAAAAGAATATATTCTCGAAAACACCCAAAAATATTGAAATTCAAAATTTTGAACCCAAAAAAATAACCCGAGCCCATGTATGTACAAAAAATTTCAGAGTACCCCCCCCCCGGGACGACATCAAGCTTCTAAGGAAAAGTGAAAAATATTTCTTTTCCCAAGCCGTGGCAAGATACTGAATCATTGTCTGCGCATGTGCGATACTAAAGGATCGACCTGTCTGCTATGGGACATCGCGACTGAAAAGTCGGGTTTGTGCTGTTACGCGGTGCGCATTACTCAAAACGTTAAAAAGTAACAAGCGTTAAATGCCTATAGATAATCCTTCATTGGAGATATCTAGTCATATTGGGTAGCCGAATCATAACAATGATAGGTATTACGGTATTCAGCCATAGACTGATCACATTGTTTGCACTAAAACATTTTTGAAAACATTCTCCGCATGGCATTTTCATTGAAACCGTTTCAGTGACACGTGATGACGCGCTTGATAAACAATATTGAATCAGCCAATCGGGCGAATCACATGACTCTGTGACGCATTTGGTAAACAAATATGTCACATGTACCCACAGTGCTCAAATCAGACAGGTCAGTATTTGATAAAATGCTTCCGGTCGATGACAATGGATACTGAATGATATATTTAAGTTTATATGATGACGTAGTGATGATGTCATCGGGAAAGTACGAATTGTTGCTACAGTTTTTCTTTAACGAATAATTTAGTGTATTGAGCAGAGGCATAAGCAGTGTTTTGTGAAAAATTCAAAATGGCCTTTGGGAAGTTAAAGTGAATTTAAAAAACATATGAAAAAATAATTCATGATTATGCAATGTGATTTGAAATAATTATAAGTAAATTCATTAAAATTTCTGCAATGGTGTAAGGCTACGATACCTGACTCTCGCGCAAACGGCCCAAGTTCGATTCCTAGCTTCGGTATTCCAATTTAATTTTTGCTTCTTTTTAGTTTTGCTGTAGACAAAATAATATTGACAGACCAATAGTATCTGCATATTTAATTCCCCCTCCGTCATAAGATACAAAAAATACCGGTTATGCATCCTTCATTAGGAGTTACGGCACCTGTGGGACTAAGGGTATCGGGCTATAATTTTACAGCAGTATCTTCAACATTCCTTCCCAAAACTAGGCGGAGTAGATTCACGCTTACCTGCCGGGAATTGATTGACGCTTTTAGCATTGATATGAACGTGAAACAGTCCCGAAGAGCTTCGCATATGTATACACATGTTCCATGCAGCGACGATCTGAAACGCAATACTTTGCCTGGACAGACATTTGTGACGTCGCCGTTTAAAACAGTGCACTTCCAGATTTTTTGCAAAAATTATTACGACGAAGTTAATGAGTGCATTTTTACAAAACTTACACGGATGAAAAGCAAATAGAAAATAGCAATATACAACTAAATATTAAAATAATTATGCTTTTGGTTCTCAAGGAGAACGCTTTTAAATTGGACGTACAATTTCAAATATCACGATTCCCATTTACGCTGACGTTAACGTCACCGAAAAAATGAAATTTTAATTTGTCTTTGTGTTTAAATGACTACCATGCGAAAACAATATACACCAGGAAGCTACAATAAATATGTTTATTGCGTAAATCAATTTGCTTTCATTTGGTACTTTTTCCATGATTGTAGCTTCTGTAGTTTTGCGACAATAATTTTCGCAAAAAAATCGGGAATTACGCTAATTTAAACGGCGACGTCACAAGTAGGCGAATATTTTCCCAAGTAGGCGAATACTTATGTCCCGTGACTGTACATGCATAGTTTTCAAACAATCAGTAGGCTATAAATCATATAGGTAAAGTTTTTTCACATGCTTATATTATAGTCACTATGCAAGCCTCAGACTTGTGTTTAAGTGCAAAACATAAAAAGGTGACAAAAATTGAGAATCATATTAAAACCAATGCACATACCAGCAATCAATATCATGAGACATTGGTAGCAGTCGATGGTCACAACTAAAAAAGTGATTGAAATCAATGTGACTGAGTATTGTATATAAACCACTTGCGCATCTGAATGATCTGTAAGCAATGGCAAGTTTCAACCCTATCTATACACTTAAACTGTAGAAAGAGCTGCACACAAATGGCACCCGAGCTGAACCACGCTCCACAAACAAGACACCACGGATACTATGCTTATCACTCTCTCTAAAAGGCGGGCGACAATAAGCAATATACTAGCAGAAAGCTGGTGGAAATAGCATACCAATGTATACATATTCTAATATTTGCTAAATTCATTCAACTGATAATGTAGTAAATGTACATATGTTTGAGAAAAAAATCTTTTACGTCATGGCTCTGCGACGTTCCCGTTGACGTCAACGAAAACTCAGTTTTTCAGTATTTTGCAGTTTTACTATATCATTTTTCAGGAAGTACGACACCTTGGCTAATAAATAAATTTTGTTTATTGCGTTTTTCAATTTCCTTTCAAATGGTATCCTTATTATCAAGTTTGATGCATTAACAACGAGAAAAATGATTTTTAAACAACACATAAAATATGTCAGTGTGAAGTTGTTGTTTTTTTGTTTTTTTAAGTTGACTAAGTGTTGATACTATAGTGTAGCTGAAGGCTAGAAAAAATATCTGGTGCGACATGTAAGGAATAAATAGAGGAGGAAGAATGAGAGGAACAATAAATAGAAGAAAATAAAAGAAAATTGATCACAACAAATACATTGTAACGTCCTTTTGCAATATTTTATAACGTGTGTTAATTTTATGATGTACATGTAACGTTACAATAACGTCAATAGAAAGTTTGTGACACTTCAGGGCGGTACCCATCTTCTTTGGACATTTTGAGACCCAAAATGATCAGGAACCCACCAACATGTTAATATTTCTTGATTCGTCATAAAATTCTCTGTTCAAAACGCGGAAAAAGTGAATTTCACTATATGACACCCAACTCGTCCCTTTTCGCGTGACGGGTCACAAATAGTAAGTGAGTATGATCAGGAAATACCACAATCACAAACCGCAGACAACCCCATGGCACCGCGAGGAAGAGCCGCTCAACCATCACGAAACACCAGGAAGACAAAGTGACCAGCTCTCTCTTCCCCATTAAGATTATTGCAATACTAGAATGGACATAAAGTAACGTACAACAAAATATAGAACAGTTACAGACTCCCACAATAGGAGTAACAATAAACAAAAAGTCAACAACCACAGAACCACCGCCTTAGAACGGACAGCAGCCTAAGCCACCGGGGGGCTTAAATGCATTTTACTGGTACCAAATCTTCGCCCTAGATTCCGCTGTTGTTGAAGTACAAGAAATGTCTAGCTCGCATGGAGGCCATCTAACTAATACAATGCATCATCATGGGGAAACACTCTAATCAAATTAACACACCATGATGAAACAAAGAAAAGAGCTCATGACTCACAGATAGTCAGAGCTAAAGAAGACCTCAAGTCGAGCCACGGTGGGTCCAGCTACGGATAAGCATCAGGCCCCAACGCACCGCTTAAAGCTTTACGTCAGAGCCGTCATAGAGTCTGAGGCCTGACCCACCGTCGTGCAATTAAAGAGGAAACCATAGATATAAACCGTGATTGGGTTTAAAACTAGGCATGCAGACTGTCGCATGATATCCAAGTTATATCCAACCCTTATATAACGTTTTACTATCTTTTTGAATTGATCACTAAAATTAGATTTTCCAACAATTCGTTTGAATCTATAAACTAAATCACAATAAAATATAGGTTCTGAACTCATTTAGTAATTCGGATTTTTCAAACTCGTCAATAAAAATGCTTCAGTGGTGGTATGATATACGGTGGTTTAGGAGAATAAATAAATGACTTTAATAAACTAAAACACTATGTTTACTCTGTTTCAAATTTTCGGCCACTTGGTTATTTATATTTACTGGTTGACTTAGACAATGGAGATGTAGCCAGTTATATGTTTCTTGACAAAGGCCAAGTGGCCGAAAATTTGAAACAGAGTAAACATAGTGTTTTAGTGTGATTAAATTTCCTTTGGAATTTTTATTGAGATATTCAGACTTTAATAAAGGCCAACAGTCTGAAAGAGATAGACAACAGACTTAAGTTTATCTGCATTTGCTTCAATGAAGGGAATCTCTTATCGGTGATGCTATGTATTTCTTATTTTGCGAAACTTAGACCAAAAGTAGGGCGAGTATGTTTGCTTGGCTCTGCAAAATATTCTTTTCTCTTTCTAATATCACATTGGTAAATGTATACGTCGATTTGGTGGTATTTACGCGTATTGCCGGTACTTCATAGACCGGAAGTGGTAGATTTTGGTGTTAATACTAAATAGAAAAACATGCCATATGCCTAAAGGACTATAGAATTAGATCATTTTAAGTATTCGCCATGCACATGGCGATTTATGTAAGCATTTAGGAATAGATTCGAGTACCGATCGTCCAGATCGGTACTCGAATCTATTCCTAAATGCTTACATAAATCGCCATGCACATTCTGAATACTTATGAATGATCTAATTCTATAGTCCTTTAGGCATATGGCATGTTTTTCTATATAGTATTAACACCAATATCTACCACTTCCGGTCTATGAAGTACCGGCAATACGCGTAAATACCACCAAATCGACGTATACATTTACCAGTGTGAATATATCGTTAATGGTTGTAATGACTCATGTAGGATCAGAAAACTCCGTAAGGAATACACTCCTTAGCAATATAGTCAAGTAAAGAGCGTATATATCAACATCATCGTCCTGGAGTGACTGTCAGTAGGTAATTGAAGCTAGGGCTCTCATGTGATCATAATTACTACGATCGTACTGCCAAATGTGTCGTTTGTAACACTGAACTTTTGGTACGTAAACTTGAATATTCCAAAAATAGGACAATGATAACGTATGTTTTGAACAATAGATGATGAACTCTCAGTAAAAGTGGCTCAGTTATTTTTTGATGTAGAGAAAATTGCCTGCATAGTTTTTCTATTTTCCTTGATAGCTGTGCATTAAAAACGTTATAGCTAAAATCGCCAGTAATTATGATAAGTAAGGAAGAAGGCAAAGATCACGGATTGGTCCAACAAAGTACCACACCTGACCTGCGACACCATATAGGAAAGTGACGAAACACAAGAAAACATCACACACAAGAGAGCCAAGAGGTCATCTGTTTCCCAGCAAAGAACAGACAAGACAGCATAATAAAGACAAACGTGAAACATATATCATTTATACCTGTACCTATGGCTAAGTGAAACGAATCTTCAATTGAGGACAAATTTGTAGTGTCAGAATAAGGAGGTCTGTGAAATACCCTCAAATAGTAAATGCTTAGTCGTGTTAATAAGTTCAATCCAGATACATTCTGTTCTATTGGGTTCAAGATCGTGCCTACGTTTTGTATTGTAGTCCCTCTTTGACATAAACCATATCGCCACCATGGCTATCAGTTGGCTGGTCTTTCCACTCCAATTTGTTAAAGAATCTAAAAGAAGACCATTTGCTGGAATATCTGGGGTGAGCCATGTCTCAGAAAAGGCCAATATATCAAAGTCCAAAAGTCCACTGTAAATTATACCAAGTTTGTCTGATATGCTTTACAAAATGTGGTATGTGCGACCAGCAAAGCCTCAGATCAGCCTGCGCATACGCGCAGTCTGATCAGAGCCTTTGCTAGTCGCTTGTATATTCTATGACTGTTATGCTACAGACCGAACAGCATTTGGAGTTTCTACCTTTAAAAGGAGGCTGCACAGGCTCGTCTGAGTCCTCACCTGTCAAAATGCCACATTGTTGGAAATCACATGCCATGGCTCAAATGATAAATGGTGGGATAGATTTAGATCGTCAGTCATCGAACAAAATGAATTTGATAAGGAAATTACTTGGGATATTTTGATAATTGTACCCAAACAGATGAGCACGGATAAGACCTAGACATTGGATTTTTTTTAGAATAACCCTTAAAGCAGTGATAGAAAATTTCTTAAAACTGATTCGGTCAGGGGAAAAACAGAGATATGCACCCCCTCTACTCGCCTTAAAATAAATTTGAAAAAAACCACACACACACACACATCCTCTCTGGATTCTTTCAATCGTTAGTCTAAGAGTAAGGCCATGACGTGCATTTGAGTGTATCAAGAGTTTAGTACATAGAGGAGAGGATCTTGTAAACACAAGTGATATATTTTGCATGAAATTTATTAAACAGGCCTTCAGTGAGTTTAATAAATCTAATATGAAACGATCACGAGTGTAAGATTGTGTTTATAATCGTCGTCAAATGATAAACATATTTATAAGATACCATTCATATTAACTGCAGTGTTGCACGTTGCCTGATAAACGTTGTCTATCTCACGGCACGTGCCTTTATCAGGTCATCATGACGTTGCACTTTTTGAATGACGTCGCCAACGACGCCGAATCGACACAAACATCGATCATTAAGTCATATTCGTTATTTGGAAGAGTAAGCTGATAAATATAATACCAAGTTCGCGTCTTTTAATATCAAGATTACCAGGCTCGGCTTCTACAGCGCATGTTGAATCGCTTGGTAAGCCTCGCGATGTCAACAAACGTTCTCGAAGCCTTCCCTAGTAAACTTGATATCAAAAGACACTCATCTAGTATTCTCTATATAGGTGGCCAAGTTCTTTGTTTCACACATTTCCTTCGGGCACCGGATAATAACGAGCATACATTCAACACGGGTTTTGCATATTACTGCCAGTTGATTAACGTTACAGTGTACCATTCTGGTATAATGCGAGAGAATATAAAGCCAAGTCAAATCAGACTGAAAAATATGTACATACACACATACAGAGAGAGAGAGAGAGAGAGAGAGAGAGAGAGATGTAGAGAGATGTAGAGAGAAAGAGATAACGAGAGAGAGAGAGAGAGAGAGAGAGAGAGAGAGAACGAGAGAGAGAGAACGAGAGAGAGAGAGATAGGTTTGTTTATCGGCAATGGTGAAGTAAGCTAAAATATACTAACTTTGAAAATGCATCGCTATATTTTCTCACTTGTCTTGCAAACCGTACATGCGATTGAAAAGTTACTCGCAGGTTTTAATGTGCAACCCAGAATTGGTATGAATCAGTCGTTTATTTGGCTGCACTATCACGCGACGCTGCTGATGACGTCACATGGGTATATACAGGATCCAGCACCTTTCTGCACAGTCAGTTAAAGTTTTTTTGATTATTTTTGTGTTTAAGCTGTGGCCAGTGTGATACCATATCAGCAACAGAGTTTATAGATTTTTTTAATTAAAAGTAGTTGATAACTTCAATACTTTGAAAATAAACGTCAAATTTGAATATCAATTTACAGCTCCTCTTTAGAAACAACTCCATAAGTTACCTGTATACACGCTTTCATTACTGATATTGACTACACTTAAAATCATGTGGGTAATACGTTTTGATGTGACTCATTGCAGGAGATATGCTGTCATGTGATCGATAACGTCTTAAAACTTTACGTTAACGCTACTTGCACAATACAAAAGAAACGTGATACAAGTGTAATTTATTTGTGCATTGTAGAGCCACAAAATGCTCCATACACAATATGCTCTCTCGAGGTGCATATTGTGTACCCTGCATACACAATATGCTCCCCCTTAAATCGGGAGCATATTGTGTAGGACATGTATCATACCTACACAATATGCTCCCTAGCATAGGAGCGCAGTCGTGGTAGAGTGCTTGACCCGATATCGATGGGTTGCGGGTTCGAGCCTCACCTGAAGCACTGCGTTGTGTTCTTGAACATGACACTAAATATCCTGTGCTCAGTACTGTTTTCCCCCCGATGAAGTCGGAGGGATATTGTTTTGGCGTCGGCCGTCTATGCACCCGTCTGTCTGTCTGTCTGTCCACCTGTCATTCCAGAAACATACCTAAGTACCTATTAGTCAGATTTGGTGCATTCTCTGCATGAATGGATAGTACCATGGACAGTCCCAAGTGCAGATCCAGAGGGGAGGGGGCAGGGGGTCCGGACCTCCCCTGGAAAATCACAAGTTATATATTTTCTAAAGGAATAAGCAATTGGACCCCCCCCCCATACCCGGAAAAAATTGGACCCCACTGGAAAATGTTGGACCCCCTCGGGAACCTTGAAAAATGATAGTTTTCTTTGAAATTAACCATTTGCGACTGTAAAATAAGCTGAGGACTAAAATCAGAGCTTTTTTGTCAGATTGACCTGGACCCCCCACCCCCCTGACGAAAATTCCTGGATCCGCGCATGACAGTTCTATATCGTATAAGTTTCGTCAAGATCAGCTGATAAACTCATTATTGCTCTGGCACTTATAATGCAAAAGTTGTAATGGCTTTCTTAGAGTAATGATCTAAACATTTCCCCAAAGCTATTATGTATAAAAGCCTGTAGATAAGTATGACGGTGTAAAATGTAAAAATAAATACCCCGCCCACTTGAATCTTTAGGCAGGTTCAAAGCTCAAATACATTTATTTGGCAATGATTTAGTCTATTTTCAATATTATTACCGAAATCTTGTATGCAGACAGATAAAAAACAACAATAGATATGAAATATATCAGACTGGATATTTGATTTGATGCCTGGGTCCGATCCCCTTGGTAGATTTAGGGGATGGGGCGAGTCCAAAATGAAACTTATTCTGAATATTGCCATGCTGCATATAAAATTAAGGGAACAGCACATGACAGCAACATGATAGCAATTATTTAGCACGCAGAGACACCAATGACCACTGAGGAAGGGGGTCAAAAGGTCAACGCATTTTAACCTTGAAATTAGTCATGTTTCGTAGAGCACCTTGAAAACAAGCATTCTGTCCTTACATACACCCTAACACATTGGGTAGTGGCAAAAGGTCAAATATTCATTTATTGAATATGGTCATGCTGCGTATCAAATAGAAGGGACTTACGCATGCAGCAACATGGTAGCAAGTATTGTTCCAGAAGACACGCCGCGACTTCGGGGTGGGTCAAAAGATAAAACATTTTTTTTTTCTGAAATCAATCATGTTGAAGATCAGCACACTGAAAGTACAAATGTCAAAGATCACCCACACTAGATCAAATTAAAGGGGGGGGGGGGAGTTTAGATTTACTTTAAGGTGGCCAATCACGTGGTCTGACTGATTGGGTTCACGGACTGCACAAACCAGTTATCGGACATCAAAAGTAAGGAAAATCTGCTGTTGTGCGTTATATGCTCGCAGCATATTGTGTACCTTACCTACATAATTTGCTTACATTATCATACTACCAAGGTAGCATATTGTGTACCTTACCTACACAATATGCTCCAATTATCATAATACCACCAAGGTAGCATAATGTGTACCTTACCTACACAATATGCTCCGAATATCATAATTCTACTGAGGTAGCATATTGTGTACATTACCTACACAATATGCTCCAATTATCATAATACTACCAAGGTAGCATATTGTGTACCTTACCTACACAATATGCTCCCATTATCAAGATACTACCAAGGTAGCATATTGTGTACCTAACCTACACAATATGCTCACGTTACCAAAATGCTACCAAGGTAGCATATTGTGTACCTTACCTACACAATATGCTCGATTATCATATTACTACCCAATTATCATACTACCAAAGTAGCATATTGTGTACCCTACCTACACAATATGCTCCAATTATCATAATACTACCGAGGTAGCATATTGTGTACCTTACCTACACAATATGCTCCCATTATCATAATACTACTGAGATAACATATTGTGTACCTTACCTACACAATATGCTCCCATTATCATAATACTACTACGGTAGCATATTGTGTACCTTACCTACACAATATGCTCCCATTATCATAATACTACTGAGGTAGCATATTGTCTACCTTACCTACACAATATGCTCCGAATATCATAATACTACTGGGGTAGCATATTGTGGACCTTACATACACAATATGCTCAAATTATCATAATACTACTAAGGTAGCATATCGTGTACCGTACCTACACAATATGCTCCCATTATCAAGATACTACCAAGGTAGCATATTGTGTACCTAACCTACACAATATGCTCACATTACCAAACTGCTACCAAGGTAGCATATTGTGTACCTTACCTACACAATATGCTCCGATTATCATATTACTACCCCATTATCATACTACCAAAGTAGCATATTGTGTACCCTACCTACACAATATGCTCCAATTATCATAATACTACCGAGGTAGCATATTGTGTACCTTACCTACACAATATGCTCCCATTATCATAATACTACTGAGATAACATATTGTGTACCTTACCTACACAATATGCTCCCATTATCATAATACTACTGAGGTAGCATATTGTGTACCTTACCTACACAATATGCTCCCATTATCATAATACTACTGAGGTAGCATATTGTCTACCTTACCTACACAATATGCTCCGAATATCATAATACTACTGGGGTAGCATATTGTGGACCTTACATACACAATATGCTCAAATTATCATAATACTACTAAGGTAGCATATTGTGTACCTTACCTACACAATATGCTCCCATTATCAAGATACTACCAAGGTAGCATATTGTGTACCTAACCTACACAATATGCTCACATTACCAAACTGCTACCAAGGTAGCATATTGTGTACCTTACCTACACAATATGCTCCGATTATCATATTACTACCCCATTATCATACTACCAAAGTAGCATATTGTGTACCCTACCTACACAATATGCTCCAATTATAATAATAGTACTGAGGTAGCATATTGTGTACCTTACCTACACAATATGCTCCAATTATCATAATACTACCGAGGTAGCATATTGTGTACCTTACCTACACAATATGCTCCCATTATCATAATACCACCAAGGTAGCATATTGTGTACCTTACCTACACAATATGCTCCGAATATCATAATACTACTGAGGTAGCATATTGTGTACCTTACCTACACAATATGCTCCCATTATCAAAATACTACCGAGGTAGCATATTGTCTACGTTGCCTACACAATATGCTCCCAATTTATAGTACTACCAAAGTAGCATATAATGGGAGCATATTGTGTAGGTAAGGTTCACAATATGCTACCTCAGTAGTATTATGATAATGGGAGCATATTGTGTAGGTAAGGTACACAATATGCTACCTCGGTTGCATTATGATAATGGGAGCATATTGTGTAGGTAAGATACATAATATATTACCTCAGAAGTATTATGATATTTGAAGCATATTGTGTAGGTAAGGCACACAATATGCTACCTCAGTACTATTATTATAAATGGAGCGCATATTGTGTAGGTAGGGTACACAATATGCTACCTTGGTAGTATGATAATGGGGTAGTAATATGATAATCGGAGCATATTGTGTAGGTATGGTACTCAATATGCTACCTTGGTGGTATTATGATAATGGGAGCATATTGTGTAGGTAAGGTACACAATATTTCACCTCGGTAGTATTATGATAATTGGAGCATATTGTGTAGGTAAGGTCCACAATATGCTACCTCAGTAGTATTATGATATTCGGAGCATATTGTGTAGGTAAGGTACACAATATGCTACCCCAGTAGTATTATGATATTCGGAGCATATTGTGTAGGTAAGGTACAGGTGGTATTTGATAATGAGAGCATATTGTGTAGGTAAGGTACACAATATGCTACCTCAGTAGTATTATGATAATTGGAGCATATTGTGTAGGTATGGTACACAATATGCTACCTCGGTAGTATTATGATATTTGGAGCATATTGTGTAGGTAAGGTTCACAATATGCTACCTCAGTAGTATTATGATAATTGGAGCATATTTTGTATGCTAGGTACAACATACGCTACCTTAGTAGTTTTATCTTATTGGAAGCGTATTGTGTAGGTACGGTTCAGTATAATGGTACTTAGGTAGAATCATTGTGATGGTATACTATTCAAAGTTAGATAACGCTATATGTTAAGAATTTGTAGAGCAAGAAACTACTGCGCCGAAGGATATGAAGTAAGTGCATACATTAAATCATCACCATAAAACTGTCAGTAGCAAGCAAATTGTCAAATACATTATTCAAGTTTACTCAGTATTAGTTCTGATCATTATCTTAAAACATACATACAATAAATGATTCGTCACCTTTATAATGAATTGACTCATATCTTTGCGAGCGCCAGCTTACTAGTAAGTGTCAGTGCAGAACATTGTATGTTTCTGTGGTCAATACCTGAATTAACCGCGTTCAGAAAGTCTCTATTCCCATGTTAGCCCCATGCCTTCCAACATGTTTCAGTATAACCTGAAATACATGTATGGTTTAGAGAGCTATGCCTTTTGAAAAAAAAATCAAAATAGTTACCATGGGAGCCAAATTGGATATCAGAATCGAATGGTTCAAGCAATTCTGAATGTCCATGTTGCCCCTATCCCTCAAACCAAGTTTAGATTCAATCTGACGTAGGGATGGGAAAAGATGGTCTTTGAAGGATATCAAGATGGCTACATATTATATATTCCAAAGGAACAGGTATAGCATTTATGAATGTCTATGGTGTCCTCGACTCATACAGGTTCATTACATTTCTACATTTAACCCCCGGCGTTTCCCCATTTTTCCTTACTACGGTTCCCAAAGGTTGATTTCATGTCGAGAAAGAAGCCAAATTTGGAGACAATGTCTCCAAAATGTTGTTGATGAGGATTAAAGACCACTATAATACAATTATGATGCGGGCATGGCTTTAGACATAAGGTTCGTAAGATAGACAGATGGATGTCGAGAGGACAGTTAGAAAGAAAGGCAAATACTACGAGACATGTTTTCAAGAAGAGCATATTGTGTACCCTCGGACGACCACTGAAATAACATATGTATCGACCCTGCACAATATGCTCCACTGGTAGCATATTGTGTATGCAGGGTACACAAAATGCTCCAGCGGAGCATATTGTGTATGCAGGGTACACAATATGCTACTAAAAGGAGCATATTGTGTAGGGGAGCATTTTGTGGACCCACAGTGCATGCCCTTAGCCTCTTCCAACAAAACTGGACTTAAAAATCGAAACTTTGAAAGGCCCAAGATGTTGAATTTTATTACTAGACAATAGTAATAAGAGTGGTGGGGTATGTCGGTATCTTTAAAGGGGTGTAAATTTGAGCATACCGAACTGTACATTCGTTTCAAATCGTTCAACGTTGAATGTGCAATCGTGAAAGAAGCCCAGGACGCCGTTCTGCTGAGTCAGGAATCAAAACTAACGCGTTTTAACTTGCAGCTGAATTGGTGTCCTTCAAAATCGACCACCCCTGTCTTAAAACGGGTACATTTTCAATACCTTAAAGTATATTTACACGCATAATTTTTTAGGACACACTGCGCGCTGGTCAGACTATGATATGCAATAACATTCAACTCGCTGACATTCTCAGGGTTTGTGAAAAAAAGGATTTAATTTGGGTGATGTTATCAAAGTCCTAAAGTATACTTCATTTGCTTAGCTGTAGAGGAATGTACACAGTAGTGGTCGACTCTTATATGTTTAATGTCCATTTGACCTTGGTATGAATAGAAATCAGATCCGGAAGCTTTAACCTACATACGCATATAGTCCATTCAATGGCACATAATGTAAACAGTGTATATCCAGATCAGACGCCGCAGAACGCGTCGTCTGATTTGGTATTTCACTGTTTACTTACGTAATATTCTATACAGACTTGGAAACAAACACCCCACCAAACAACCCTAAACAAGAGTAATGGAGTTCTCCAACTGATAACTATGGGAAATTCCATTCAGCACTAAGTGGGTCAATCGCTTGAATATGCATTATGCGACTTCAAACAAAATGGACATACCTATGCAACATTCATGACCATGAATATTTTGAGCAATCTTACCAACGAGAATTGATTATGTGCAACAATATCTAGTTCAAATAGTGGACGTGAACTTAAAACAAGGTAAGGGCATCTATCTGTCTGTCTGTCTGTCTGTCTGTCTGTCTGTCTGTCTGTCTGTCTGTCTGTCTGTCTGTCTATCTATCTATCTATCTATCTATCTATCTATCTATCTATCTATCTATCTATCTATCTATCTATCTATTTATCTATCTGTCTGTCTGTCTGTCTGTCTGGCTGGCTGGCTGACTGTCCGTCCGTCCGTCCGTCCGTCCGTCCGTCCGCCCATCCATCCATCCATCCATTTATCCATCCATCCAACTATCTATCTATCTATCTATCTATCTATCTATCTATCTATCTATCTATCTATCTATCTATCTATCTATCTATCTATCTATCTATCTATCTTTCTGTCTGTCTGTCTGTCTGTCTGTCTGTCTGTCTGTCTGTCTGTTTGTCCGTCCGTCCGTCCATCCATCGATCCATCCATCGATCCATCCATCTATCTATCCATCTATCCATCCATCCATCCATCCAGCTATCTATCTATCTTTCTAACTATCTATATGTCTGTCTGTCTGTTTGTCCGTCCGTCCGTCCGACCGTCCTGCCATCCATCCATCCATCCGTCCGTCAGTCCGTCTGTCCGCCCGTCCTTCCGTCTATCTATCTATCTATCTATCTATCTATCTATCTATCTATCTATCTATCTATCTATCTATCTATCTATCTATCTATCTATCTATCTATCTATATATCTATCTATCTATCTATCTATCTATCTATCTATCTATCTATCTATCTATCTATCTATCTGGCTGATTGACAGGCTGGCTGTATTTATGTCAGCTGTCTTATCCACCTACCTACCTACCTATATGTCTACCTGTCGTTCCGTCCGTCCGTCCGTCCATCTACTTGTATTTATCAATCCGTCCGTCTGTACTTCAGATCGCTGTCTGTTTGTCCATCTTTAATGTACATATCTACCATGGTTACCTCTCCAAGCGAGAAAACAAAAAATGTGTTTATTTGATGCTTTAGGCTGAACACTTACTTCAAACCATCAGATACTGGCTCTTACAGAATTTGGGTAATGTCGCTTACCAAGAAAGGCCAGAATATTTTTTATTAGTTGATTTACAAACCTTCCTACTGTAATTTTCCGGAAAGTTGAAAAAAATGAAATTAAATTTCTAAAATTAGATTTTTTATTTTATCCGCCGACTCTAAATGAATATTATTAGTTTCGTTGAAAAATTGTTATATTTTTGAGGTTCTGTCTGTCTATTTTTGAGAGTGACACTGTTAAAAGTGGTTGTACTGTCCAGATTTTTAGGAAAATGATAAAATAATTAAAGATTTAATACAGAATGTTGGTTAACCTTACAAGTTTTACTCTTTTTTCTGGAGATATTATAAAAAAAAACTCTGAAAAAAAATAATAAAAATAAACCTTTGAAAATGACCATTTTTTTTTTTTTTTTTTTTCGGCCCCGACCCTAAATCTGTAAAAAAATCCCGTAAATCAACTCACAAAAAGATTCTGGCCTAAGCACGTAAAATCTGGCTGGGTGGCTGTGAAGAATGGATTGTTTAGCTAGTTTTTGGTCTGAAGCCTTGCCTTTAAACGAGCAGTGAAAGGCTCTGGCGTGGCTGAATGGCAAGCTCGTCTAAGCATTTGTTGGCACCTGATGTGATAAGTACCTTATTATAAACTGTCTTGTCATTCCAGTCCCCAGGACTTCGAATAAACGAGTTTTACTGTATTTTATCGTAGAACCACAGGACTTCGAATTAACGACTTTTGACTGTATTTTCATTCTAGTCCCCAGGATTTTGAAGTCACGATAAAATTCAGTCAAAGCTCGTTAATTCGAAGTCCTGGGGTTATACGATAAAATACAGTAAAAACTCGTTAATTCGAAGTCCTGGGGACTAGAATGTTTATAGAAGCTCGAATTATAGGGAGATAGACATAAGCATATACAACCCCAACTGTCAGACATATGTTTCAGAGAGACGTTTCTTTAACGCACACAAAACATTTTTATAAATAGTATTTAAAGCTGCATACTCTGTAACTATGAACATTTTTCGAAAATTTTATTTTCTTTTAAAATCATTTGTAAAAGTAGAATTAAGCTATGTTTTCACAATAAAAAATGTTCAGTACAGCTGAAAACTGCATGGAAAAGTGAATTATCTTATCAAATAGGTGTATTTTTCTCTTGTTGGTAATTATTTGCGTCCCTCCAATAATTATAGACCGTTGAATTTTAACGTAAATGCAGTTGTTTTGATAGTGATAACTTGTTAAGATTTACGAAAATGGTAAAATGTTTACCTGAATTTGAATATTTTTACTGCGTTCTTGAAAAATAAAAACATTATTTTTATATAAGAAGATCAAAAGTTACAGACTATGCAGCTTTAAAATTGTTCATAAATGAACCTTATTCCCTGAATCCATTTTTTGCGAAAATTATTTTGATAAGAGAGTAATTCGAAAGAGCAGAGTTCGAATTTTAGAGGTTTACTGTAAAAGCAGAGTTCGAATTTTCGAGGTTTTACTGTATGTGCCTGATCTTGATCCATACTGTTTGAAAAAGTTATCAGCTGACGACTTGCAGGTATTTTTAAAAGCTCTGAGTTCTGTGTGGCTTTTTTGTAGGATGGGACGGGAACGGAGATGGTTTGTTCTTCTGGCTGCTGTGTTTGTTTCGACGTTTGAGTTTGGTGTGTTGTTTTCTCTGTCAGCCTTGTATATTCCAATAATAGACACATTTCAAACTGACAGAGCCACAGCTGCGCTAGTACAGTCTATCAGTCTAGGAGTAGCCATGTGTATGGGTAAGACTTCAGGGCAGGGCTCCAGATAAGAGTGCGTACTGGAAAACTATTTTCTTTATTTCTCATCCAAAACATATGTTGTGGGTACTGAAAAGAACCGTCTAAATAAGACGGTTCTTTTGAGCACCCAAAACACATGTTTAAATTGATAGG
This sequence comes from Loripinus fragilis, assembly GCA_964019695.1. Taxonomy (NCBI): domain Eukaryota; kingdom Metazoa; phylum Mollusca; class Bivalvia; order Lucinida; family Lucinidae; genus Loripinus; species Loripinus fragilis. The sequence goes on from OZ026516.1 coordinate 67,137,672, forward strand.
TAAGAAAATAATTACAATTTACGCTCATTAAATTTCCTTATCTGGACCTATGTTCAGGTTCCAAAATAAATGTCTTCTTAATGTTAACGACCTTAGTTAAGTATTGTTATTTCAACATGATAATTTAAATGTTTAATATATTGCTAAGATGGTATTTGAACTACAAACGATCAAAGATGGCATTGCGATCTCAGAATGACTACGCAATTTTGATTTATGAAGTTTGAAACGTTATTTTTCGTGTTCTGAAAAATCAATAAACTTAACTTTAAGGAGTCATTGTAATTTTGGGCCCAAAACGACTGTATCATTTTTCATGTTGATGTCTTTACATCCCATGCAAAAAATCAGTCATGTCGGAACATTCATGTTGCTGTCATCGACGGTTGAAACAGTACTAACAGGGGCGTATCTTGCCTAGAATTCAATGTACGCAATTGTGGGAACGTGGTAGATGCATTTATGCATGAAATTCCGAAAAGGTACCATTTGCAAATAGCGTAGACCTAGATGAGACGCGGCGTCTCATCAGGGTCTGTGCTATTTGTCTATTAAAGCACATTCTTGGTAACGATGCACAATACTTTATCTTATATGAACCAGGGCCACTTTCACTTTCTAAATGGGTACTAAAACCTACAAAGGGGTCTATGAGAAGATAATCCCATCATATATAACCCATTAGACTCATCAGAATTGCTTTGCCACTCACATTTTATGCGTATCATTAAAACCCCCTCAGAACTTGGATATAATGATCCCATATTTTTGTTTCAAATGTGTACGCAAATCAGTTTTTGCGTACATGGTAGCTACGACCATGACTAAGCAGTGGATAAAGTGTCTTGCTCCAGGACACAACACAGTACAGTACTTCCGGTGGGTCTCGAACTAGCAAGCTTTTGATCCTAAGTCTAACACTCTACCTTTGAGCAACTACCGTATTTAACCTATATATGAGCCGTTACCGTATTAAACCTATATAGGCCTTGAGCTGACTATAGGCCCCCTTCCCCCCACCCCCCCCCCCCGGGGGGGGGGAATTTTGTACACTATGATTTTCTGAAACTACATTATATAAGACACAAACTAAAAGATGTTAGCCCTCTGAGAGTGGCAGCGTTAATGTGTAACATCACGTTATATACGTTACCCCCAACCCCCCCCCCCCCCACCCAAAAAAAAAAAAATAGCAGTTTTATGAACTTCTTATAACACAGTTACATACTTTTAGTATTAATTTTATAAATGTCTTGAGTTATTATTAATATATGAGCCAGCTCATGGAATGATTTTGGTACAGTAAAACCTGTGTAAAACGGCCGCTCAAAATTAGACAAAACAAAGATGTAAATTACAAATGGTAGCTTAATGAAGGTCGAGAGAATTGTAGAATACTCCCCTTGGGGCATTTTGCAATACTTTGGACTTGCATTAAGCGATAATTAGTTTAGAAAAAAAAATTCTGTCTTTTTGGGATTGGCCGTTTAACACAGGTTTTACTGTACTTAGTGTATCGCTGTCTCGCCAGAGCTCTCGCTATTTGAATCCGCGAAGAAGGGGCTTTTGATGCGGGTTCACGCCAAACGTTAGTCAGCTAGTCCTACTAGATAACTGAGCAGGATATTTTAGCATATGCGATAGGTACAAGCATCTTAAAACTGGCCCAAAGGTTTACTGCTTATCTTACCGAAATTCGAACAATTCAATTTTACAGGCGCTGTTGAATAGGCACAGAAATATGTTTTAGAGAAATCTGAATAGTCCCTGATACTCGCACATATAATTTTAAAAGAAACGTGATGTTATTCTTAACAGGTTTAGCCCATCAAAGAAACTACTATTCCACAAGCAGGTTATGGCAATCCACAAACCGTTATAACATTAGATAAAAGTACCAGAACATATTATGACCTCACTGTCGGAATTTCTTATGGACCATCGAATATTTCATCATTTAAATTGTAGATACGTAAACATATTGATATTGCGATTTAACTTCAACATGCGCGAATCAATTACTGAGGTGTTAGCATCTGTAAACCCTATGAACTGGCCGAGTGTCCTTGGTTCTCCATACTTCTGGCCTATTACTGTAGGAAAACCATACATTTTCTGTTGAAAATATGAAAATTGTTTACATGCCGGTTTCTCCTCGCAAGCATATAAAACGGGCCACAATTGACCCACCAGCGAAACGCCATTTGAATGGCGTTTTGCTGGTGGGCTGATAGTGGCCTGAGCATGTATGCTGGCTATATACAGGGTAAAGTCAGGTATATAGGGACAGACAGCTAACTTCGGACAGCTACCATGTTTGCTTCATAGTTCATTAATTGGAATAAGAAATAAATTGACTAAGCACCAGTTAAAATCCTGATGAGACGGCTCATAAGGAGCCGTCTCATCTGGATTTCCACTGTTTGCAAGCGTGTGTCCGAATTTACCTGATGACCGAATTTACCCGACTCCGTGTTGTTTTTTTCTTTCAGGAATGATCACAGGATTTCTGATAAAAGTAGTTGGTTGTGGAAAGACCTCAGCTTTCGGAGCTATTTTGACACCACTTGGATACATAGTTTCGTATTTCGCAGAGAGTGTGTTGTTTTTGATTATATCGCTAGGAGTAGTATCAGGTAAAAGAGGAAGCAATGTCGTACAGATCAAGGCACATAGTACATAGTGCTTAACGATACTGTACACATTCAAGGAAGACATTTAATTTGAAGCATATATGGTGTGTTTTTGTTAAAGTTTTAGTTAAACAATCAAATCAAAGTAACCTACTGTGATGAATAAAACAAAATGGCTTATCGATTTAAATCGCCACAAATATGTATCCTACTTTACTGTATCCCTTTGTCATTTCTGTATTGCAGTCGCATGACTACCTAAGAGCTGCCGGTTTTGTGCCAGAAAAGTTCAGTTTATCAATTATGGACTTGTACAGCTAGCCACTTTCTTGTTTATGTATATTTCGTTATTTGCTTTGGTGAACTTTGCAGTAAAACGAATGAGCATTTTAATAAAACATTTCTTCTATTATTATTGCAGGTGTTGGTATATCATTTATGTACGTAAGCAGCACAGTTATAGTTGCTGAATACTTTGAGGAACCACTAAAATCACTAGCACTAGCGATAGTTCAATCAGGTGTGGGCGTCGCTGGTGTATTCTATCCTTACTTGATGACATTTCTCCTTGATATGTACGGATTACAAAGTACCTATCTCATCATAGGTGGTATATTTCTAAACAGCTTAGCTGCTTGTCTGCTTTATAGAAAAGTAACACCAGTACAAATAAGAACAGTGAAACCAGTACTAGTTTCCCAGCATGGCATGAATGCCTATGATAACCCAGCAGCAGTAATGGAATCTCCAAAAAAAGATGATATATTGTCGTCTCACAATAGCTTACGGGATGAAACAACACCCTTGATAACAGCACACCATGACCATTTAAATAAAGACAGTATGTTTTATGATGACCAGATTAGAAAAGACGGAACACAACACATTTCAAAACTGTCTGAAACATTGAAAAGAACTGTTGAAAGTTTCAAACATTTGATTCGAGACTACACTTATATGTTGTTTCTCCTTGGTGACAGTTTGATTGTGTCATTTGCCAATGGTTTTGTTGCCGTTATTGTTGACGTTTTTACGAGCGCAGGATATAGCTCTGACGAGGGGCTATCTGCTTTTCTTCCTTACTTTATAGCAAGCATAGTTGGAAGACTTCTCCCAGGCATTATACAGCAAAACCAACGAATGAATCCACTTATCGTGCCACTTATATGTGGAATTATTGGTGTTTGTGGACAGTTAGCAATACTCTTGTCGTCTGAGTATGTAATTATGATGTTAGGCTGTGGTTTGTCAGGATTATCAGTAGGTGGTGCAATTTCTTCGTCATCGGTAGTTGCCACTAGATTGGTGGAGAAGGAAGCCTTCCCTGTTGCATTTGGTTTAATTACAACAGTTTCCGGTGCACTATCTGCTATTTCAGCTCCATTGAATGGTAAGAACTTATAATAATAATAATATGTTATTGTATGTTATGAAAGTATAAGGAAACCATTGTTTCTCTCCTCTCGTTTACAGCCTAAATGCAGCTTAAAAGCAAAACATCGGGGCCAAGTCTAGAAAAGGTTATAATAGTTCCGGAAGGGAAATCTGTATAAATACGCATTCAACAAATTACTACGCAAATTGTAAAAACGGGAAGTGAACTTTTGCTTAAAAATAATACAGACAGTTGGCTTGCTTCTACAATCTGCTTACACACGTTCTGATACATATTTAATTCTGATTTACGAGGAAAGGCTCCATACTTCTTTTTACTTCTAAAAGGTCGACAGGCCAACACGACGATTATCTCAGTATGCAGATAGGTAGATCAATATGCAGACATGTCTCTACATAGACAGGTCGGCATGCATACAGGTCGACATGCAGGCAGGTTGACATGCAGACATTATATTATCACGGTATGCAGAGAGATAGGTCAATGTGCAGACATGTCTCCACACTGACAGGTTGGCATGCAGACATGTCGACATGCAGACAGATCAAAATGAAGAAATGTGCATACATGCAGACAGATCAACATGCAAACAGATGTACCTGCATACACGCAGACAGGACGACATGCAGACAGATTTATGTATGAATAGAATAGAATATAATAATTTTATTCAATTTTTCAAGTGCACAGACATGTTCGCACGCAGACAGGTCGACATTCAGTCATGGTTGACTCGCATGCATGCAGAAAGGTCGACATGCAGTCAGATCGACAAGCAAACAGGTGTACATGCAGACACGCAGATAGGTCGATATGCAGGCAGGTAGACGTATGAATGGAAAGGAATAATCTTATTTAAACCATTAAATGGCCATTTTTGGCATACACCTAAGGAATCTCTAACGCATACACTTTTGTTTTGGCATTTTCTTAAAAACTAGAATTTCGAATTAAAAAATATTTTGGAATAAATTGGAAAAGTGGTTTTTGGTAATGCATGGCTATTTTCAGAGAAAACTGACGAAGAGTATTTAAAATATTGAAGCTTGAGTTGAAAACTTCAAAAAACGAAAATCGCAAATTTACCATTTTTCACACAAATCAATACGGAACACAGAAAAGCAATTTGTCAAATGTATTCCATTTAGTAACATAGATTAATGAGTCATGAATCAATTTCAAAGGTAAGTCAGCCTGTATTCTATTATTCAAAACATCCAACTCCTATCTTCTACATCTTTAAAAGTGAACAGACAATGCGCACACACAAGTAATTAAATTATTCCTGACAATCGCATCGCATATGTGCTCGATTGACTTTAGATCTGGGGAGCAGGGTAGCCATGGTTAAACATTTATTCTGCTAGCTAGCAGCAGAGTCCTGCTGGTGTTACTCACAGTGTGGACGTTTTATATTTCAACTTTTCAAAATCGCATGAAAAAAGTCGGTAGAATATGGCCAGGAAATACCACAATCACATACTGCAGACCAACCCATTGCACCGCGAGGAAGAGACACATAGCACTAACAGTCCCAGTACAATAAACGCATGTTTAAGCAACCATCTCTCTCTCTCTTCCCCAGCGAGATGAATGCAAAGCTAGAAATGACACTAAGTACTGCACAACAAAACAAGGACCAAATGCAAAAATAAAACACAATCATTAGGAGCAACAATAATTATTAACCAACAACAACATACACATCGCTATAGCGCTCAGTCGAAGTTACTGGGGGCTTAAATTCATTTTACTGGCCATATCATCGCCCTAGATTATGCTGTTGTCAAAACAAAAAAAGGTTAAGCTCGCGTGGAGGCTGACTTATCCAATGTATCATCACGGGGAACCAATCAAATTATTACTGTGATGAAACAAACAAAATGGCTATGAACTCACAGACTATCAGAGCTAAAATAAACCCTCCCCTAGTTGAGCCACAGTGGGCCTATCCAACGACAAACACCAGGCAGTGACCCGTCAATGGAAATTTTCTGCCAAGGTCGTCATTGTGTCTGACGCCTAGCTCACCGTAAATTTTATGCATTTCTTATTACAAAATGACTTTTTTCATCGTTCAGCATGACAAATGAAATTAAAATTGCCTCACTTAAATGCAGACTTGAGCCTTATTTCCAATTTTTGCGAGTTCCGATTTTGACCTTTTCAAATTAAATAAGCTGCAGTTTGTATAATACCCAAGGTTTTGTTATAAAATTTTCACACATGATGTGAATAATATTGGATTTTTGCTTAACAACAAAACCTTGAATGATTTTGACATTATTAAGCGTTTGTAGTAAATTGTTTACTGTATGCGTTAGAAGATTCCTTAAGTATATATTATGATGAAAATAACAAACATATCATGATGCACATCGACAGGTGGGCATGCAATTATGTCAATATGCAGACAGATCTCAGGACATGTCTCAACACTGACAAATCGGCATGCAAACAGGTCGATTTGTAGACATGCATACATGCTAATAGGTGGGCAGACAGATCGACATGCAGATATGCAGACATGTACATACATGCAGACAGGTCGATATGCTAAGAAGTCGACGTACATACATGCAGACAGGTAGACATGCAGACAGAGCGACATGCAAACAGGTGTACATACAGACAGGTCGACGTGCAGGCATACAGACATGTAGACATGCAGACATACCTTTAGTATGCATATAGGTAGGTAGGTCTGTGTGCAGACATGTCTCAACGCAGACAGGTTGGCATGTAGACATGCAGACAGGTCGACATGCAGACAGATCGACGTGCAGACATGTAGACAGGACGGCATGCAGACAGATCAACAAGCAGACAGGTCGACATGCAGACAGATGGACTAATGAATAGAATAGAATAATAATTAATAAACAAAATCAAGAGCCATTTCTGGCATATAAAATGATGGATATAACAAACATATCATAATGCAAATTGGCAGATAGGCAAGCAGTTATGTCAATATGCAGACAAATTTCAGGACATGTCTCGACACATACAGATGGGCATTTAGACAGGTCCTCGTGCAGACATGCAGACCTGTTGGCATGCAGACAGGTCTACGTGCAGACATGTCAACGTGCATACATGCAGACAGGTCAACATGCAGACATGTAGGTCGAAGTCTAGAAAAGTTTATAATAGTTCCGGAAGGGAAATCAGTGTAAATACGCATTCAACAAATTACTATGTAAAATGTAAAAACTGGAAGTCAGCATTACAAGATGGATTTTAAACCAAGCTCATATGGCTTACGTTCTGTTTAGAATGCTATTGACTCAATCTAGCCAAAGCTGCTGTTACTAATTTAAATATTTTGGATTTTATATTGGACATCAGATTATCAACAGATTACAGCACAACTGTTGTTTTTGCGGAATTGGAATAAGCTCATGTTGCATCTAAAAAATGTTGTCATTTTTCTGTCAACTATTGATCACTAGGAGCTATAGCAACTATGCATCTGTAAGCTAAATACCACCTGCGCTTGTGGTAGCAGTTTGGTAGGTATTGTTATCTTTATTATATCTCTTTATATACGGTCTTATCAAGCATTATAGGCTGTTGCCCAGCTGAGTGTCCCCTGTTTAGATGATATCAATAAAGTGCTTAGTAGTATAGGCTAGCGAGGTATATCTATTACTTAGTCCAAAACATCATGAACTAGGTAATGTGTACAGGTGTGAAAAAATGACCCATTTGACAAAGCATAAAAAATAAGTGAGTTTGACCAGGTGATGTCACTAACGAACATCAGCAGAAGAGACATTTAAATATAATAAATCAAAGACATACAATTAAATTCAAGATTACAATTAATGTAAAGCAGCCAGCTCTCTCTCTCTCTCTCTCTCTCTCTCTCTCTCTCTCAGTGGGAAGAAGATTGCCAAAACTTAAAAAAGCAAAGAACTAGATCCATATAACAAAATTAGAACTTATCATAAAAAACATCCAAAGGAAACATAAGCTAACCAGTACATGAAAAATTGACCACAACACAAAGTCCTATGCACTCACTGATATGTATTGTGTTTTATTACAGGGTTTATAAGAGATCAGGTAGGCAGTTACAACACAGCGCTGATACTTACAGCAAGCGTTCAGCTGCTAGGCACTCTTCTACTTCTGGTTGTTGTGCTAAGAAACAAGAAATCATTCTATTAATAAGATGATGGAATTCTAGCCGAAATTATTAAAACAACCTATAGGTGTCAAAACCGTTGAGAACGCTCTACTGCTGGTCGTGTTGCTTAGGAACAAGACATCATACAGCTAATGAGAATGCAGATACATTGTCAGCTGCGTTGCTCAGTGACAAGAAGTTTTTCTACTTACGATACACTACTGTAGCTAGATACGTATTGTTTTTGGCCAGCTGTTGGTTTCGCTCCACTGCTGTTTTTGTCAGTAACATACCTACGAGATTATGAAGTCCAGGACAGTGGTATTTAAACTTATGACAGCTGGTCACTTCAGTGGGTAGCTATTGAGTGCTCCACAACAACTGGTTGTGTAGCTTATTCACTAATTAGCCTACAAGTCAGAATATGAAGGCTTATTCTCGCATGAATACATATGCTCAAATCTGTTTGAAGCCACAATCAAATGAATGAAAATCCAAGTCAAAATCATTAGGTCAACGTGCTGTTTAGATATGGGTTATAAATTTACAATACTTAAAATGAGAAATGGTTTACTTACATAATGTTATGGAAAGGTGTTACAGCACAGAATACTTATTTTGCCGATTATTTTTATTTGTGAAAAGACTGTGGGCGGCATTGACATTCTGATGAGATGAGACGTTCAAAAGATATCAAACTGATGTAATTTTGCATAGAGATCTACTGCTTTACTGATGCATTCGCTACAGTTTTTACTGAAATCAGGTACACTGCAAGAACAACAATCACCTTTGTTTGTTTTATTTGTGTGTCCTTCATTGCATTAGCATTTACTTGGTCCCATGAAAGAGGTATCAAACACTGGGTTTGGCAGCATTCAGATCAAACAGCTTTCAAAGGACAAAGCAAATTTCAGTCCACGAAAAACGTGTGTTTGTTTGTTTTGATCTTTACGTCCCAGTCAAAAAAATTCAGTTATATCTGGATGGGTCTTTGTTGATTGGAAACCAGTATTGAGCAAGAATAAATGTGTCTTGCTCAAGGACACAACACAGTGCCGCCAGTCCTCGTCTACACATGGCTGTTAAGCTTAATAACTGGAACCCTAGATGATAGTGTTGTTATTAACGACAGGTTGCTAGTTGTTGTTCTCTAACTGGTTTTGTTGTTTAGCAATTAGATAGTGATAGAACGTCTCGCTGGCCTTCACTATAGTGTAGATTTTATGTTCTTGTCCTCTGTGATCATTGATTTCATTTTGTAACTTTGAAGCCATTAGAAGGTAGCTGGTGATGCCATCCTCAGTAACCCAGGCGTGATTCCATTCCAAACCCACAGCATTCATGATGAATGCAGTGGGTAATAATGGATCACGCCTGGAAAACCGAGGATGTGGTTGAGCCTAATGGCTAAACTAGCTAGTCTGGCCCAGAAAACTTGCACACTCTACACTTTCAGTTCGTTGGTTTATTATTTGGGATAACCAATTTAAGAACACACTTCATTCTGCAATGTGAATATGTAGTCCTATATCAGAATGCAGAGACTTGTTAAAATTTGCAAACTAAACTTCAATGAGATTTAAGTACTTAAGAGCTGTCTTGAGTGAATAAACCCTGAAGATTTTCTCAGTGGTAGCTACGTTCCCACATTTCAAATAAAAGAACAAAAAGCAAAAATGATCACTATAAGGCATTTTATTTTACATGTTTATTGGTCAATTTCACATAGTCTAGATTACATAAAAGTATTGTAAGCCCACATTTTTACCAAACACGTTTTGTTACTTGGCAACAAAATGCGTTAAAAAGGTAACAAAATACGTGTCCAATTTAAGTAAGAAAGAGGGCAAAGATCAGGAATCAAAACAATCAAGTACCACACCTCACACAGGATACCAATGGGAAAGTAACAAACTCACAATTAGACATCACAAACGAGAGACAAGTGGTCAACCCTTTCCCAGCAGGTGACCACAAGGCATCATAAACAGACGCGCGCGAAAGCATAACACACACAAGACAGAAATAACATGAATGATCCACAAAAGAAGTATATCGCCTTGGAACGGCCAGTGACCCATTTTGCATCTCGATGGCAAAATGCGTTACAGGCACCACGCAATTTGTTTCTCATTAACACTTTTTATAATCATATAACAATAACAGGGGATAGCATACATATGGCATGTACTGTATCCATGCATTTTGTAACCATATATTCATACTTGGCTTAGAACCATTCCCAAACCAAACAGAACACGAACCAAATACACAAATGTACAAAAGTGAACCATTAACCAAACTGAATCACCTCAAACAGACTCTAGAACCTTATTCCTAACTGACCAAACAGAATAACATACAAACAGAACCAAACCCAGAACAGAGCTCTGAAATGAACCCAGCCTAACACGAAATCAAAGGGGAATTTAACTGAAGTTCACACAACTCTGGATCGAACCTAAAGCTGTACATCCAATAAATGCCAAACGGAAAGCCACTCCCTCAACCGATAGCTGAAAGGAACAGAATCGAACACGGTACTCACCAATGTGCCAATGTGGCACATATGCTCCGTAGGGACAGGATGGGACATCCTCAGGGGACGTACCAGCAAGGGGTGATGCTATATGCCTCCCATGAAAATGGTTTGGGTTTAAAAATGAGCTTTCCAGGGACAAGCTAAACCAGAAACCACAAAACAAACTGAATTGAAAGTTTACAAAAGCGGTGAAGGTTGCATTTTTATTGACATTTTATCAACATTATTCCCAAACTTTGTTACCAAATTTGGGCTACATAATGCGTTACACTGTAGACACGCATTTTGTACATTTTAAAGCATTTTGTTGCCAAGTAACAAAATGCATTGAGGTAGCATAGTCGGTGCTAACAAAGCATTTCAAAACAGAACTAGAAGACAATTTAATTTATATCAACTGTTTGTTATGTGTGTGCGCTTTTCGATCAGAAACGACTGGATAGATTGTCACTGTGTTTATTGTAGAGCTTATCATTTGCTTAACTAACTTAAAACGCAACTGTGTAGACCTTTCAGGCATTTTTCTGCAAAACAAACCGACCCCCATAAGAAATTCACTGCTGAGATATTATATAGACAGACAATATGTTAGAATGAAAATAATGGAATTACAGAAAACGTGTTCCATATTGTAAACAATGAATTTTTTAACCAATATGTCTGAATGATAAAATGTAACGTACATAGAACAAAACATAGTAACGTCAGGATAACGTAAGTGTTTCCTCTGTAACTGGCGTTTGAAACCTTTTGAATGCTATGATTATACTACCGAAATTCAACTGTTTAAAGCGTTTTCTCTAAAGTATTCAAGCAACAAAATGACTTTATCAAACTTGTTTTCTGATACATTAAAATCTGATGGGCCTCGAAGAAGGAGTTGTAACTATTGCCTTGTAAGCTCGTGTTACAACATCACCCTGATGAAAATGCATATAACATCATGTATGAATCCTATATTGACAAATGAACTTACGCTTTTAAAGCCTGATCTGTAAAGTCATAAATGTAAAAGTGCAAAGCCAAATGGGGAATTTCAAACAGTCACGCATGAACTATGAACTAAGCATTCTGCAGTAATACCTATCGATTGAGAACTAAGAAATCTGAATTTTGATGTATACGTTGTTAATTATGAAGTGTGCATTTTCAAGTGCCAACCGTGAACTGTGAAGTATTTATAACTGTATATAAACATGTAACTAATGATTAGAGAATATTTTGAAGCATAAATCGTGCTATTTATGCTGGGAACTGTTGTGTGCAAAGTAAACACTGTGAACTGTAAAGTTTGAACAATAATGTCTGAATTATGAAATGTGGACTGTGAAATTTTTAGAAGCATATAAGTATAGGTGTTTTACTGTGACATATGAAAATAAGTTATTTTTTAAAGATAAGTGGCCATGACTAGGAAATGCCAAAATCACACACTTTAGACAAAACCCACGACACATTTAGGAAGAGACACAAAACACTAACAGCCACATAATGGCAAGAAGATAAATAAAGTAAAGCAACCAGCTCTCTCTTTTTCTACTCTGTGGTAAGCCTTGTAAGGTGGTGAACTTGGTATAATTGATTGAGACAAAACAACGAATGGCAATTGCAAAATTAAAGGTCGAATCGACTCAGTTTTAGATTGTCAATTACCTACATATTGTAGGGAATGTGCAGATGGTATGTGCCTTTATTTGAGCCGTGACATGTGATTTCCAACAATGTGGTGTTTTGACATGAATAGACTCAGACGAGCCTGTGCAGCCTCCTTTTATGCTTAGAAACTTCAAATGATGTTCAGTAAGCAGCTTAATATTTCAGAGTGCGCCTATGGGCAGGCTGATCTGAGGCTTTGCTGGTCGCTCAAACCACATTGTTGGAAATCTCATGTCGCAGCTCATTTGCTACTTTCAAATATCAGACAAAAGGATGTTTAATGGCATGTTTCTATTTCTAAGACAGGTCTCAGAGCGCTTGCAATTGACATAGTGTAATATCAGGTTTTAAATCCCGACATTGACCTTTGTCATGCACGTCTTGGTATTTAAATTATCCAGCACTCACTGTACAATCATATATATATATATTTTCATAACGCATATTTGTCACATTTAGATATAACATTTCTATATTATTTTTTTTGAACATACTCAATGTAACTGGAAAGTAAGTATGTACAACAAGGAAATGCCACAATAACAGTTTGTAGACAAACCCATGGCATCGCAAAGAAGAGACACAGAACACAGAAAGCCACAAAGCAATTAAAGTAAAGCAACCAACTATCTAATCCTCATTAAGATGATTGCTAAGCTAGAAAGGGCAATTGGTTGACTAGTTATTATGTTTGTTTGTTTGATTTGATTCTTTACGTCCCATCAACACTCTTTCTGTTATAAAGGGACAGGTCTTTCTGGGTTGAACCAGTACTAAGCTAGGATTAATGTGTCTTGCTCAAGGACACAATGCAGTGACGCTGGTGCGGCTCAAACCCCCTGCCCCTCGGCCTAGAGTAAAGCACTCTACCACTGAGCCACTGCGCTCCCTGACCAGTTATTAGTTTACGCAGTCTTATCAAAGTAGCTGACTAGATTCATTTGTAGAAAAACATAATGCTAAATCAGATTCCAAGTGCACCTTGCTACAGTCGCAAATCCAAAAATGTCAGCCTACTAATCTCTCAATAATTGAGACAAGTAAACTGTGACTTTTGATAGGATAGAGATACAAGGTTAGCTTTTTAAAAAAAGCTTAGAAAAAAAACTTAGAACCATCGCATGGCGTTTTACAGTTATTAAAGAACTTTTATAGTGTTTTATTATTGCAGTTGCTGAAGCCACTCTTTTCAGTGTTTCATGGGCTTCAAGCTCTGAGTATTTTTTTTTGTTTTAGTTAACGATTTGTGCATAGGCGATTAATTGGAAGCAAATAAAAGACAGGAAATATGCATATTCCTAAAAGACTCTGCACATGAACACACTGAATAATTGTAGAGTTAACCCCCTCCCCAGCAGTATGTATTAGGTCATTCAATCGTATTCCTCAATCGAAGTCAATGCACATAATGCCTAGGGGGCACATTGAAACTGACCCATCTTCTTCTAGATATTTCGTCTAATTTAGTCTAGAATATCCGAAGAGCCCATGTTTGATCGGGATTCTTGCTCAGTGTTAAGGTCTCTAATAGGCCTTTTCGCTTTTAGAAGCCAGTATCCAAGTATATCAACATCACTAACGCAATGATGGAATTTTGGAAGTAACTTGGTCGACGGGGAGTCTGAGAAAGAACTGTAAAAGACACTTCTGTTGGGGAGTTAACACCTGATCCATTTCCGCAACTTGCTAATGGAACAGGTCCGAATCGAACACGCGCCCAATGGAAGTTTATTAACGTATATCACCAGCGCTGACGCGCTGGTGAACAATGTGTAAAATGGGCAGCACATTAGAAAAAAAATGAAAAAGAATCAGCAGATGAGATTTTGTTACTTATCACATATGCGCCAAAGATTCATGTGAACGCCTTTGCTGACGCATTGGCTTAGCGCCCATTATGCAGTATATGCACATGCGTTATACAAATAGTAACACTCAAGGGAGCTCAACTAATGTGGTAAAAGTGATTATTCATGCCTTAAGGAACTACTCTTAAAGGAAAGAATTCGCTCCTTCTGGGAGCAAATTCTTTCCTTTAAGAAAAGTTCCCATTTTGAAATGGAACGTAATTGTAGAGAATCATTGCTTGATACAGTAGTCCCCCTTTGATGTGCGTAACATTTTCAGCGTTCGGGCTACTCCATTTTGACGTATCCAGTTTGGCTAGATATCAAGAGGTCAGGGTTTTCATTTACATCAATACGTTATGTATATGAGTGGTAAAGGCTCAGATGACTCTACTGATTTGCGCAGACTCACCTGAGTTTATCCCTGCTCTCTGATGTGATAAGAACAAAATCTGATATGTAGCTCAAGAAAAAGCAGACACAAAATAAAACTGCTTTTAAAAGGAATAAATCTGTATATATATAAAATATTTGATATTAATATCTGCTGGTCCATGATTGTCTATGCTAGGCAGACTACAGTTCAGTCATTTGGTCTGCCCCATTCTTTATTTCGAAGTTCAACTCTTCTAGTCTTTCCACTCACTGTTTTAGGTAAAGACTCAACAAATTCTATCTGAAAAGATACAGTCAAACCTCGGTTATCATAAACTACTGGATTTTTTTTTCAAATACGACTGACGGTCCCGACTTTTTTCTTCATTTTCTATTGCAATTAAACTATTTTGTGAATTTGCATTTTCTGAAAAATTCAATTTTTCGAAGAGACTCATCAGTCCCGATTAAAGAAATTGCTATTAATTTACTCTTCAAGATTCAAAGTCCAAATTGTCAACAATAATGTCACGATGGTGATCATGATTTCCTTGTTAGGGTGAGTTCGATTTACACAGCCAAGTGATTTAGCAGACAAATGTGCAGCAGGTTATTGACGCCAGATTAAAGTTCACAATATCGAGTGATGAATTGTTAAGTGAGTAAATGGTGTCTTTAATTAAGGTTGTCTGCAATTATGGCCTGTTTGATGTTTTGTAAACGGCTAAAGGGCAGACATTCATAATTGATTACTGGGTTTTTTGATGATAGAGATAATCAGTGACTCATTTATGATGAGTCGAAAGATAATGGTTATGAAACTGGTTACATTGAAAATAACAATTTCGATAAAGGACAAATTTCAAGGACATGTTTATTGGGTGCTCAAAAGAATTGTCTCACCGAAACAATTCTTTTGAATGCCTAAAACACAATTTTTCGATTGAGTAAAAACAACCAAAACCTAGGTTTTGGATGCTTCAAATGAGCCTCTCTTCCAGACGGTTCTTTTTAACACCAAAATCGATTCCAAATCATATGTTTTGGCTGAACAAAAAACAATACTGGCCCAGCTAGCACACAAACGTCGGGCCACCCGCTCACCAGCGATAAGCCATCTCAATGGACTATTGCTGATGGGCCGTTGGTGGCCCGACGTTGTGTGCCAACTGGGTGGAGTCTTTGTGACAGTTATGCGATGAAAAGGAGACAATATTTCGTCAGTATATATGGTTCGTCAATTTACATTTTACCTTTACTTTCATTGTTGTTATCGATGTTGTTACATGTATATAGTTTATGAAGTTCTTTTTTGTTTTGTTTGTTTGTTTTGTTGATTTATGTGCCATGTCAACAGCTATGGACATGGCGGGACGGTCAGTTCACCTAACCACTTTTTTCCTGGGCAAGTTTGAACAAGCAGTTAACCAGTACTTCTTGCACATGCGTTCGCTTGTAACTGACAACAACCCTTCTTGAATGATTCAGTATAAGGGAGGAGAATGACCGTAGAAGTTATTTCATGATCAATCTCAACGAAAGCATGGGACCAGGCGGGGATGAACTCGCAACCCCTGGATCTGCTGTCAGACTCGCAGCTGTTGCTAGACACGTTACTGACTGCGCTACGCGGCCCGGTTTGATGAAGTTCTGGTTTTCTTTTCTGCATTCTTAGACCTGCAAAGCATAAGAGACGATGAGGCCACAACCTCCAAGCAGCGCATTTTCTTTAACGATTTGACAGATGTACGCATTACTTAACAGGAAAAAAAAACAATCGAAGTTGCAAAATCTGGCAAAAATGACGTTCTATGAAAGCATCCGAGCATATCTGAAAACTCCCAATTTCGATCATTCGAACTACTGATTATTCCAAAGAATTCATGTGGTCCCTGACATTTCGAATAATTGAGGTTTGACTGTTCATGGAATCGGGCCTGAGGTTTTTTCATGCTCAACTCATTTAAGCTTGAAATGTGGTCCCTGACATTTTGCATAATCGAGGTTTGACTGCTCATGGAATCGGGCCTGAGGTTTTTTCATGCTCAACTCATTTAAGCTTAAAATAGGTACGTGCATTAAGGGGCTATTTTGGTCCCCTCTAGAGCCAAAACCTGAAAATTGCTTTTCACCAATTTCTTTTGATTGGAAGAGTAACTGAAGTGTAAATTTTCGGCATTTATTTAAATTTTACCGTTGCTATGGTAACAAAAATGGCCTACAAAATATGCTTAAAACAGAGAAATTGCCATTTTGGACCAAATTTACGGCTTTTGGTGACCGATTTTTTTAAGAATTAGATATCAGCAAAGCTAAATACCAAAAATCCTTTAAATTTGTTGTGTGCCTTGGTAATTCGCATCTTTTTTTAAAATGCCTTTTTGGTATTTGCTTGTGCTCTATGTTGATTCCTCTGTCAAACCTTTCAATTTTGCTCCAAAATGGTCAATTTTCTATTTTCAACCTATTTTGGCGCTCATTTTTGTTACCATAGCAAAGGCAAATGTCAAAGTAATTTGAGACTTTTACACTTTGGTTATTGTTCTTATAAACTAATAAGAACAAATTGGTGAAGAACAATTTTTTATATTTCAGCCTCATAGGGGGCCAAAAAAGCCCCTTAATGCACGTATCCCTTTAACATGCTTATAAACTATTCGATAACTGTTGGCATTTTATCATATATATATGCATGATTAATACAGCATATGAAAGCTTGTATGCAAGGGAAGCCTTCATTTTTAAATGTTGGCATTTTATCATATATAGGCATGATTAATACAGCATATGAAATCTTGTATGCAAGGAAAGTCTTTATTTTTAGCATTTTAGTTTTTATGAGCAGCTGAAATTCCATGCTTAAGTGAGTTGAGCATTAAAAAGGTTTTATAACCTCTGGGCCAGATGAGTGAAATGAGAATCATAAGAGAATTAATAATACATGTAGGCCCTTTTACCTTGCTAAACAGTCATTAAATCTAAAAATATAGTAAGGAGACAAAATCCTGACCATTTCATATAAAATAAACATCTACGAGGGTTGTTCTGGAAAGTCGTAGACTTGTTCTATCACAAGACTTTGTATCAGAAATTCTATTAAATTTGTATGATATTGGCATATACATCACATAAACATTTTTCTGCACAAATATCGATGGAATCATAGTTTAGATAACAATGTTATGAACCTTTACTTGACTGTGTGTTGGTGTGTGCAGAGCACATTGAACATTTTTTATATAGATGATCTTACATGAGTGCTCATGTTTTATTGAATTTATTAAACGAGTTGGGGAAAAGTGATAAAATGCAAGGCTTGCCGAGCATTTAATCTCTTTTTCGCAACGTGTTGAATAAATTCAATAATACAGGAGCACGAATGTTAGATTCTATTTATCATATAACGATAAAATTACTTTGAAATCTCATTTCTGGCGTAAAAAGTTATAATTGTGTCAATATGTACGCAACGTTGTTATGAACGTCATAACGTTTCCCGTAAATCTATAAACCACTATTGGTTTATCGATATTTATTGTTTGGCGTTATTTCACACCCAGACGCGACATCATATGATAAATAAAATTCATCTAGTCCAAATATTAGTGTACATTCAATTTTATTTCACAGTTGTATTTCGCATAATGTATAAACACCTCAATAAGGGACTATTCAAGGTATAGTGTTGAAAATTTGAAACGGTTTTGGCCGTCAGCATTGATTTTATAGAAGAATTATCATTCCTACTACATTGTTATTTTTCAGAAAATGCTAACGTTATAAGAACAGTATGGGGCACAAAATAGACTCTCAATATATTCTAGCTAATTAAACTCACATAATCACGTCCATCTAATGTTAGTTAAGTGGCTGAGTAGTCAGTAGTATCTGAAATGGATTTCTTACAAACTATTTTAGTAATACTGAAAAACACACCCCTTTTTGTCATTTTAACTGAACACATAATATTTTTCTGTCAGTTATCTTAAAAGTAAATATGTTGTCTCGTATGAATTCTTAAAGATTGCAAAACATACCTAAACTATATATTTAGTCATTACTTGAACTAGTAAAGACTTACTTAACAAACAGATTGCAATATTGGGTACCGTTAAAGCTTATATAAAATAGAATAGACAAAACATCTGACCACCCTGTCTGAAAATATAGCAAATTAAGTTGCGATGTGATCTGCACATGCTGACACCAGTCAAGCAAAGGTTCATAACTTTCTTTTGTATACTGTGATTCCACCCATATGTGTACAAAATGTTAGATGTGGACCAGCAGATACAAATAATTATTTACTTTAACTTTGAGTCATTAATTAATGTTTTGTCATCTGCATTTGAACACAACCTGTCTTAAGCGTTAATTCTTGGTAACGTAAATTTACTTTTTTAAGGGACATGCGTAAAGGTTGTCTTCGAGCGTTTATGCTTTGCGCAAATAGGTTCTCATTTAAGTCATTGAAAAAAAGGTTCCACTACTTGATACTTTTGAGCAATCTATAAACATAATTATCAGTTACCTCTCATATCAACTGCATTGTTGGGCGTTGCCTGATAAACTTTGTCCATCTCACTGGTATGTGCCCTTATCAGGTGATGGTGACGTTGCACTTTTTGAATGACGTCGCTAATGACGCTGAATCAACACAAAATCGAAAATTACATCATAATTGCTAGTTTGAAGAGTGAATCAGTTGGTCAACTGATAATTAGAATACCAGGTTTGCATCTTTTGATATCGAGTTTGCCAGGCTCAGCTTTGAGAACACATGTCGAATCGCTCAGAAAGCCTCGCCATGTCAACAAGCGTTCTCAAAGCCCTGCCTGGTAAACTTGATATCAAAAGACACTCATCTAGTATTCTCTACTTACCTTGCGGGGGTACTTGTAAGGTGCAGTTATGTTCTTTGTATGCTCTTGTATATCAGCCATTAGTTTATCTTTATCAACGTCTTTGTACAGCTCTGTCAGAACAATGAACGCTTTTACTGCCTAAAATAGATTAAGCCAACAACATTGCACATGGATAAATTTTCACACATATTCATCAAGTGCATTCTACTTAGTTATAAGTTGTATAGACTAGAATAGAGCCACGTGTTCAAAGTTGACAGCTTTGATTTGTAACCAAATTATCATGGATTGAGAAATGTTGGGAGTAAACTCTTATCTGATAAAATTGTTTATCTTTTACCCTGGTCATGCTGAATATTTTATGTACTACATGCCTACCCAATTTGTATCATGTTTACCTTTAGAATCCTGTTATAAGCATGCATGTACAAGTAGAGTGTAAACAGTGTGGATCCAAATCAGAACTAATTATTCTGAACTACCAGGGTATGTAAATATTAAAGTAAGAAAGGTGCTAAAGATCTGGATTCGATACAATCAAGTACCACACCTGACCCATTATACCACATGGGAAAGTGTCAAAAAAACAATTAAACACCACGAACGAGAGCCACTAAATTTTGCTTCGGACCATATTTTTTATTTAGAAGCAGCAAATAGACATACACCAATGGCATAGCCAGAACGCTGAAAAAAGATTACTGGATCAAGCAATGATTATCTTCAATTGTACTCCTTTTCAAATTGGAACTTCTCTTAAATGAATGAATTTGCTCCCAGAAGGAGCGAATTCTTTCCTCTATGTGCAGTCCCTTATAGTATGGAAAATCACTTTTATCATATCGAGTGACCTCCCTTGAATCAAACTATTTTTATTACGCACGTAATAAGGGATGCTGATCAAATGTACACGTGTATTATAATTTGTTTTTAAATGGTATAACATTATGTCAATCTTATAAACTCAAACTACTAAATATTTAGTACATTAATGCATTGTACCTCTCCTCTAAATGGATCTGGGCTACTGACAACAGCAGACTCAAGAACAGCAGGATGTTCCAATAAGGCACTCTCAACTTCAAATGGTCCTATTCTATACCTACAAAGTTTAATATTTAGATAAATGCTTCCTAGCTAACACAAAACACTTAGAAAATGTTTTAGAAACGTTATAGATTAACGTAACATAACGTTTCACTGGGACGTCTAAATTACGTTAAAATGGCAAGTTTTTTGTACAGCCTAATAACGTTTTATAAAGACGTTATGGAAAAGTTATATATAATGTTTTTATTACGATATTTTATGTGTCTTTTGAGAGCATAATAGGGACGTTTTCTAAGACATATAGAAGATATTTTATATTTAAATACGCAGGTAGACCCTGCAGTGTCTGCCTTTGAAGCAAACATTTAAAACAAAATACATCCAACATGTTAGCGGTACAGCAACATCTTCAAAGCAAGTCAAATTCGTTGTGTAAAGGAAAACATTCTTAAAAAAAATCAACCTGGGTCAGCCTTTGTTCTCAAAACCACGTTCCTAAATTGGTGGGAAAGAGCAATGGGTCCTTTCGAATACAAAACATATGAAAAATTGGGAAACTGTGGTGTTTGTACAAAACGTATTTGTCACAATAGCAAATTAAATCAGAATACGAATAATGAATAAGGTTTTGTTACTAAAAAAACATTTGAAAAAAATGCAAAACTCAGAAATGGTTGGTCAAGAACGTCTTTTGGATGTCAATGTGACTTTATTTTTGTATTCTTGGTAAAATACTAATAATGATCGCTTCCATGCAAATAAACTCCATTTCAAAATGATTTTACAGCAGAACAGTTTTAATCATTGTTTAACTTAATGCAGGCTACAACATGATTTTTAGCATGTACACGTTAATGACGTGATAATAATGTTATCAAAACGTTGCACTCGAATGACAAAATCTGACATTAGAGCAACATTTATACAAAGAGTTTAAAAGTTCTTTCAAACGTCGTTTAAACGCCTTTTTTAGATTCTTTG
Organism: Loripinus fragilis; assembly: GCA_964019695.1. Classification (NCBI taxonomy): domain Eukaryota; kingdom Metazoa; phylum Mollusca; class Bivalvia; order Lucinida; family Lucinidae; genus Loripinus; species Loripinus fragilis. The sequence goes on from OZ026516.1 coordinate 67,159,155, forward strand.
ATTTCTTAAATTACTACAAACGTTTCTTATCTATTTTAGCACGATTCAAAAGAACATACGATTATCTCAAAATAGTATAGAAAAATAGTAATAGGAGTTACGTCTTTAGAACGTTATTAAAACGTCAGGTCCTACCTAACCATTTTGGGACATTTTGCAAACGTTGCATTAACTTTGTGTTAGCTGGGTCTATACATACGAGACTTTTACATATGTGCCAACTCATGAGATAATTGTTTATATAGCAAATATTTACGTTTTCAAAGCAAGCCTTTAATGAATCTTTAGATTTTGGCAACCACTCATAGCCTCATGAATAACATAAATTTGATTGACAGCTGTTAAGCCCACTTGCCCATGCAATTCATTTCGAACATCAAATTCATTCGCCAGAAGTGACACTGGTGTTATGATTGACAGGGAGCCAGGTCTGCTCTATTTGCAAAAAAGTTGAAAGGTGTCTCTATTAGGTAAAGGGTTAAGCATGTATTGGGTCTTTTGCTTTTTAATGGAACTTGTAATGTCGTTTTAAGTTTTGGATTCATCTAGCTGAGGAAGAGAGGGTTGGTTTCTTTACTTACAATGTGCTTTGCTGTTGCGTTGCTGTCTGTATTCTGTGTCTCTTCTGCGTGGTGCGTGAGATGGTCTGTGATCACGAGATTTCCTGGTCATGCGCACGCAGTATTTTGGCTATACAAAATGTATTGACGCTTAAAACGTGAACACTAAATAATACAAATATTTGTTATCACCGCAATAAATGGGCATACTCATTAGATTACAGGTCTTATCACATAAGCATAAAAGCTCATTCCTAACGTGCATGCGCAGCTATCATACCAGGATATATACCTAGTGGCTGATATATATCCTTAGCATCGTCCATCGTATGTGTGTGAGCTGGAATGTTATTGGGAGACAGGGAGGGTGTACGTACCGGCTTGTCTGAGCCCTCATTGGGTACTTGTATGATAATTGTGAACATTGCAAACTGTAATATAGAACCCATTAAACCTTGAAACAAGAGTGCAAACTTTTGTACGTCTCATTGTTATTACTACATCAATGTCATGTACATAGTTTTCAAGAACAAAAGCATTGGCACAATGATAAAGCCTTTTGAATCATCAAACCACCATATAAATTACTATATTATACGTTCCCTTACCCAGCACTCATTATAACATCGTCTGACCTTCCTACGAAGTATACGTAGCCTTCTTCGTCCATGGTTGCCCTGTCTCCAGTAAGGTAAAAATCACCAACAAATGACGTCTCCATTCTCTTCTCATCATCCTTCAAACAAACAAGCATTGGTAACAACAACAGTTGCCAAGAAAAACAGTCAACATGCATTCGTTTTATTCAGCATGGGAGGACCCAGAGGAGGTGGGGGCAGGGGGTCCAGACCACCTCTGGAAAATCACAAATTTATAAACCGGGCCCGCGTAGCGCAGTCAGTAACGTGTCTGGTTACAGATGCCAAGCTGACTGCAGATCCAGGGGTCGCGAGTTCGATCCCGGCCCGGTCCCATACTTTTGTGAAGATTGATCATGAAATAATTTCTACGGTCATTCTCCTCCCTTCCGCTGAATCATTCATGAAGGTTTGTTGTCAGTTACAAGCGAAAGTATGTGCACGATTACTGGTTAACTGCTTGTTCAAGCTTGCCCAGGAAAAAAGTGTGGTTAAGTGAACTGACCGTCCCGGAATGACCATAGCTGTTGACATGGGACGTAAAGCAACAAAAACAAACAAATCAAATTTATAAGGTTTCTTAGCAATACTGGTCTGGATCCCCTGTAAAATCACAAAACTATACCAAGTACCAAGGCAGCATTTGATATTCTATAATAATCAGACCGCCATCGAAATGCCATTTATATAGCGTTTCGCTGGCAGGCCAAATTATGGTCCACTTTTAGTTGCGTTTCACTGGCTGGCCAATGATGGCCCACTTTTAGTGGTATTTGGATCCTCTCTCCCCTCATTAACTAAAACAATAGGGAGAAAAAAAAACATTGTCAAAGTTTATGCAGATCCCCTCTTACAAAAACTTCAGGATCTGCGTCGAAATAATCTGGAAAAACAGATCCTTCAGAATTTGAGAGAACCTACAATACTAAAAAACAGCAAACTCTTTTTTATTGAATCTGTTCATGAGAACGAATGGAAAGTGCAACAATTGTCACGCAACCTAGCACCAACTTAAGCGGTATTCTTCTTTCCATCAGAACCCAATATTCCTGAAGGACCAGAATATGAAAAAATATCAACACTATATCGAATAACGGGGAGAAGTTTTACCAACTCCATGTGGCACAACGACAGCTGTTGCAACCTCTAAATAATCTGGAAAACGGATCCTTTAACATGCATTCGCTTTATTCAGAATACTAGGTGGGTATCTTTTGATATCAAGTGTACCAGGCAAGGCTTGGAGTACGCTTGTTGAATCGCGATGCTCTGCCTCACGATTCAGCATGCGTTCTCCAAGCCTTGCCTGGTAAACTTGCTATCAAAGCAGAGAGGACGGCAACGATCAAAAATCGATACAATCAAGTACCATACCTGACCCGGAACACCATATGGAAAAGTGACAAAAACACAAGACTACACAAAAACAAGAGACCAGCCATTTCCGTGCAAGTGATCACCAGGCTGCAAGGAACAGACAAGACAGCATAACAAAAATAAACATGAAACATAAATACCAAAAAGGATCCACAAAACAAGCACAACCTTAGAATGGTCAGCAAAAATCATTGGATGGCTTTAAAATGTTTAATGTAACCAACCTCTCAAAGACGAGAACCTGGTACTCTATTTATCATTTTAACCTTTGGTCATCTCTTCAAAGTGGCAATTATGACATGATTATCGATTTCCCCAACAATTCAATGTCATCGACGTCAATCAAAAATAGCAATGCTATGTCGACCTGATAAAGATACTGCAGTGAGATAGACAACATTTATTAGGTCAACGTGCAGCAATGCCATTTAAATGAGAGGTTACTGGGAAAATATATCAGTTAATTCTATAATCCAAGAATATTTTAATTTATATTATCGAAAATATTTCTTGCAATTTTGCTTGTATGACAGAAGGCACTATTTCCAAAGCTTGACATCCAAAAGACGTTTTACATTATGTTAGATATCATGGATTAGTCTTACCAGTACATCTTGATAACTTTTTCTGTATTAAGATTTAGATCTCTCTCTCTCTCTCTCTCTCTCTCTCTCTCTCTCTCTCTCTCTCTCTCTCTCTCTCTCTCTCTCTCTCTCTCTCTCTCTCTCTCTCTCTCTCTCTCTCTCTCTCTCTCTCTCTCTCTCTATCTCTCTCTCTCTATCTCTCTCTCTCTCTCTTTGAGTATTCAGTAGAAATATGTATGTTCATGCAATGTTATAACATGAACAAACAATATAACTCACTATATATCTTGAAAATAAACCAACTGGTCTTTCAGGTCTACATCTTATTCCTATTTCACCTTCTGTTCCTGCTGGTAAAATTGTTCCTTCAGTGTCAACAATCTGAAATATTGAAAATAACTTCTTTTAAAGTTTGATAGATTGACTAAAATCAGTAGGCTTGCCTAGAGTTTGATCTTTTATTTGTTCGTGCATGTTTTAGTGCTTAACGTCCCAGTCAACAATTTTTCAGTGATGTTAAAATGGTTTCCTGGATAACGTTCCTTGCTTTAGGACATGAAAGTGACACCTGTTACCTGAAAAACGACACTTCAATCCTAAGTCTAGCCAACTCTGCTTCTCTTATCCTTAAAGATATACAACCATTGAAAATGGACTGAATTTGAAAAATATGTACTTTTGCACAGGTTTCACTCATAACAGCCTGCACACAAAACAGAATCAAGATGGCTGAACGAACGTTGTCAAACCGGCTTTTGAATCTTGATTTCATGATACAAGAACAATAACAACATGTTACTGAACAAGAAACCAGGGACTTCGTGGAAAAATGAAAACCCCTTAAACTGTGTGAAAAATAAGATCAGACGGAACAATTCATAGACTTTTTAACTGAAGAGCAGGAGATGCAGCCCATCAAAAAGGTATTGATGCCACTAAACAACTCAACATGTACTTAGCAAAATTTGTCTTAAGTGTAAGAAAAGTCAATCAGTCTGAATGCGAGCCTGATACAATCAAAGACTATCACTCGAGTATTCAGAGATATTTGAATGGCAGAGATTATCCTGAGGGCCTCCTTGTGGGTGCTTCCTTTAAACAGTCTCAGGATGTGTTGTGGCCAAAGCACAATGCTCTGAAGCAGATGGGTCTTGGGAACAAGAAGAAGCATGCTGATTCCTTCACCGAAGATGAGATAATTTTACAGAAGAAGCTGCTTAGATCAGGCAAAGCTCAATGACTTTGAAACATTCGACCCAGATATCATGGATAGGTGGCACAGTGCCCGGTATCTCTGGGCAGAGGTTTTCATTTTGCATCAATTTGCTCAATGAAAAAGTAAAAGTTTATTAGACCAAAAGCACAACTACAATGATAAATGTTTTATTTTATTCTTTCCCCTCTCTTAATAGGCCAATTTCATCTTTTGGCCAAACTATGATGTTTCAGTTTCGTTAAGGACAGTGTTGCTATATAAACAAAAGGGGATAATCCAAATATTATCCTTGTGACTACGAATTGAATAGAATATTTTAGCTCTGTACATGTGGTCTCTCTCTGGAATGGAAAATTTGTAATAAAAATTAAAAACATGGCCACCTTCACGTTAACAGGCATATTGGCATGACAGTCAATATTGGCCCGCCAGTCCATATTTGTTATTGCCCTCAGGCAAATATGGAGCTACTGGGCATATATGTCTGGTAACGTGACCGTGACCATGTATTAATATCTATGAAAGCGTGGTAGCTCAGTGGTTATGCACTTGCCTCTGGTGCTAGAGGTCCCAGGTTCGATTCCCGCTCGCGGCAAGAAAAATTTCAGTGTCCGAACACGCTTTCTCTAGTTTCATTTGCAGGGATGATGCTAGATAAGTGCATCATCCTTCGGATCGGGACGTTAACTGGATGTCCCCTGTGCAGGGAAAGTCACACCCTGTGCTGGTTAAAGAACCCTACGGTAATTTCGATATGGTTACTTGTAGGCTTTCATCCTTCAACCGGGAGTGTACAAAGTACACCTGCCGATAATACTCGAAAGAGGGTCTGGCAGTATATAGAGAAAGAAAAAGGAAAAAGAAAGTAATAGTTATTTTTACTTTAAAAGCAAAGTTTGATGTTAAAAAATCAGTGCACATAATGAATGATAAAATGATCATCAAATCAAATATATTTTAAAGCTGTGGATAGCACTATGATCTCCAGAGCCGCAAGGCACTGTCTTTACCTTATAAGACAAAGAACTATTGTTGCAATCTTATGTGATCTTAACTATTTCTGAATGAACACAGTTAAAGGCACTAAGGTCTTATTAAGCTTGAAGTGGCAAGATAATCAATAGGTAGAGAGTTGAAAGAAAATGAGCAAGCTATTGTTCCTAGATCTCATAGATTTTTACTTGTAATTTTACTTCAAGCATTTGATCGTTTTCTGTTAAATAGTGACAGATGGACGCTGAACTATAGATTTTTGACTATACAGTAAAACCTGTGTAAAAGGGTTATTCTCAAAAAGACCAAGAATTGGTTTTCAATACTGATTATTGCTTAATGCAGGTCAAAAGTATTGCAGAATGCTCCAAGGGGAGCATTCTGCAATACTTTTGACCTTCATTAAGCTACCATTTGTCATAAAAAATATTTGTTTTGTCTATTTTTGAGTGACTGTATTACACACGTTTTACTGTATGTAAACCCATGCTGAGTTCCAATGCGCATGTGTGATACTAGGATAGGAAACATATGCAGATGAATAAATGCTTACTTGTAAATCTATTCCTGGAGCAGGTTTCCCCATTGAACCAGGTCTTTGTCCAATCGATGGATATGTACCACATAGAAATGTCTGAAATAAAGATATGTTAAAGTAAGTAAGGGTGCAAAGATCAGGCATCGATACAATCAAGTACCACACATGACCCAGGATACCAATGAAAAGGAACAAACTCACAGTTAGACACCAAAAACGAGAGCCAAGAGGTCAGCACTTTCCCAGCAGGTGACCACAAGGCACACACAAACAGACGCATACAAAGGCATAGCAAACACAAGTCAGAAAAAACATAAAAGTACACAAAAGAAGTACTGCATTGGAACGGTCAGTAAATTATTTTACTGGAGGTCTTAAACCGGTTTAACGGTGCACCAACCTCACCCTTAGTTCAGATGTGGATCAAGACACATAGATGTTTGGTTTGCATGAAAGACCCCTAACTAATCAATGCATCATCTCTCCCTCTTAATGTTTTTCTTCTTCTCACCCTAACGAACAGTTGAGCCCAGATCAGCTCCAATAAAATGTCTGCCTTGATCTAAATCCATATTGATTGACACTCTGATATATGCCTGATTTTTTATATTTCTTTTTGAAACGTTGATTTTGAAAACTCAGTCGATGATAAAAACGTACAAAAAGCATGCACGGAGTTGATGTGCACGTGCAACTCAGCATATCACAAAGTTAAAGTTTATTTTTGCTTTGCTTCCAAAAGCTGAGCGAGCACTGTTGTTGTTTCTTTTCACATTTTATATTTCACACACAATTATATATAATAATATTGAAAAACACAGCTGTCTGCTCCACCTCTGCCATTTCCTAAATTGAGCTGATTTATAAGATCATCCTAGGTACTGTTAGTTTCAAAGTGGTTTAGAGTATCTATTTTGAAAGCTTAGAATTATCAGACATTATTAACATTAACATGAAAATACTTTTTTCTTTCTTGATGTTATATGGCTGCTATTGCTCAGTGTCGAGGGCTGATCTGCAGTGTGTGATTGTGTCATTTCCCAAAAACAAGCACAGCTTACAAGTACAACCAATGTCAGTCTATTATAATCACTGAATTAAGAGAGAGAGAGAGAGAGAGAGAGAGAGAGAGAGAGAGAGAGATCAACTAGTCCAGGACAGGACTAAATGTATATGTCACATAAACACATCACCATAGATAAAAGCTTTATTTAACGCCGCTTATTTGAAACAAACAACATAAGCTCTGTAGAGCTTTTATTGCAACATAACAATATCTTTTTAACAGATACTTACCTGCCTTACTCAATCTTCCTAGTACAACCCCTTTTTATGCGAGCGTCAGCAAGGGAGCTGCTAGTACCATGTTTTATACCTTTGGTATGGTACGGCTGGATTCTAAACCCACGACCTCCCGCTCTGAAAGCGGACGCTCTACCAACTGAGCTATCAGGGCAGTAAAAAGGTCTATAGTGTTGCGAATTTGCAAAATTCTAGCAAATATCACTGGTTTTACAAAAAGCAATGTTTATTTTAAAAGGCACCTCTCACTCATCCTTGTTTTGTTCTATGATGCATATAATTTCCCCAGTGTAAATAACCGTTTGTAGACAAATTGACTTTTTCCATAACCGTTGGGACAGTCAAGTCAGGATGGCACATTGTACATATTAAATGTTCACAGGTTTTTATTTCCAGTGAATATTATATGAGCCGCGATATGTAATTTCCATCAGTGTGGCATTTTGACAAGTGTTGACTCAGACGAGCCTGCGCAGCCTCTTTTTAGGGTTAGGAACTCCAAATGCTGCTCGGCCAGTAGCTTAACACTCATAGAATATTCAAGCAACTAGCAAAGGCTCAGATCAGCCTTCGCGTATGCGCATACGCACAGGCTGATCTGAGGCTTGCTAGTCGCACATACCACATTGTTGTAAATCTCATGTAGGGGCTCATATTTTTTTTTCTCTGAAAGTTGATTTTGTATAAGCAAACAGCATAGCCCTGATGAAATGTCGCCTTAAGGGGAATTTCATCTGGGTCTTCACTGTTTATAAAAGTGTCTGTTTAGGGATTTCTAGTCTACAAAGGCGTAAATGCCATTAGCATACATCCATACTCACAGTTTCAGTCTGACCATATCCTTCTTGTAAGTCATGTCCAGTAATGTCCTTCCATTCATCCTTAACTTCTGGATTCTTAAATTAGAATTATTATAATATAATTAATATATAACCTCACAGAAAGCGATATGATATTTAAGACCATCACTTATACATTTACTACTATTTGTTGTAATATATATGTAGTAATAAAATGCCCCTGGAGTTTTTCATCATTCATTAAGTCATATACAACGACAGTCATGTAGATACATTGCCTTTGACAAAATCTTAAACAGTTAACTTTAAACTTTACAGATCCAGTAAATTCTATCGGGGCGGATGGGGGCTGGCTAAAAACTTCTTTTTAGTCTTCAACATATTTTACAGAGGGCCATACAGACCTCTCTAGAAAGCATTTTGGCCCGAGTGTTCCAATTTCTACTCAAGGGGGTCCGTACCAGTATTTATAAGGAACCATACAGCAACTTGTGATTTTCTAGTGGGGATCCAGACCCAATACCCCCTCTGGATCTCCTTGGAGCATTCTGCAAAACTTTTGACCTGTATTTAGTGATAATTGGTCTTGAAAAATGTTTGGACTTTTGAGAGTGGTCGTTTTACACAGTTTTACTGTACTGTCCATTAGCAAAGGAATCTACTCATTTTTTGGTCACACAAGGTATAAAAGTAGATGAAAGTTCAGACAAACATATATAAACATCTAGTGTCAGTAGATAGAGCTGAGTATATACAATTAATCTGAAGTAACAATATGTGTTGGTCTCGAAGATACTACCAAAGTTTCGCATATTATTTAGATTACAAAAAATCTTGAAAAACAGATCCCTCAGAAATATAGATAACTTGCAATTTCCAAAAACAACTGACTTTTCCCTTAGTCTATCCATGCGACTTAACAATAAGTGTGGCAACTCCTAGTAATTCTGATTTCAACCAGAAACCAATTTTCTTGGCTGAAGGGCTAGAATATGAAAAAATCAAAACTATATATAGATGTACGTGAAGAAGTTATAACAACTATACGCAGCACAATGAAAGCTGTTGCGACCATAAATAATCTTGGGAGAAACAAAGTCCGCAGGGTATCGTCATGGATAGCCTGGTTGATACAGTACTGAGCCATAGGCAAGGACCACATTAACCTGGCTGTCTATGCCCTGGATGGCCTTATTGCTTTTTTGTGCATTGAACACAATGCAACAGACAACAAAGTAGTATGTTACACTGTGCGTTCTTGATACAATCGTTAATAAATGACTGCTCATTGTGTACTTGAGTGAAGTAAAGAGTAAAAAAGTAAATTATGATGTATATCTGTCCCTGAAGGTTGTTCAATTCTTAGCACACAACGCAGACAGTGATGAAATGCAGCATTATGTTGCATCTCATCTGGGTCTTCATTGTCTGCCAAAGTACAGGTTTCCAGAAAACAAAGAGTTTAAAAAACATTAAAAAAAAAGCTCATTTACGCCCCTTGTCAACTAAGAATATATTTTTTTCTGCAGTGGGTACCATTTTGTTAGTGACTCACATGATAGGACCTGCTGGAGCTACTACCTCCAGAATAAAGACATGCACGCAATTGTTTGTAGATAAGGAAAAATTGTATCTGTGATACCCACTAATAATCAACTATGTTACTTTAGTATGGCCTGTTCATATAGACGTTCATGCAAACCAAACATCTATTTGTCTTGATCCACATCAGAAATAAGGGTAAGGTTGGTACCATGAAACTAGTTTAAGCCCTCCAGTTAATAAAATTTGCTGACCGTTCCAAGGTGGATGTGGATCTGTTTTTATATTTATGTTTTATGTCTGTCATGCTGTCTTGTCTATTCATTGCAGCCTTGTGGTCACCTCCTGGGAAAGGGCTAACCTCTTGGCTTTCTTGTATGTGACGTTTTCGTGTTTGGTCACTTTCCCAAGTGGTGTCCTGGGTCAGGTGTGTTACTTGATTGTATCAACTCCTTATCTTTGCCTTCTTCCTAACTTTTATTACTTTTTATTTTTTTATTTTTTTAGTTTTTCAAATTTATTATTTAGGCCCGTACATAAGATGTTATCATTAATTGCATCTGCATAACAAACCTCTAATAAAAGAACATCCTGACATACCAAGTGAAGCTAGAGGCCTAACATTTGCCGAGAGTCTTCAAATAAATCAATACTTTATTTATATGATAAGCAAAGGCTCTGGAAAATCTGCGTGCTCGTGCAGGCTATTCCAAGTCATGACAACCAGCTGATGAGATAAATACCAAAATCTCTTTCTCAATCTCTATAATCGTACAGCATATCCCCTACTCAAAAGATCATTCATGAATAATTCAAACTACTGATTATCATTCTATTCAGCATATATAGGTTAAAGAATGCTAATTAGTTTACCACAGGCTCTCCAGCGCCGATACATCTTCGCAGGTTTGAATTGTTTGCATAGGTTAGCTTCTCCTTCACCATATAACGAATTGCTGTTGGTGGCGCACAAAAGTGTGTCAGTGGATAACGACTAAGTACCTATTCAAACCAAATTAAAAACAAACTCTCAAAACTATTGATCTATATTATTATTTTTGAAGATAGCAATTTTTACCAACATGATTTGAGGTGTCAATCTAAAAATAAATTTTGAATATCTCAACCAAAATACAAACAGAAAAACATTCCTTTTTTATTATAAGTACCGTTTTTTTCAACTTACAACTTGTACTCCATTTTGTCTTTCAATTTGAAACATTTGCATTATTTTTATCATATTTAATTGCTACATACTTTGTGTTTCTACCTGTGCTATTGGTTAAGACATGCACCATTAACACAATTTGTATAGCTCATTGTCATACAAATTGCATTATTTATTGTACTACCTTTGCCATTTGCATAGGTATTTGTTTTAAGACGGGTGCAATTTAAGTAGAGCATTGTCTTACAGTTTGCATCATTTGCATTGCGTTTTTTACGACTTTCCTTATTGTAATTATTTTTATTTTAACTTAAGCAAATTTCAAAATGAAATTACATTTATGACTTTCTATGCAAATATTGCCTACCACATAAAAGCCAAAGTGTGGTACTTTATAAAGAAATTTATTCGTAATTTTATATTAGTTGAAGTAAATGAAGCATATCATATAAATTCCTTGTTGTGTGTCCCTTCAATCATATCCCTTTATTGGTCTATTCAGAGCATTAAAACAGATACATAGGTTTCTTATATGCTAGCATACGTCTTAGATCACGAGGCGAGTCATATTAGAAATAATGTAAAAAAAACTTAAGCAGCAGGCAATATAGATTTGCTAGGACTAGATAAAGTCGCACATAGAATGCATTTTCTGGAAATAAAGGATGCATCTGGTTAAGCATAGACAAATATGCACATGACTGTTTAAAGCCATTGTCAAATGAGCCTAACTCAACGTTCAAATCACGAAGTTCATGTGCTATTTGAATATGGGTTTTAGCTTGAAAATCCTTAGAATGATACAATGTGTGCTTGTTTGACGTTTTATAAGAAAGCGCTATGGCCAGGAGTGGCTATTTTATCGTTGATTTTTACTACAGGTCCAGATTTTAGTTCAGATCGTCGTTAGATTTCACGTTTTGTGTATACTAGCAACAAAGGCTCAGGTGATACTATATGATGCTTAGGCTTCTATGAGCCTTTTGGCTGCTCACTTGTGCTATAATTACACAAATCGCAAGTGTTGTCCTGAACATACGCGATATTTAGCAAAAATACTTAAGTGAATGAGCTATTGAAGTACCTTGAGTGTTACTGTAGGATCAAACTTGGAAGAATCTTGAGCAAATACACATGCGCCATTAATCCATGGTGCAAAGAAACTACTCCAAGCTGACTTTGCCCAACCAGTGTCTGATAGGTTCCAAATCACATCATTGCTGTTTATATCAAGAAAATATCTGAAATGTGACAGAACCATTATTGTTTCACTTGTAGTCTTTAACCCTTACCCAGTGTGCAAAGAGTTAAGTGAACGATCTATCTAAGTATCCATAGTAAAAGTAACAATTATTACTCTAAGTATATCATAATAAACACATACTAATCTTCAAACCATGACCAAAGCACCTGCAAATTTCCAAATGATTTGTATAAAAATGAAGGATGAGCTAAACACACAAGGCACCCCATTTATATAAAAATTGAAAACATTCTAGCCAGAAAAAACACAAACTGGCATCCATATCAATCACATAGCGAAAGCACAAGCAAACTTTGAAAAAATATTTGTATAAACACTACAAGGAAATGCGCGCACAATGCCCCCATACTTTCTGTGGGTACGAAACAACGCATCATGCACCACATGCGACGCTACACGCAACAAGTAAAGCAGGATACTTGGATACTTTGTCCTACGCTCTTCTGTGAAAATGCGGTAGACAGTAACTTTGGTAAAAGATAGACAAGAGCAGGAGCAAAAACAACCACTTTTTAGCCGCTTTGGAACCAGTTTAAGTCAATCATCAGGAGCTAACACACCAACGCAATTGTGAGGTCAGCGTCGTCGTGTAGCTTGACCCACTGACACGAAGTTGAAAAGTTATAAGCTCTTATTGATATTATAAATTTGCATGTGGACAGTTTTGTCGTATATTGAATCCCAATCTGTATTAACGTTGATATATTTGAGAATTGGTAAGTAAAATATGGTCTCCTCATGATTCTTTGAATCACCAAATGAGCTGTGACATGAGATTTCCAACCATGTGGCATTTTGACATGATTAAACTCATACGAGCCTGGGCAGCCTCAAATTAAGCTTAGAAACTCAAAATGCTGTTTGGTCAGTAGCCTAAGAGTCTTCAAATATTCAAGCGACTAGCAAAGGCTCTGATCAGACTTTGCGTATACGCAGGCTGGTCTGAGCCTTTGCTGGTCGTACATACCACACTGTTGGAAATCTCATGTCGCTGCTCACATATTGTTCCTCCCTGCAGAAGAATATTCAATCCAACATTTAACTTAACATTCAGCTCTCAAAGTCTGCAAGAGAATGGACAAAGAAATTGTTTATGTAATTGATAGCCTTTTTCAAAAAATCTATTTTGATCATTTTTAGATACGCTTGTACAAGTGAATAAGCTGGAAATGTATACCAATAAAATGGTAAGTAAAATAAAGTCTATCCAGTAAATTAAAATTAACAATTTTATGAGTTTTATCGCCTGCAATATGGTCATATTGTCAGTGAACCCCTACAAGCGACACCTTCCGATAGACTGGGGATAGGTCATGCTAAGAGCTTACCTGGCTGTAATAAGATGCCCTAGACCATAACTGCTATGAGTATGTTCTGTCATCTTTGGTGGACCAGTGGTTCCACTTGTAAAGAAAATTGTCATTGGATCTAAAGCCTTCGTATTAATGCACTGGAACAAGAATTTAAATAAGCGCCATCTACATGTACCACATATTAAAAGTATAATCTTTTTAGTGTTTCTAAAATTAGCTATTGACCCATTTCATCCTGAATACCTACTAGCAGGTAATTTGCGCAATAGTGAAGACCAAGATGTAATGACGCATAATACGACATTTTATCAGGGTCTGCCCTTTTGGCAAAGAAAATACAAATTATCTTGATAGAAATGCATCATAATTTGTAACCAATTAAAATACAAAATAGACAATTCCATACTTATTCTGTCAACATGCATAGAAAAATTCATTTGAATGAAAAGGGTTTAAATACGTTTATCAAATCGATGGTCTTGACACAGCTTCAGCATACAGAAAACCCTGTGTAAAACGGCCACTCTCAAAAAGACCGAAAATTGGTTTTCAAGACCAATTATCGCTTAATGCAGCTCAAAATTATTGTGAAATGCTCCAAGGGGAGCATGCTGCATTACTTTTGATCTGCATTAAGCTACCATTTGTCATTAATATATTTGTTTTGTCTACTTTTGAGTGGCCGTTTTACACAGGTTTCACTGTAAGTTATGAAAAATATGGTAACATCAGTTAGCACTATGGCTGCGGGTAAATGGTATGTCAAGGATAAATGAAGTGAATCTGTTCTATTCATTGGGAAGTTATGTGGAATCAGAATCATCTGGAATTAGATGTAATTAAGTAAAATGTATATCCGTTAATAACTTAACAGTGTTGAGCCTGCTCAAGTACCATTTAATGTATCATTTTTATGTATTTTTGCTGTTTCAAAAATAATATCCTATAACAAATGAAAGTCAAGAATTCCACTTAAGAGGCATACGTAACTGTAGCCACCAACGTCGGAAAGTTTAAAGATGAAAATTACCACATTCTATTTACAGCAATTTGTATGACTTAGAAGCGATGCATGCAGAAAAAATTCGATGGTTAAATTTTAGTTTCTACATCTGAAAATCGAAGAACATAACGTAAACTATGACGCCATATAAATGGATCTACGTGGAAACAAATTAAATGGTGATTAAAAACAGACGATTATAAAATTACATTCCATATAAATGACTGTAGTAAAAAAAATGTTGAATTAACATGTATAACCCAAGATATAATATTAAACTATTTAAATCATTTTGTTAAAAGGGGCCATGTAGAAAGCAAACCGTTAGCGAGAGACCTAAAATTAATGGCGTTCATTTTGACAATGCACTTTCTCGCACCAGTGATTAAAAACATGTGGCATTCTTTAAACTAAGTGACAGTCAAACTGAATACATCCGTCCCTGTTACAAGTATTTCTTAAGCAACTGTCAAGAGTAAATAAAAAAAAACGTTGGGATAGAGTAAATCCTGTGTAATACCGCCACTCAAAATAAACAAAACAAATATTGTAATGACAAATGATAGCTTAATGAAGGTAGAAAGTATTGCAGACTGCTCCCTTGGAGCATTGAATGCAATATTTCTGACCTGCATTGAGTGATAATCAGTCTTGAAAAAAAAACATTTTCGGTCTTTTTTAGAGTGGCCGTTTTACACAGGTTTCTCTGTAAGTTATGAAAATATAGTAACATCAGTTAGCACTATGGCTGCGGGTAAATGGTATGTCAAGGATAAATGAAGTGAATCTGTTCTATTCATTTGGAAGTTATGTGGAATCAGAATCACCTGGAATTAGATGTAATTAATTAAAATGTATATCCGTTAATAACTAAACAGTGTTGAACCTGCTCAAGTACCATTTAATGTATCATTTTTATGTATTTTTGCTGTTTCAAAAATAATATCCTATAACAAATGAAAGTCAAGAATTCCACTTAAGAGGCATACGTAACTGTAGCCACCAACGTCGGAAATTTTAAAGATGAAAATTACCACATTCTATTTACAGCAATTTGTATGACTTAGAAGCGATGCATGCAGAAAAAATTCGATGGTTAAATTTTAGTTTCTACATCTGAAAATCGAAGAACATAACGTAAACTATGACGCCATATAAATGGATCTACGTGGAAACAAATTAAATGGTGATTAAAAACAGACGATTATAAAATTACATTCCATATAAATGACTGTAGTAAAAAAATGTTGAATTAACATGTATAACCCAAGATATAATATTAAACTATTTAAATCATTTTGTTAAAAGGGGCCATGTAGAAAGCAAACCGTTAGCGGGAGACCTAAAACTAATGGCGTTCATTTTGACAATGCACTTTCTCGCACCAGTGATTAAAAACATGTGGCATTCTTTAAACTAAGTGACAGTCAAACTGAATACATCCGTCCCTGTTACAAGTATTTCTTAAGCAACTGTCAAGAGAAAATAAAAAAAAACGTTGGGATAGAGTAAATCCTGTGTAATACCGCCACTCAAAATAAACAAAACAAATATTGTAATGACAAATGATAGCTTAATGAAGGTAGAAAGTATTGCAGACTGCTCCCTTGGAGCATTGAATGCAATATTTCTGACCTGCATTGAGTGATAATCAGTCTTGAAAAAAAAACATTTTCGGTCTTTTTTAGAGTGGCCGTTTTACACAGGTTTCTCTGTTAGTTATGAAAATATGGTAACATCAGTTAGCACTATGGCTGCGGGTAGGTGGTCTGTCAAGGATAAATGAAGTGAATCTGTTCTATTCAGTTAGAAGCAATGTGGAATCAGAATCACCTGGGATTAGATATAATTCATTGAAATGTGTATCAGTTAATAACTTAACAGAGTTGAGCCTGCTCAAGTACCATTTAATTTATCCTTTTTGATGTATTTTTGCTGTTTTAAGCAAAATATTCTATATAAAATAGAAGTTAAGGTTTGTGATTAAAAGATGCCCCTAAGAGTCATGCATAACTGTAGCCACTAACGTCTGAAATTGAAAGATGAAAATTACTACATTCTGTTCATGGCAACTTGTATGACTTAGAATCGTTGCACATAGATAAAACATCGATGGTTAAATTTTAGTTCCTACACCGTATGTTCTTACTTGCATTGTCCCTAAAAATCTAAGAACATAACGTAAACAATGACGCCATAGAAATGGACCCACGTGGAAACGAATTGAATGGTGACTAGAAAAAGAGGATTATATAATTAAATTCCATTTAAATGACTAAAGTTTTTTTTTTTTGCTGAATTAACATATATAACCCAAGATATGATCTAAAACTATTTGAATCTTTTGATAAAAGGGGTCATGTAGAAAACAAGCCAAAACTGGAAGACCAAAATCAGTGGCGTTCATTTTGACAATGCACCTTTTCACACAAATGTAGAAATATATGACATTCTTTATAAGATCTGACAGTAAAAAATAATGAATCCCTGTAAATACTTTTTTAAATAACTGTCAAGAGAAAATTTGTTTGTTTGATAAGATTCTTTAAGTCCCAGTCAACAATTCTTTAGTTATGTTGGGACACGTCTTCCTGGGTTGAGCCAGCACTCAGCAAGGATTTATGTGTCTTGCTCAATGACACAATGCAGTGACGCCAGTGAAGCTGGAACCGGCAACCCCTCAGTCATTGTTCAAGTCAAGAGAAAATACATGTAATAACGTTTTGAATATTAAAGAAGGCCAGTAAGAGAGAACATCACCATCTAACAGAAGAAATGGCCCTGTTTATTTTTCGTGGTGTTGGGAAAGATAATAGCAGGATGATTGATGAAAGTGGAAGTAGATAATATTCAGTGATAAAATAATGACCTATACAGACAAAGACAAGAGGAAAGCCATTAAACACAGAAACCTAAATGCCTTGGTATGTACAGCGACTATGTTCTTTAACAAATATGTCAGCGATGATTTGTGGGATGCATTAGTTATATTGGTATAGGTACGTTAACTCGATTTAGGGTGCTGCGTGGCGGCCCTAAAAAGTCTCCCCGCACTTTCATTTAATACTCTTATTGTTCCAATCCTCAGGATTGTGTGTACAATCCCATTCCATTATTCCTGTCCCTGGATATCCTCTATGTCTTGTACCGCATTTAAGATCACTAGATGACCGAATTTCATACCCTGTTGTATAACTTCTGCTTTCTATATACTTGTGGACTTGTATTAGCCATTTGGATTATCGCTAGCATTTGTTATGCCTTCCTTTGCTTTTAAGGACTCATATTGATACT
Organism: Loripinus fragilis; assembly: GCA_964019695.1. Classification (NCBI taxonomy): domain Eukaryota; kingdom Metazoa; phylum Mollusca; class Bivalvia; order Lucinida; family Lucinidae; genus Loripinus; species Loripinus fragilis. The sequence goes on from OZ026516.1 coordinate 67,176,747, forward strand.
GGCTTGTCATTTTAATAACCGGTGTGTTGATTGTTTGTCTTGGGATGGTACTTACCCACATAACTTTTAATGATAAAAACGAAAATAACAAAATTACATTTATCTCCCATTAGTTTACATTCGGCGTCCTCTGTTAGTATTCCTAGTTCAGTTAACAATTTCCGGGATATGCTTCCTACCATTAGGTTATCTCCTCTTGGGTCACCTATTATCAGGAAGTATATCAAACCATTTAATGCATTCAAAAGAGGCGGAATGTATCCTAATGTTTCTAAGTGCAATGCTAAGAGGTGTGTCTGTTGTGCACATTTATGTACTTAAACTACCATTACATCATCTGTAAATGGTAGGCAATTTTCCACAATTAATAATAATGATTTGGACTGAACTTCATCTGATCTCATTTATGTTATAACTTGAACTGAAACTAACTGTGGAATGCAATATGTTGGACAAACAGGCTGATCCCTCAAAACTAGGTTTCGTGAGCACTTTCGTAAAATGAAAAAGCCTAAAAAAATTGACACATTTCTTTATCGCCATTTCAAAAGTAATGGTCATTCACCTAGTAAAATTGTAATTCAGCCGGCTGAAAAAACTATATATGATCCAAATTAATCAACTAGATTAAAAAATATAAAGAGACATGAAACTGAACTTAAATGGAATATTTTTTTTGCAATCACCTTTTCCTTTAGGCTTTAATGATAATATATACCATAAAGGCAACATTTCTAAAATGCCAGATTTTGATGTTTTTTCTGTTTTGGAATGAAAAAAAACGTAAAAGTAGATCTCATGGTAAACGTAAAAATGGCAACATTAAGCGCAAAATTTGTACTGAAAAACGCTTAAATACTTCTCTAAAGAATCTTTCTTTGGCTTTAACTAATCATGGTCAACATGGCTTATTTTCATTTTTAAGTTCCTTGTCTATCTCAGTTTTACGCAATTAAGAGTTAGAGGCTAATAAACTTTACAATAGGGCAAACAAATTATATAAAGCAGCACTCCTTACAAAGTGTTATGTTCAACATTTCCTTAGTCCTTATATCGATTCTGAGGTTAGCCATAAACGACATTTTTATCAAAATTCCATTCATTAACTATTGATTTACATAGTGTCTTCAAGGATAATTCCGTGATTTCATCTATTCCAAATTACTCTAATAATTCTGAAACTCCTTTCATTTGTTATAAATATAACAAACCAATTAGGTCTACTATATTTAACTTTAATAAAATTGTAAATGATTTAGATATAGATTCCAATACTCCTGCCTCCTGAGATTGTAAAAATTCTAATTATTTATATTCCTCTGCAGGGCATGTTATTACAGGTAATCTAAATGTCATTCCTGATGCTAGAGTTCGCAATAACATTTCTAAAGGTCCTAAATATAGATTTCCCTCTAATATTGATTTCTCTAAATGTCGTAAAGAGATCGCTGCTTCTTTAAATGACTTTAGTAATCGTTGGTACAAACGGAAAAATGTTGAACCTGATGCCTTGAAGGAATGGAAGATTACCATTTTTAAAATTATTGATACTTGTTTTTCATTTTACTCTCGTAATACACATCTTTTGCCCCCTAAACTTAAATCTTCTTTTCATAATCTTAAACAAGGTATCCAGGATTTTCATATGAACTATGTTTTGGTTCCAGCAGATAAAGCTGCTAACAATGTTGTAATTGTTTGACGATTGTATTATATTATTACTCTTAAGCGTGAGCTTGTTGACACTAATGCGCATAAACTGCAGCCTTCTTTAAGTGAGAGGGTGATTGCTGATGGACATGGTTGTCATATAGCCCTACAATTTGGTGTCAAAGCTAAAGAAAATCAAGACAAAATTCCTACGTTGTACTGGTTACCTAAAACCCTATAAAGCAAGATTTATTGCTAATTCTAGTTCTTGTACGACAACAGAACTTTCTAAATTGTTAACCTCGTGTCTTACAAATGTTAAAAAACATGTTATCAAATATTGTGAAAAGGTATATGAGAGATCCGGTAAAAACCTATTTTGATCTATTAAAAATTCAGGTGAAATTTTAGATAAACTTAAAGCTAGAGATTTCAATGCTACCAGTTTGTCTACTTATGATTTTTCTACTCTTTACACTACTTTACCTCATAATTTAATTAAAGATAAACTTATTGATCTTATTGAAAGAACCTTCCAGAGAGAAGCCTCTCCTTACCTTGCATGTAATGACAGAAATGCATTTTCTACTTCAGAAAAGCCTAAAAATATCATGCATGGTCGTGTCAAAATGTAAGTGATGCGCTGACCTTTTTGTTGGACAACATTTTTATTCGATTTGACACCAAGCTCTATAGACAGGTAGTTGGGATTCCTATGGGCACTAATTGTGCTCCCCTGGTTGCAGATTTATTCCTGATTTGTTATGAGAGGGACTTTATGATGTCTCTTTCTGATGATAAGCAGGCTGATGTTATTGATGCGTTTAACACTACTTCCAGATATTTGGACGATATTTTAAATATTAATAATGTTTATTTTGACAATATGGTAAGTCAAATATACCCTTAAGAGCTCCAACTAAATAAAGCCAATGCCTCTGATACCAAAGCCACATTTTTAGACTTGCATTTGTCAATTTCTAATGATATTGTTTCTACCAAAATTTATGATAAACGTGACGACTTTGATTTTGAAATTGTCAATTTCCCATTTATAGATGGTGATGTTCCTCGTTCTACATCCTATGGAGTTTATATCTCTCAACTGATTCGTTTTGCTAGAGCATCTAGCTATGTTGCTGACTTCAACACTTGAAATAAATTGTTAACTCAGAAACTTCTTAAACAAGGCTATCGGTATCATAAACTTCGCAAAACTTTTTCAAAATTTTATAGACAATACTATGATTTGATTTCTAAATTCCAAGTTGGACTTAAATCTCTCTTGCACCAAGGACTTTCGGAACCTGATTTCTATGGTGACCTGCCGTATAAATTGAAGAAGATTGTTGGTTCTAATAATTTTTCAGCGCAGTTCATTAAAATAATTTCCCATTATAAAAAGATTGGCTATAACATTAATGTATTGCAACAGACTGCATGCTTGGTAGTCAACCCAGTCACGGTTGGCAACTTTGCTTTCCTCTTTAATTGCACGCCGGTGGGTCGGACTTCAGACTCTATGATGGTTCCAACTTAAAGACTTATCTATTAATGAGATGGTAGGGGCCTGATGCTTTGGCTGTTTGTTGGGCCCACCGGGGTTTACCTGTTGGATTTCTTTTGCTCCAGTATTCAGTTTTATTTACTGTTGAGTCCTTATCTTTGCTTTATCTCCTTGTTATATCTTGATTTATATGTTTTAGGAGATGATGCATTGATAAGTTAGGGGTCTTTCATGCAAACCAAATATCTATGTGTCTTGATCCACATCTGAATTAAGGGTGAAGTTGGCGCCGTTAAACAGGTTTAAGCCCTCCAGTAAAATATTTTACTGACCGTTCCAAGGCGGTACTTCTTTTGTGGATATTTTATGTTTTTGTTCTGTCTTGTGTTTGCTATGTCTTTGTGCGCGTCTATTTATATGTGCTTTGTGGTCACCTGCTGGGAAAGGGCTGACCTCTGGGCTCTCGCTTGTGGTGTCTGCTGTGAGTTTGTCACTTTTCCATTGGTATCCTGGGTCAGGTGTGGTACTTGATTGTATCGATTCCCGATCTTTGCACCCTTACTTACTTTGTAATGGCTCAGATAAGTATATTGAAGTATATTGGAGAACTTGATCAGCATTTGTAGCTGGTGCTTGCTAAGTAGTTTCCAAATCAGAACTTGGTGTTTCAAGAAGATAACTGTATGGTACAAATTGAAATTTTGTGAGGATTATAACATTGATAAATGAATGTGTTACTGATTATGACTTATCCTATACTTTTTATTAATTGTGATTCAAAATTGTACAATTGTCTTCCTGAAATAAAATAGTTTAAACTAATCACTCCTACGACTAGGGTCTGTGCTATTTATAGAACTCATTTAGGCTGCTATGAAAACCTGATCCGATCTGACCTATTTATTTACTCTAGTCGTAGGAGTGTTATGAAGTTAACTGATAATTGAAGCTGAAGATGGAAGTTGTCTCAATTCACCTTTTATCAGAGTTTTTCTAATAACTAATAAGTTTTGGCATCTAAATACAGATTGTTACTGGCATCCTTACGCAGTTATGTGAACAATTAGACCAACAACAAGTATCAGAATAGCTGAAATTTCAGTAGAACTCCAATAGCTTGAACAATGTTAACTCATTTAACAGATTAATTTGAACTCCCTCTTGAGACCCTAGAAAATTAGTTCCATATCTTCAGATATACTTATGTCTATGATGGCATAGGCAGAATCGTCTTAATTTAACTTAAAAATGTGTCATGTGTATTCAGTAGAATTGCCTCATTAATGCGATTCTGATAATTAGACACTATATACATTTATTTTATACCAGGGCTGTTCAAATATGAATGCAAGTAGCTTCATAACTTTCTTCACATATATGCTACGACCAAATGGCATACCTTTCTAGAAAGAACTATTTGTCGCCTTTAAATTGGCATCAAACATAAAGAAACTCTCACTTTATTTCTCGAGTTACAGGCCCTTATATAAATGCCATTCCTGAATACTGAAGTTTTTCTGAAGCAACTGCAATGCACGTTTTGGTACATGTGCGGATATAGTGTCATATCTTTGTAAGTTTTAAACTAAATGGTGCCAAATTTTAGATGCAAGTTTAAGTAACATTCCTTAAATTGCTTGCAGGAAAAAGTTTGTATGATCCTGTTTCAATCTCGAATAAACATGCACGTTTGTGACGTCATTAATTGTATGATAAACGTCATTTTGAGTTATATACTGGTGATGTTATAATGAACATCGCTGTGTCGTTTTCTTTGCGTTTAGCTGAAAACATGCTAAATATGTTATAAGGGAGTTTTCAAAACACGCCGTCTCCTATTTACAGAGTAATCACATTTCATATCATTTTTCAAGCATTTTTCTGCTTCTTAATGACGCGTTACATTAATTAAAATATGTTCAATCAGTCTAGTCTTCAAGATCAGGTGGATAATTTTATTGTAAATATTGCATATAGTGGTCAAACTTAAAGTTTACGTTCAAATTTAGAATAAAACCGCAATGTAATGACAAAAAAATAAGTATAAATTCTATAACCCCTTCACTTAAGGCATTTTTGACTTGATAAAAATGCTTTTCAGCGCTTAAAAAGTCCCACTATCCTTCAATAAATGGTAGCAACAACTCAGTATGAGCGATCTACATATTGTCTTTGATTTAAACTTAGTTTAAATGTTGCTTCGGGCATTTTGTTAGAGATAAGTTAAACTGAAAACTCAAAGGTTGTGTTTTGTTTACCATTTATTTGCAAATATAAGGAGACTTTAGTGAAAACGATTTGTTGTAAATTTACAGAAGCATGTCTGATTTTCGCAATTTTTACAGAATCACTATATTAGAATTTAGGGATACTTCCTTAAAAAATTCAAGAAATTTCACCTGTTTATCGAAGAATTATACGCTCGTCTATATCACTGGTATATGTTCGAAGCATTGAGTTTGATAGTATACTAACGTGACCCTCATTCGAAGGGCTATAGCTCGTTATGCATACTGTATTTTTCTTTAGGTTTAGTGCCAGTTAAAAGGTGACATATAGCCCTTTATAGAAACGATTACTATTTTGTCGTAGCACATCTATGAAGAAAGTTATGAAGCTACTTGCATTCATATTTGAACAGCCCTCGTAGAAGACAAAATATTATTCGCATCATGCCTCCAGATCTGGTGCTTTAATAAACTCTCAGTTGCTCAAACTATCCCTGTCTAAAACAAACGCTCAAGGTATTCGAGCCATTGAAGTTGGGCTGTATGTGATTACCTGGAAGTTATCTGTAGTTTTTAACATGAGATCTTCAAAAGTCAACCACCCCAGTCTGAAAATATCAAGAACATGGTTAAAGGTACACAACTAAATCCATTCTGTTAGACTTCTCCACTAAAGCGTCAGCCACTTGTCATTATGGGACTATACTTGATACAGGCCACAATTCCTAAATACAGTGTTTTAAGAATTGATTGTTTGTTGTTGTACCGTTCAAGGCACATTAATGTGTATGGCCTTTGATGTCGAAGGATGTCATAAAGTCAGTTTAAATGTGCCACTAGAATGAAATGGTATTGTATAGTTCCTTGGTAAAAGCCAAACAGCCCACAGTTCCAAATATTTATCTTAAACGTACTGAGTTTTAAATTATATTTAAAAAGGTAGTGTCCTCAGAAATAAATCAAATTGAATATGATTCTAAGGGCGTCATGATATCAGTGTTCTTGTTAAATATTGGTCTTGTGCCACAACGTACTTGTTCACAACATTGCCAACCTTTACTATCAAAGGGTTGTCCTGTGTGTGTGTGTGTGTGTGTGTGTGTGTGTGTGTGAGTGTGTGTGTGTGTGTGTGTGTGTGTGTGTGTGTGTGTGTGTGTGTGTGTGTGTGTGTGTGTGTGTGTGTGTGTGTGTGTGTGTGTGTGTGTGTGTGTGCTATTTCATTACAAATTTAGCTTGACAAAAGAGTATGTCAATGTGAAGAATTTATAATTTTTATTTAAGTTCTAAACAAAATTTGTGTTACAAGAACACTACATCGTTGCATACCATTGTTGCTTTTGTCTGGTTATATTGGTTTAAAAACATCAATACATTTAAATCCAATTACCGTTTAGTCCCTACTACAACCTTTGTTTCTAGCCCTGGACAGTTGGCAGCAACCTACAGCATGAAAGCACAAGCGAACAATTTAGTCAATGACAACAATGTGATTATCGCATTTGCTTAAAAACTCTCTTTAACCCTTTTCATTCTGAAGGTTTTTTCAAGGCAAGCTAAAAAAAAGTATGGAAGTGGTCAATGGTAGTAATATCTAAAATTAGGATGCATTTTTGTCATGGAGATTTGCTTTTGTCATTGCAAACAGCACAGCAACTGGTGAAAGTTTGCATCATAGGTCTAAACTGCTTGCCAAAGTACCTGTTTGCATGTTTCAAAAATTCAAATTGTTAAACAGCATTTTGTTGTTTCATTAAAATAATTTTACATATATACTTAAAATTGTAGAGGGAAGCTATTAACTATACATAGGTTTCTTTCTTTAAGATGTAATTGAAAAACAGTCAAAACCTACATCTCCTAAAACATACTAGTTTAATTAGAGTAAATATAATTCGACTGATTCATTATTTGCTGCTGTTCCCATTGTATATGAGGGTTTTGTGTTAGGTCCTTCTTATGTAATCTAGTTCTTAGTGTCCTCTCTAGTTTTGTAGTCGTCTTGCTGATGAAGAGAGATGATTGCATAACTTTAATAATGTTCTTGCCGTCTTGTGGATGTCTGTGTTCTGTGTTTCTTCCTTGTGGCACCTAGGCTGGTCTGTGATTGTGGCATTTCCTGGTCATACTTGCGTGTTTAAGCTTAAATATATACATAACGGAATGACACAAAATATCTGTTTATACAGTTGAAATTAATTCGAATGTGTTGGATTGAGATTATACAGCGTACTTCTGAATTTCTTTTCTTATTCTTAATATATGCATATTTTGTGTGTAATTAGAAGATCTGAGAAGAAAATATAGGTTGTGGTCTCACTAAGAAGGGTATTGTGTGTGCTTAGAAGGTAATTGAGCCAGCATGTGCAATTGCACAAGATCCCGGTACTTATCGCACCAGTGAACCGTTGATGCTCTTATACACACTTTATGCATAGTATGGAGACTAAGACCAACATTTAGACCCCTAGCCTAATGGATACATTCGTATGTGCGTTTTAATGAGGTTTTGGTGCATATGTGCTGGACTAAAAAGTAATTGAGTATGACCAGGAAATACTAAAATCACACACTGCAGACCAAGCTACCGCAACACAAGCAAGGACTAACAGTCATATGACGTCAAAAGCGAGATTATTGCAAAATTAGAAACGAAACATAGTACTGCACAAGTACTATACATAAAACTCCCACAAAACATAGGAGCAATAATAAAGAATGAATCATCAACAACAGAACCGCCACCTTTGAAATGGAAAGCAGCCAAAGCCAATGTGGGCTTCAATTAATTTTACTGTCAAATCGTCGACCAAGATTTTGCTGTTTTCAAAACACAAAATCTGTCTATCTCACCTAGAGGTTTCCTTAATTATAATTTGAGAGAAAAAGTAAAAGTTCACAATACATGAAAATTCTCCGATTTGAATCCAATGTATCCAAAATTAGTTTTGACTTATGCAGGAAATTCGAGCTAATCTTATAAGAGATATTGACAGTTTTAATGTTGTCTATATTTAGACTAGAATGTAAATATTATTTTTGATAAATTTGATGAAGATGAACTAACAAAGACTATTTTACAGTTTCATAAGAAACATTTACCTCATCAACGTAATCAGCACATGCTGCATTAGTTATTATACACTTAGCACCAGAAGCATTAAGTCTGTACTGAATATCATTAGCCCTAAGGAGTGGTGTACCTGAGCTCAGAATGATCCCTGGAAAATAGTTACATTATTCTATAAAACAAACAGCCAAAACTAACCTTTTGCGCTGAGTACTGACAACTAAATCCAACAAATAAGATAATATAAGAGAAGTTAATATTAACTTTATGGCACTCTGACAAATAAAATAAGTTTAATGAGAATTTAAATTTTAGAAATGTTTTAAAGAAAGTTCGTGTAATTTAGAATAGTTCTTTGCCAAGTCGAAAATCGTTAACAATTATCATTTCGCTTAAAATATTTCAAAAAATATTGTATTTGATTATAATAAACAAATTACTGGATAACACTTGCAAAAACAATCAGCAGATTATCTAAAAATGGACAAAACAGCATTGTGGCATACAGTATTCGTTCTTGTTACTTATGCCATTGTATACTTACTTGTATACAATGGCACATGCATATATGGTTGCCGGTGTTGATGCTGTATGTCCCAGTCAACACTTTTAAATCATTTCGGGACATTTACCCAACTGTCTTCTTGGGTTGAACCATAGTATGCCTTCCTCAATGACACAACGCAGGGCCTCCCAGGCCAGATTAAGAATAAGCCTAAAGTGAGACATTCTAGCACCCTGTCCCTATACGTCTTTGTATTTCTAGTCGCATTTGAGAACACAGTTGGGTAGTTAACGTCAGATCTTATGTTCGTGAACAACGTGGTGTAATTTTGAAACTTGTAAACACAACATACCGACGCACTTGTGTGAAGGAGTGCACCATATACATTAAAAGTAAGAAAGAGGCCAAAGATCAGGAATTGATACAATCAAGCACCATACCTGACCCAGGACACCAATGCGAAAGTGACAACTTCACAATTAGACATCACAAACGAGAGCCAAGAGGTCAGTCCTTTCCCAGCAGGTGACCACAAGGCATCAATAAACAGACGCGCACGAAAGCATAACAAAAACAAGACATAAATAACATAAATGATTCACAAAAGAAGCACCACTTTGGAGCGGTCAGTAAAAATATTTAACTGGATGGCTTAGACCGGTTTCATGGCACGATAACCTCACCCTTAGTTCAGATGCCGATCAAGACACAAACACAAAACATAAATAACACAAATGATTATTTGACAAATTTGGAGATACTGTTGCAAATTGGTAAAACAGAGCGTTAGAAAAGAAGATATAATTCGTATCCATGCTCAAAGCATTCGCGGACCCAGACAATTCTATCAGGGGAATTTCCTGAACATTTTTAGCCATCAACGTATTTCACAGACGGCCATACGGTCCTCCCTCGAGAAGCAATTGGACCCTAGAGGTCCAATTGCTTCTCAAGGGTGGCCCCAGCCATTATTTTTAAGGAAACATATAGGCCCTAGCAACTTGTGATTTTTCATGGATGGGTCCGGACCCTTTTCTCCCTCTCTGGATCCGCCCTTGCAAAGGGTTACTATGCTCCACTCTTGCACTGCTTGAGTATAACCCAGACTAAAATGCGCGTTACCTAGGTATTTGAGCACAGTAACGAATGTTTTATTTCTTAATAAAACCTGCCTGCTCTGATTGCAGATATATTTATCACCCACCACTCTGGAACTCTTGGTAATATCACAATTGCAACATCTCCTGCCTTTAACTTGCATGGGCCTGTCAGAACATTGGCAGCCCTGAAAATAATGAAATAAATTACGAAAAAGTTTGAAAAATAAATTACCCTGTTTAAAAGTGTTTGTTTTTTAAGTTATCTAAAGCATTGTATTTTTACTAATTTTACTGCAATGTTTCCCATGTAAAGTAATACTAAAATGAAAACATAAATAAAAGCCTGGTTTCCCTTTTTAGGGAGGGGGTCACACACAACAGCTACAATTATAGCAACGAATCAATACAAAAAAGAACCTTAAGGTAGTTCGTATATCTAGTAGCACAAAAATTCCAAGACAACTGCAAAGTTTATGGGTGCACTGCATCACTGAACATGAAAGGGATATAGAGAATAATTGAGCTGTGACATGTGGTTTCCAACAATGTGGCATTCTGACAAGTGTAGACTCAGACGAGCCTGTGCAGTCTTGTTTTAAGCTTAGAAACTCAAAACTGTGTTCAGTCAGTAGCTTAACACTCATAGAATATTCAAGCTACTAGCATAGGCTCTGACAGACTGCGCGTATGTGCAGGCTGGTCTGAGCCTGTGCTGGTCGCACATACCACATTGTTGGAAATCCCATGTCACGACACAGATGTCTTTTGTGTAGTTGTGTAGCGTATGGATGCTAGTATTAATGTGTTGCTTTGCATAGATGTACAAAATATATAAAAGTCACACACTGACCATAAAAATTGGAATACATACTCTTTTGATTTCTGCGACAGATGTTGAAAATTCCACTTAATTTCGTCTCCTTTTTCATTCACCCACCATAATGCCGGATTGCTGTTTCGTTCTCCAGTCTAGAAAAGAATAATCTGCTCAATTATGATTTTGCAAATGTACACTGGAATAGCCAAAAAGATAATGTTACTGGTCAAATACGTTATGTCATTTTTCGTTCATGAATACATAAGCAGCTAATCAATGAGTGCACGTATCTAGTGTTTGGTCTCTACTGAGCCGACCCTAAAAATCATCAGCTGGTTTAGAGAAAGCGCATACGGTGCTAGTACACAAATACAAATTGAAAGATATCAGCAAAGATTACATGTAATTACCTTTTCTTTTTCTGCCCACTTATCAACAACATCTCTTGCGAAATTGTAATATTCTGGTGCCTTCAGACTAAATGTCTTTCGTTCTGTTTCGTAATCCCACCCAACGTCTGTTGCATCTGATTTAGTTCTTAACTGTGTCCAGACAGCCAACGACGAGCATCTCTGTGGTAACCTTATCGAAAACAACTGTTTCCCTAAAAGCGTAGCTACGCCTGTAGCAGTCATAATCACAAACAGAAAACAATTGCTGAAACAAAAGTAAATACAGATTATTAGAGCCCACTGTGTTCGTTGAAAATGAGCGTTATTTCGTTTGTTGTTGGTGATAATGGTTTATTGATGCGCTTTTGTTTTAGGTGTGAAAAAGGGTTGAGGGGGGTCGCTACAGAATTTGCAAAATAACATCAAATGTGATCGTAAAATTTGAACTACATAAAGAGCATTACAAAATAGGAGAAATGACCTTTACGTCGAGCCAAAACTCGGATCAGCTGGTTATCAACCCGACCAGGGCAGAGTCTTTACCGTCCACACAGTGGATAAGCTAAGGCTTCATGGTTACCTAATGATTTTATGGAAGACTCAGATCAGACAGACGGATGAATGTTCAGGTTGATATTAGTATTCCCTGAGCGCATTGTTCATTTTGTTGATGCTGAAGTGTAATTATCAATTGGACTATAACTAGTACAAAATGTCAAAAGTCTGTTGACGCCAAAATTAACAAAACTTTTCTTTTACTTTTTAAATAGTGGTAACAAAGGCGACCTAAACATCCCGTGTTAAAACAATATATAAAACAAAAGCTGAACATATGCTAGTAAAATTAAGTCAAGGTCCCCTACCTCATTAGCTTTAGCATCCTGTGTTCTAATACTGTGGTATGTTGTTGTTTATTGTTTGAGCACATGAGATTTTTGTGCCTATTGCATTGGCGAGTATCGAAGGCTCAGACGAGCCTGCGCACATTCAAGTGTATATAAAGGCTAAAACAAAACACGAAGACTGGTACTGGTTCAACACAGAAAGAGAGGCTTGCCTTGAATATAAGAGGTATAGGGAGTATTATGAGTTTCTTATCCTTTTACTTTTCGAAGTTATCAATGAAAATTTCTAAAAGAATAATTAGGCTACGATTCTTTATTTTATTTCAAACGTTTCAAAATTGTTTACTGGGACCAAACTCTAGAATTTAAATTCCATAGGAATATCATGCAATCACCAGTTGAAAAGAGAATTACATACATCGAAGACTGGTAAATCTGCGCAGATGCACAGGCTGATCTGAGTCTTTGATGGGCGCACATACCAACTTGTACCTTTTGTTGGCCACGGGCTTCTTTCGAATTTGACGCCGCATCCGTTTAGTTTACACAAGTAACGAAGCATTGTTCATTGACATATAAAGCAGATATAGTCATATCTTGCGAGCATAGTTTATTTTGTCCCTCTGTATATCTTAATGTTATGGTAATATTCAATTGTTTTTCAATGTCACTCAAGAAGGGATTATTGTGGCATGCTGATGTCATAAATATCTAACATTATTATTTTTTGCCACTAAGGGCTTAATGTGACATTTTCTAGTAATATTCACTTGTATTTTAGTGTTTAATGTGACATGTTGTACACAACCCGTACGAAAACGTATAGCAATACTTTAGCAATACTATGACTGTAAAGTGAACAAGATTCAGGACAGGTATTTGATATTTTGTCTTGTTTTCCAGCCAAAATGACAGCAATACTACCGCAATAATAATAGGTAAAATATTTAAATTAGCAAGATTTTGTAGGTAGATCGAATTTCATGCAGCAAAAATCTTGCTTAGATTATTGTCGAGAGTATTGCCATAATTTCAGCCGTACTTTTAGCCAAAATACTTCTGGGATTCTAGCTATAAATAAAGCTGAAATTATTGCTATAATTTACGCTTCTCGGATTGCTTGTCAAGATCATGATGATTTATGCTGAAATTATTGCCATAATTATTGCTGAAAGTCTGGCTTTAATTTTGCCTAACCTGTATGATATATTGTTAAATTCTCCTCTGGCGATTTCACCCTCTACTTCCGGTTTTGAATTGTCTCACCCTTTGAATCGTCTCGTGTTTTATAGAATGGTCTATTCAACATGAGAGTGTTAAATTGTGTACACACTCAACCAAAGTAGAATTCCTGTGGTTGTTTTATGTTCCCTTTGAATCATCTCTTGTTTCATAGATATGTCTATTCCGCATGAGGGGATTCAATTAGCATGCTCATGCAAAGAATTACCAAATCGAATTGTATTAACTATTTATTTTACTAAACAAAGCTGGATTACTACCGAAAACATGCATATATAAACGAACATGAAATATTCCTAAAGTTTCAACCAAAAGTCTAAGAATCTGCAGTATAACGGGAGTCCCCGAGCGCCCGCATGGTGCTTATTTTATACTCTAAGATGATCACCGACAAAGTGAGGTAGCATTTTAAAAGAAGTATTCTAAAAATAACATAAACATAAAATAGAAAAAAAATCAGAGGCCGGTGACGAGACCGACATCTACTATGCTGAAGATGAATTAGGGTAACACACAGTCCTACAAAGAGGACGCCGACTGGGTATGTGTTATGCGGGGAATTAACTATTATCAATCAAAGGACCATACGAACGACGGCCCCGACCAGAAGGCCGACGACCAACGGCCCAACAGGACCAAAGGGGCGAACCACCCAGACAAGCCAACCCACAGAGGGGAAATGCTACCGAAAATAATAGAGCTAACATGAGCGGGCCGACAGGGCCAAATATGGGCCCGTCCAGAAGACAGAGACGTAGGAAACACGAACCCAATGGCCTGTCAGGACCGCCGGGGAACAGAGACACATAACCAGTAGGGCCAAAGGACCACCAATAAAACGATGAGACCCGGGAAAACAGGGAAGAGGGGCCGACGGGCCCGCCAGAATCAGCGGACCACAACGGCCTACCTAGGCAACCTGGATCAAAGAAAAATCGGAGGTCCACGGACCCAACTACCAAAGACAGCTCTCACATCACCCAGCGCACAAGGATCTAAATGAAAGGCAGGCCAAAGGACGAGGGATGGGACCAGGGGCCAACCACGGCCACAATAGCCCAAGGACTATCCCCAACTGCAAAACAAGACTCCAAAGGCCCCAAAGGACACGCCGGGCATGGACCGGAGAAATAGGGGCTAAGAGAGAGGGAGAGAGAGAGAGAGAGAGAGAGAGAGAAGAAAGTTGACCCAAAAGTGTAAAATTCAGCTAGAAAATAGCTAGCTAATCTTAATACAAACTGACAGCTCATAGCATTTTAATTGTTTTTACTACCTCATTGAATGAGAGCTTATCTAGAATCTGTCAAGTACTTTTATCTCTGGTTTCTTTTTCAATCTCTTTGCCTACTGGGTAATTTTGCATTGTTTTTGTCGTCTGCTGATTTTATTTCAAAATCAACTTTTTTTTCCAAAAATTAGTCCAGGAATATCATCAGAGTGTCAAACAGTTTGGATCCAGATCAGGTACAACGTTTTGCCAGCCTTGAAGTGGATCCAAACTGATTGCAGAGGTTATCAGGAGACAACACTAGCAGGCAGATTTGTTGTAAATCACCAAATAGTAAAATTCTAGATAAAGTTATTCTTAATTTTACCGAAATTACACCTCCTCCCCTCCTAAATTTCACAACAGTTGTCGTCTGCATGTGCATCTAATGATGTAGTTTGGTAGCCTATATTGTAAACAATATGATCCTTGATAGGGACCGACTGATAGGGGTCATAGTGTTTTCTTCCATGATAAAAATATAGCGCATTTGAATACATTTAAATATATATGAATATATACAGCAGACATAATAAGCAGACGACATATTTCAAGCCAAAGAATATTGGCATCATAACTTAAAAATGTTTTTCAACAGTAATAAACCCTTAAAGAGCCAACAAAAATGCATCTGGCTATTTTGTCTGCTAAGACGTCCTCTGCATATATTTTTTGCCTGACATTATCAACTAATTTAGGCTTCTAAAACATATGTTACTGCAGACGACAAATTAGAAAACAGTTATTGAGGATATGGATCATGAAAAAAACAACATAAAACGCATTGAATGGCTCTAAACATGTCTGATCTAAATCTCCAGTGGAGGTCTGAATTCAGCTGGACAAGTCTTTGGTCGATTATTCCAGTGCACAAATATTACGACCAAATGTCGTAGCTAAAAAGGAGTAGACTAAGCGTCGCATTCGACTTTTAGACTAATTGTCGCTTTCTTTCGACCACGGCTGTACCAGTATGGATCTGTCCGGGTACTCATTGAATAATCTTATAAGTTGTTTAGAATGTTCTAGTTTGCTTCTTTGGCAATACACAGTTCCCGAGGTTTACACTTATCGAGGACAACAATTGTTCATCAATATCGTATTCGATCATTCGGAGTATTCGCTGTTCGAAACGTTAGCAATCTTAATAGTTTATCGAGTCGAGGTCTTGAATTCTTCTTGCTGTCCTAAGCAACTGTAATGAAAGTCCCTAAACCCATGCACGAAAATCCTGGACTATGATCTGTACACAGCGCCAAAAGTTAAGCACCATCTAAACATTTTTCAGTGATGTTTTTTCATGAAAGAGCAATAAAGGGGTATGTGCCTTAATGGGCTAATTTGGTCCCCTCTGGAGCCAAAATCTGAAAGTTGCTTTTCACCAATTTCTTCTGATTGGTTTAATAGAATAATTAAATCAAGTATAATATTCTGGCATTTATTTAAATTTAATGGTTACTATATGTTTACAAAAATGGCCGACAAACTAGGCTTAAAATAGAGAAATCGCCATTTTATACCAAATTTAAGGCTTTTGGAGACCGATTTATTTTAAGAATTAGATATCAGCACAGCTAAAAAATATGTTGTGTGCAGTGATAATTTCCATCATCTGTTAAAATAGATTTTTGGTATTTGCTTGTGCTCTATGTTAATTCCTCTGTCAACTGTCTCAAATTAGCTCCAAAATAGACATTTCCTGTTTTAAGCCTATTTCGGCTGCCATTTTTGTTACCATAGCAATGGTTAAAGTCAAATCAATACCAGATGTTAACACTTGGGCTATTGTTCTAATAAACTAATGAGAAGAAAATTGCGAAAAACAATTTTTATAAATTAGCCTCAGAGGGTGGCCAAAGTAGCCTCTTAACACACACACAGACACTTGGGGCCAGTAGAGAAAAACAAGGACCCCCACCCACCTTCATCCCCCCCCCCTGAATTCTTGCATTCTTACATTTTTTTCATTTGAAATATGCTACTTTGTGTGCTTGAAGTTATACAGGTGTTAGACAAAAATGACCTAGAATACATGGAAAACTTTTGAAAAAAAAGCTAATTGCTCATGATGATTGATGTTATAACGGTGTTAGAAAAAAAATGACCAAGAACATATGGAAAACATTTGAAAAAAATGCTTATTGCTCACAATGATTAAAAAAAAACCATCATCGTGAGCTCGGACCCAATAAACATGGACTGGTCACTTACATAAAGGTAAATCATATATATTGGAAATACGTTGTCGTGGCTCAACGGGGGCTGAGCTTTCAAAACTGACGTATGTTGAAGATTAAATAATCATATCTCCGTTATTTATCTTCATATCTTTGAATTTTCTTCAAAATGCAATAGTTCAATTTACTAGCTTTAAGACAGTATTGCTATATTTATTGAAAGTTTATCCGTCTTTATGAACATCAGCCAGAAACCTGGGTACCCTTTTTAGCCAACTTCGGTACTTTTAGCCGAAAATCTTCCAAAATCAACATAAAAAGAAGAGAAAACTTCAATTATTTTTCACTGTAACTCGTAATATTTCAGCTTCGCATACCGCGAGTAACCTCTTATTATCTTGTGTATGTTCAATCAGAATAAATTTAATTGGCTGTAGTACTTTGAAATAGCGCTAAAATAAAGCCTTGACAACATAATTTTGCATTTCCGTCAGTGACCAGTCCGTGGGTCCGAGTCGTGAGCAATAAGCATGTATATAATATCATTATTAATATAATATTATTAATACAAAATTCATACTTTAAATGAAAAAAAAAAATGTAAGAATGCAAAAGTTCAGGGGAGGATGAAGGTGGGTGATGTTGGAGGGTCCTTGTTTTCTCTGCTGACCCTAAGTGTCTGTGCATTTGCAATGCCTAATCGTTAACTTTATTGCTAATTGAATCATAATTTGCTGTAAATTGTCAACATTTTATTTATTATAAATCTATGTTTCATATTTAGAAATCTTCACTTTGTTCTCGGACAATATTTAGGCAATGCTTAGCTTTTGACGCAATGTGCATTTAGAAAGTCGAGATCAACCTGCACATAGCTTCTCCGTTATCTGCCACTGGCGATTTTGTCATCTGCTGATAATCTTTGCAAACAGTTTAGACCCAGATCAAGACCGACAGAATGTTGGACTTGACATGGATCCTAACCATTTGACCTTCTGTTATTATTCACGACCCAGGGTTCACGAAATATTTTTAATGAAAAACTTGATGTTTTTTTAAAGTCAGCAGACGACAAAATCATAGAATAATTCCACAGCATGTGAAGAGTCAATGCCGAATGGTAAACAGTTCCAGTTAATGAAGAATATATCCGTTTATTATTCCAGAAACACACAAAAATTTAACAATGCCGAACACTTTTAACTTCTCTGTGTAAAAGATTCAAAAACCGAATTATAAGCCACCCATTGGCTAATGTAGAAAAAACAACTGTCAAGTATATCATCTGGTTTATGTGAGAAAATTTCTATGCGCAGAGCATTGCCGAGACACCAGATAAGCATCTTTTAAGTGCATGCAGCTAGTTTTGGGTGACCAGCCTGAGTGTTCTATATTTTCAAACGGTCGACTGCGGGAATATGATACCTAAAAGAAGATGCGTTAGCAGACGACAACTTCGTGATCATACATGTAGCAGTACCTTTATCGCATAAAATGAATAATCTATTCTGGAAATGATTTAAACAGAAAGACGCTATGCTTTCTCAAGTTACTGTATCTGTCAGGTTCACAACTCATCGGAATGACTTATGTGATCTACATAAACCAAAGTATTCAGCAAAGGCTCTGACGAGTCTGCACATTCAGACTCGAATTGAATTTGCAATAGCACCAACATTGATCTTGATTGCATGATTAATATCATTTTTGAAAGCGAGGAACAAAGGGCTTTATTGAACCGCAATAACTTTCACACTATGAAGAATCGGTACTAAATATCTCACCTCTGAGTATCTCATAACACGTTAAAAATTGGTACCAATATGTCACATATTCCGTACCAATATCTTTCATGTTGATGAAGTCAAATTTCATATAGCATACATGCGTATTCCTCACACTGATAGAATATACCCCCAAATCCTTGTGCATTTTGCATTCGGTTCCAATTCTTCACAGTTTTGCCTTTGCCATATGTGACAGTTGAGTACCAGTTCTTCACATCTCATATAATTTGGTACCAATTTTACACTTGGTGGGAAATTTGGTACCAGTTCTTCACACGTTAGATTTTTATTCATTTTTTTCACATGTGACGATTTGATACCACTTTTTCACAGATGTGAGAATTTAGCTCTAATACGCATGGCGTGTAAGTTTTTGGTACCAATTCTTCACATTTGTGAAAAATTGGTACCAATTCGTCACATCTGAGAAAAAACGTTCCAGTTATTCACACTTTAAAAACTTAAAACGTTAAATTCGAGCACAAATTTTACACCCGAACATTATCGAAACTGACCATGCGTAAATTTCACATTTGCTAAAAGTGACGCATTGGTACCAATTCTTCACATTGTGTAAAATTTATGAACTGTTAAATTTGGGGTTCACAAGAGCACTTTGCAAGTGCGCGTGCTCGCCTGAACCACAACCATGATAGAGAGCAACAATATTTGCGTGCTTTAGAGCTCTGCATTTATGTATTGCATGCGAGCAGAGAAATGCTCTTGATGCGCAGGTTCGTCTGATCCTTGACTGTTCGCAAAGATGCGATGAAAATTGATGACTTTCTAATTTCTTCTTCCGACTTGATGAAAATTTCGCCTTAGTAACCATTCACCTTCTAGACTAGTGTCGTATACTAATAGCTTTTACAAAAAGTTCGGACCTAGATCAGGTGTGGTAAAACGTCGGGCCTGACCTGGATCGAAACTGTTTGAATTTTGGTGCTATTCCTGAAATATTGTGTTCGAAAAAATGATTTTGAAAAGAAAGAAAGAAATGACAAAAAAGAGGAAAAAAGTAACTGATTGAATAAAAACGCACAAAAACGATTAAGTTTTGTGGATAATAACGGGTAATAATTGTATCAATTATAGACAAGTATACATCACTAAACTGTGGGGTATTAGACTCGAGGTCGAAGGGTCGCGGTATTGAAACCCAACTGGCACTGCCATATGTCTTTTTAATATAGCAAGACACCATCTTTAATAGTACTGGCTTAACACCCCCACCCCCACATACAAAAAAGGAAATCGTCCCTGCATGGCTGACAAAAATGTTGACTTGGACGATAGCAAAAACGTAGACAAACTAATCTTTGGGCCACTATTGTTAATGAACTGTCTATACCAATTTAATTATAGGGCGATTTTGACATAGGCCGACATGTTTAAGGGCTTGATCGTCCAATGACCGCTACTTTGTCCCTGGTAAATCGAATGCTCATATTTATTGGATTTTTTTTCAGCTGTACTTATTTCGTTGATATGAATTCTAAGTCAAATTTTATACCTGTATATTTTTTTGACGATAATATTGGGTGTACTTTTTCATTGATTCTGCCCACAAAATTATGGCGATAAATAGGGATTGACTCGTTCGTCGATTCTGGCGATAATAAAAAGTCCCGTCACTGTAAAGCAAAAATCTGAAATTACCGCTTGAGTATTGCCGTAGTCTCGCGAAAATCCGCTGTGGTATTGTCGAATTTTTCGTACGGGAAACGCTTTATCAGCTTTTAGAATCTAGTTAACTCAGAGAAAATACAAGACCATTTCGCAAACTGTTGTCGTGATTTTATAAAGTATCCTGTTCATACTCACCCGTGTTTCAGCGCCTCTTAAAACATAATTGGATGTCTCTGTCTCCTGACCATATTTACTCGTCTTTTAAGTCCACCGAGGGCTTAATTAGACACTTCCTGACATAGACCATTAAGGATACATAAAAGGAGTTTATATAATGGTAACAAGAGTAGTTAGTTGCTCTTTATCTTAATTCTAGCAGGGGCATTTATGACCATGTCACTGGTCATATGCCATTCTATTTATCGCCTTTTGTGGCTAAAAGAGGCATTTTCTTGTCATTATTATATGTCTTTTTAAAGTTTCAATCTTTGTGTTTTTAAGAAATGTATCATAGGCCTGAAGCAAACTTCTTAAAGTGGTATTTCTTTTGTTTGTTAGTGTACATTTTATCTGCGTTATAATTTATTCGCGTACTAGGAATGCTGAAGGCGACAATTGATTTGCAAATCCGGGAAGACGGACAGCTATTAAACTCGTTTGTGGATTAATGAACATTAATATGCAAGGCTAAATATGTCGTATTATCTACTGTATTTACATTAAAATATATAACTAGAACACAGAACGGGTACTTACCCGAAGTCCCAGATTTAATTGTACTATTAGTGTACCCAACCATAAAACAACAACAATCTCATGACCCTATTCTTACACGGTGTACAGGTATAACTAACAACCACATTGCAATGTACTTCAAAATATGGTAATCAACCTTTGTCTATACGTGAATAAAAAAAAAGATAAATATTTGACACGGTACATGTATTATAGCAGTTTAATAGTTGCAAAAAGGCGCAACATGTCTACCCTTTTAGCTTTACAAACAATGTGTGTCTGCATAGATGTCGCGCGAAGTGGAGACAACATTTAGAAGTATGAGCACCAATCATATCATCTACTGACAATATCTATCTAAAGATTCTTTATCAACCCCTCGCTGGGTCCGATAATCTCCAGACCGGCGGTTCAGTGAAAGTTTTAAAAAAAAGCCAAAAGTTTTGATATGTACAGAGAAGGTGAAATAAAGATGATGGGTTAAAATGTTAGAAGTCCGATGAAGAACAGTCCAAAGGATTCAAGGTCTGGCAGCAATACTGCGTTTGTAGTGGTTGGCAGCAGTGGTGTAAAGAAGACATAATTACACACACCAACTTTTCAAAGTGCACTAATGTTTTTTAAAAATCGGTGTAGTTCAGTAGTAAAATGTGCATAGCAAGCAACAAAATACGGGCCAAAGCGATTCACAATTTACAATTTCACGCTATTGAAAATAATGAATTGCTTGGAAACGTATTTTGTTGCTTGCTTTGCATATTTTACTACTGAACTACACCAATTTTAAAAACATTAGGGCAATTTGAAAATTTGGTGTTTGTAATCATGTCAACTAGGGAAAATATGCGCCTTATCGCTAGAACTCCTTTGTATAAATGCCAGTGGTTGTGACTGAATGTATCGTAGATACTCCTGGGTGCAAACCACATGATGGCACTGGAACGTTTACAAGACCATGCACTATGTGGTAAAATATACATAATGGTGTATGGACATAAAGTAACGTACAATTACAGACTCCCACAATGGGAGTAACAATAAAAAAAAATCAACAACAACAGAACCACCGCCTTAGAACGGACAACACCCTAAGCCACCGGGAGGGGGGGGGGGCTTAAATGCATTTTACTGGTACCAAATCTTCGCCCTAGATTCTGCTGTTGTTGAAGTACAAGAAATGTTCAGCTCGCATGGAGGCTTTCTTACTAATGCAAAGTATCATCATGGAGAAACACTCTAATCAAATTAACACACCATGATGAAACAAAATAAAGGGCTCACGACCCACAGATAGTCAGAGCTAAAGAAAACCTCAAGTGGAGCCACGGTGGGTCCAGCTACAGATAAGATCGCTTTATAACGGGACATACTAGAGTTTTATACGCTATACCATCTGATGTTTGGGATTGTAATGTGGAAGTTCCTTCTGATGAAACCTAAGGTCTGGTTGGCAGAGGTGACAGTATTTTGGGTTATGGTCGTTCCAAGTTATGTGGCCGTTGATTATTACTCGTAGGTACTACGAGCTACGCACATACTCAGACTCCAGGACATGGCCATATTGTATACTGGGAGGGGATAGGAGACTTACAACGTGTAGCATGTATAATTGAGAACTTACTTGGTTTAATTCCATATCCCGTTTAATCCTTAAAGCGCCAAGAAAAAAATGTATCTAAAAATGTCGTCTGCTGAAGTCGTCTGCTGCAAATAATTGCCTAGCATTACTGACGAATTAAGTATAGAAGCAAACAGCGTGGACCCAGAACAGATTGCTCCTATAGGAGCAGTCTGATCTCGGTCCACACTGGTTGCCATTGAGGCTTCTTAAACATTTCAGCAGACGAGAAAAGCAGACGACTTTTGTTGCGAGTTAAGGACTACTCACCTTATCTGACCAGATCCAATGTAGTACTTCGGCATCCTTTTGGTTGGAAACTGCCGTGTCATCTGCAAATTACCTTTTTTTGAGCTGATGATATTTGGGAAGGTCATTGTTATATACTAGGAATAGCATAGATCCCAACACTGAACCCTGTGATACTCCAGATTTTACGACTACTTGGGGAGGTTTTCCTTTTTACAAGACTACAGTCTGAGAGCGGTTAGAGAGAAAGGTTTTGATGCAGTGGAGGACATGACCTCGAATACCATATTGGTAAAGTAAAAGGCGCAATTTATCTGACTGACCTAATTGAAAGCCTTACTGAAGTATATGGTCAATCTGTTGACCCTCTATAGCTCTTCGAGAAATGTCCTTCAGAAGCATTAACAGATGTGCTCGTATAATCTCTTCGATCTGAACCCTCATTCAGAAAATGCTACAGATCATAGGGAGCTCATGTGGGTTACAACTATATGTTCCAAGACTTTGGACAGCAATCAGTTCAGAGAAATGGGTCTGTAATTTGACGCAGTAGTTTTATCTCCCTTTTGAGTAAGGGACATATATTTGTACGGTAAAACTTGTGTAAAACGGCCACTCAAAAATAGACAAAACAAAGATCTAAATAACAATATTGGCAGCATAATGAAGCTCAAAAGTATTGCAGAATGCTCCATTCTGCAACACTTTTGACCTGCATTAAGCGATAATTGGTCTAAAAACAATTTTTGCTCTTTTTGAGAGTGGCCGTTTTACACAGGCTTTATTATATCATCCCGATCTTTCGGAACCCGTCTTGTCTCCACATATCTCTGGAATATGATCCTCACTCTAGGGGCAATGAAGCTTCATCAGCGCAAGGAGGTTCAATTTTTCTGAACCAGCTGCGATATATTTGGGTTTAAGTCATGGAGATATTTCAATATTCCAAGCTCAGGCAAATGGATTTCAGGTATGACAGGTTGGTTATTTGAACAACTTGCTGGAACAGATTGGGAATTGATCCTGCCAACATAAACCCAGTGGCGCATTCAGAGTGGGTTAAGGCAATTTGCTGACCCCCATCCCCTTGAGACCACATTACTTCATTTTCAAGGGGATATTTAAGAAATGAGAGATATACGAGGGGCATTTTGAAAGTTCTTAGCATGGCATCATAACTCCACAATGCGTTGATAAAATGCTATAAATAATACATTTTTTGGAAACTAGAATTCAACGGCTTCTTGATGGTTTAATTTTTAGTCGAAAAAGGATTCGGCGTGCACGTGCAGCGCATGCACAAAATGAGTAGGGTTTATACACTGGCTAAAATTTTAAGCAAATTATTTGTGAAAAAACGAAGGGAAATTGGGACCTAATTTACGATCATGGTTTGACAAATAAACGATTTGCTTGCACGACTTAAACTTTTACATTCGGAAAATATTGGCTTATAGAGAAATGGTAAACTTTCAAAAATGGGACTTTTTATGATTTTTCTTTATAATTTTACTATAAATTTTGTCACTACAGGAGCACGAAAAATGCCTATTGAGTATTTTTTTTGCTTTATTTGTAGCGAACAATCCATAAAAATCATTTCGTCGAGCAAACAGAGTGGCTTGTTTAGTTCTGTATTCAAGGAAATTATTCCTAATAACACTTCCCTTACTTTTCAAGAAGTGGGTGGGGTAACTTAACCCCTCACATTTTGTCGATGGCATAAGGATTTCTCATGGTATTGCGTTAACCATCACAAAATTGATTGATTTCTACTCTCAATGAAATTTTACTTATTTTGTTTGCCACCGTTTTCAGTGTGCTTGACAAAAATTTCAACGCACAGCATTTTTAAACTACTGTCAGATATATTTTTCAAAATGTGTGCATTGTGACATGCGATTTTAGTCGACAAAATTAGTACACAGCTTTTCTTTCTTGGCGGTTTTGGTATTGGTGTTCCAGTTTTTTTGTTATTAGAAACATCCAACTCGATCCTCAATTGTATAATAACTGTACCAGGTTGTGGCCTACCAAATGGTACAAAATTATCTAATTTAATGATCTATTGTAAATGTTCTGCACACTTTTCAAAGGGTAAAATGTTATATTTTCCACTGAAATTTTGCGTTTTCCAGTATACAAACAGTACATGTATTTACAATAATATTTTTCGATTCTGCATTATAATATTACCATAAAGTCAAAGCCATAGCATAGAGAAAAGATAGCTCTTTAAAATGATACCAAACATAATAGGGTTTATAAATTGGTAACTAAGATAAAAGACCACGTTAAGAAATTTCCAAATGCCCCTCGTAATAATAATGTTGACAGCTTCTCTCTCAAAAGTACAGATCTGGAGGAAATGACCGTGACCGCTTATGTGAAACGCATTTTCCTTGGCTGATTGAATGCAATTGGCAATTTGAATTGTTGAGAATTCTAACCTATCGAATTGCTCCTTTAAAAAGGTGATTCGGCTGTGTAGCAGAACGCAAAAAACATTGTTATTGTTTTCCAGTATGGAGCGGTATGTACCATTTGCTGTTGATATTATGGACACATGTGATTGGTAATCGTGAAGATACTGGACACTTATATAAGATTTCCTGTTATTGTGCTCTAGAATACCCTGTGATCTCTTGTGTAAGCGAACGAACAGCTAAACTACATCGACGATATCCTGACTAATTCAGGACATTCTGTGTGCCGCTGCTCCTTACCGTGGAGACTAGGATAGAGAAAGCAGGTACTGTTATATCTATAAATGTATTATCCACATGTGTGACTAGAGTTTTGACTTGCGTGTTACGAATAGCCAGAGATGAGCCTGATTTATTATGTTTAGTTCGTTAAAATGCTATTCAAATCCTTTGTATAGGCGCAAATTTTTGTTTATACCCAATAAACACACTGAAAAGCTCAACTCGGACATGAAACGACCGGGGAAAAGGTAGGTATGCTTTCTGTAGACTAATTCTCATTGGAGTATAAAATTAAAAGATGACTTACTTTTTATCGGTAAATACCAAATATATTTCATCTCTTAAAATTAAAAAAAATCACGCACTCGTGAAAAATACTGATTTTAACCATACTCGATCAATTATACTTGATATTCGCCTAAATTGTAAATATCCTCTATGTATTCATCAAAATCACACATTAGTAATTCCAGCAGTTCGCCTAACAAGAACAGTTATCTAAATCACAGCTTATAACTGTCCAATGCAACATAAAATCCTGCATCAAAACAGCCCGGAACCTACATACCAAAAGCCACAAAAACTCCATTAAAAGCCCACAGGGGCACAAAGACAACAACTGTCACAGTGATTGCATCCCCGATTTTGTAATGTCAACAACAAGTCATGATAAAAATTCTGAATCATTCATCTAAAAATGCCTAACAGCTGCTGCTGCACGCTGCAAACTTATAAAGAAACTTTTCCTATAAATCACACTATAGATCATAGAGAACTAGATAAGCAGGAGTTAAGTGTTACAGATGAAATTAAATGTAGGCTATACATGCTCAACAAATATATCTTTTGCATCAGTCCAGCAGTGCTAACTAGCAAACGAATACCACCATTTTAATCAGGTGTTGCTTTAATAAAAAAGCGACAAGGATATCGTGATCCTCTCCCTCCATCCGTCCATTACATGTATGCTATCTCCTCCTAAACCATTGGACGAAATCCAATCAAATTTGGTGTGCTATTTACTCACATGAATTGGGCTAGCAAACAGCAAATATTTTTGCCCTGCCCACTGGGGCCCTGGGGAGGGGTCAAAAAATCAAATAACATTATCTTTTAATTACACAGTAAATTTCAAAGATTTGTAATATACAAAACTATGTGTGTATTCTCAGATAAAAAAACATATCGAACAAGATTTTCATTCTGTCGCCTGGGTCATGTCCCAAGGGTTCTTACTTTGGGGTGCAGGGGTCCAATTTTTTTCTGAACATGGTCGTGTGGCATATCAAATTGAAGGGGATGATGACTAGGACAGGAAACAAGTAGAATTTTCATCCTACCCTCAAACTGTAGGTTGAAAAGTGCTCAAAACCAGGTCATAGTCCATATTCAGTAGCTTATCTTAGAATGTGGGGATTTGCTATGGCGCTATCGACTGCGAAATCTAGATAGGCTTGTAATGAGTGCTTTTTCACTTATATACAAAAGAAGAAGAAAATGCTATTACGTGTAGCTGTGATCCCTCTCTCTCTCTCTCTCTCTCTCTCTCCCTCTCTCTCTCTCTCTCTCTCTCTCTCTCTCTCTCTCTCTCTCTCTCTCCTTACATAATAAAGCTGGTGTTATCGAAGCTTTCAAATCTACATCAACATCAATAATACTTATTTTTAACAAATGATGAGATTAATAACATTCTGAACCTCCGCTTCTAAAAAATTGAATTATTTTATACTATTTTAAAGCACCTTTTTATTTATAGTAGTTCGTATAAAATGGTAGTTTAATTTAAAATTCATAATAAATCGAATTATATTTTTATACTAATTTAAAGCACCTTTTTATTTATAGTTGTTCGTATAAAATGGTACACTCTCATTTGAAATTCATAATAAATGAGATGAGTTTGATTTCGAAAATGTTAATTTCCCATTTTTGGGTAGAGAGTTGTTCCCATCTGTTGGTGGTTAAATTCAACAAATTTCCTTTTGCCAGAACATATTTTAAAATCTTTTTTCGATAGAAATGTTTTATTGTTAAATTACATTGTAAAATTAACCATATCAAACACTTTGTAAAGCATTTTCTAAATTCTATCACAAACACTCAACACACTTATTGTCTTTAAACCATGATGGATTGGAAACACTTCTGTATCAGTAAACACTTCGCAAGAATTTTTATGATGATTTGATTAACAGATTGAATAGAATCCTAGAAAAAAAAACTTGTATTTTGTATCTTCAGCCGTTACAGGCAGCACTACACGTAATAGGCGGTGAGCCAATACCCAAAATTTTTGAAGTCGGTATCATCAGACTTGAACAATTCCCTCTATGATTTTCGTCTAGGGCTATGTGTGTAGACTTGTACCAAACCGGGGGGACATGTACTGGTGGTAGCTTTATGGGTAAAAACTGTATGTCTGTTACGTTACCCCTAAAATTTAGAAGACAACATATTAGATACAAACAAACTGCTAAAATAAGTAAAGCTTGGTTTGGTAAGAACAACTCTGGTCTTTCTAATTGTTTAGTCTCTTGGCTTTTCTTTAAGATATACATGTACATGGATCTATAGACTTGTGAATTCTATTGCTTCAGATTTTATTCATTCAATACCATTTGGTGGAAAGAAGCCAGCAAAGCACATCTTGCTTGCTTGGCAGTTAAGATACCAACAGGAAACGTGGAATTAATCAAGATCCTTAACCGACTTAGTCATGTAATTTCATACAGTCAGTTGGAAGAATTAGACACAGCCTTGTGTCTTCATAAAGTTGCTGTTTCTGATAAGGATGATATACATTATTGATAACATTACGACATGTATTCCTACATTAGAATTCGACGACATTGATTGACTAGAAGAAACGCTGACTTGAGCAGGTACGTCGCTTAGAGTGAATGAAATAAACGCTCAGCAAGAGGCTCAAACAGTTCTATAAGAAAAAGAGCGGAAACCAATTGAGAAAATAAGGTCACGTAGTATATCTCCAACAATTTCGCTCCCACCCCAGTATACTGACGGTAAAAGGGGACATCCACCAATTGTAAAAGAGCCTGCAGAACCAGACAACAATGACCAAGTAGAAATGGGCCAACGAAGACAATCATATATGGACGTTTTTAAATGCAAACTGATGTTGAGAACAAAATAGTTCCTTCTTGGACTGGGTTCAATATTCAAACAAGAAATAAAACTCAAATAAAATAAGATAGACAGGGTTATCTGCCTAAAATAAATGCCCCTGCCAGGGATCTGATAAATGTCAACGAATTTCTAAACCAGGCAATGAAGATATATAGCAAGAAAACTTGACATAAAAGTAGGTTTGTGTATTTGACCAGGTATAGTATGCAAAAGTCACTGAAATATTATATCGGGCTGTGTAGTACAGTGAGTAACGTGTCTGGCAACAGATTCGAGTCTGATTGCAAATCCAGGGGTTGTGAGTTCGATCCCGGCCCGCTCCCATACTTTTGTGGTGATTGATCATGAAATGATTTCTACGGTCATTCTCCTCCCTTCCGCTGAATCATTCAAGAAGGGTTGTTGTCAGTTACAAGCGAATGTATGTTCACTAAGTACTGGTTAACTGCTTGTTTAAGCTTACCCAGGAAAAAGTGTGGTTAGGTGAACTGACCATCCCACCATGACCATAGCTGTTGACTTGAGACGTAAAGCAAAAAAAAAAAAAAACTGAAATATTATGGAACCATGAAGAACAAATGCATATATTAATTGTGCAGATGGGTGCATATCACACGATTTGTAATTTCCTAGTGATTTAAAGACGCTGGGTTGAGGGACGTTGCAGAGTCGACAGTCATTGCAGAAGGGTCAAAAGAAGTAATTAAGGGTGCAAAGATCAGGAATCGATACAATCAAGTACCACACCTGACCCAGAATACCAATGGGAAAGTGAAAATCTCACAATTAGAAACCACAAACAAGAGCCAAGAGGTCAGCCCTTTCCCACCAGGTGACCACAAGGCACAAATAAACAGACGCGCACAAAGGCATAACAAACACAAGACAAAAAAAACATAAATGATCCACAAAAGGAGAACCGCCTAGGAACAGTCAGTAAAAATATTTCACTGGAGGGCTTAAACCGGTTTCAGGGCGCCAAACTCACCTTTAATTCAGATGTGGATCAAGACATATATATATTTGGTTTGCATGAAAGACCCCTAACTTATCAATGCATTATAACCTAGAATATATATAAAAAAAAATATATTAAAAGGACTTAAAGCAAAGATAAGGACTCAACAGTAAATTAAACAGAATACCGAAGCAAAAGAAATCTACCAGGTAATTCCCCGTGAGCCCGACAAACAGCCAAAGCATCAGGCCCCTAACATCCCATCAGTCTTAAAGTTGGAACCGTCATAGAGTCTAAAGTCTGAAGCTGTACTCATAGGCAGACAGTTCAAGACAATCAGGCTCCACAAGATTATATATGAAGCCTGATTCTCACATGCTGGCGAACATCTCAATGCATAGGCAACACACTGGCATTCAGTGGCTTTGCACACTTTGCTTCATTTACTTGCAATCAACTCCATCACGACTATTCGCCAGGTAAACTCTGCATGCAGTCAATTACTATTCGTTCATCCTCTATTATCCATCCATGTCTCTCTGGGCTTGGAATGTCCGTTTCTTGCTCTAAACACCTTTTCCATATGCATGCTTGATGTTTAGCCCTCATAGCATGAAGCATAAGGATATCTTGACAAGGTGGAAGTTGACCAGCATCTACATCTTCTTTCATGAAGGAAGCATACATTTTGCACACGAACTCTTGCAACAATGCAAACAGTTCCTTAGACAGAACCCAATAACCCGGTGTAACGGTCAGTTTTTTCCCCAGTCAGTTTTTTCCCCGGGGAAAGAATGGGCTGGCCCATTCTTTCCCCGGGGAAAAAACTGACTGGTCAGTTTTTTCCCCCGGGGAAAGATTTGACTAGTCAATTTTTTCCCCACCCAGTCAGTTTTTTCCCCCCATGTTATTTTATCGGAAAAGGCTTGAAAATGATATATGTGTCATTGTGTAGTTAAATCAAATTAAATATCATTCTGAAATAGCTGTATTATAACTCTACCAACCTCAACACAGCACAAAAGTGCAGAGGGTGTAGAAGGATTTGATTATAAATGGTTAGCCTATTCAAAAAACAAAATGAGTATGTTCTTAATTCAAAATGGTTATTTGAATGGGTTAAAGGAAAATCGACCCAGTCTTTCCCCAACCCACTATTTGGAAGAATCAATTCACTAAGATAAAATACAAAGGTTGGAACACTTTGGAGGGAGATAACCAATAAACTTTTTGGTTTGAAAATTTGATTATCTCTTTGGAATGAGTCATTCATAAGTCTTCATATACAGTAAAAGAATAACATTAACTGAAAGACTGAAAGATAAATAGAAAGATCAGAACATTTTGGAGGGGTGAGGGGGGGGGTGGGGGGGGGGGGAAAGAGTGGGCCGGCCCAGTCTTTCCCCATCCCACAATGTAGCAGTACAAATAAAATGTTTGGTTTGAAAACTTGATTCTCTCTTTGGAATCTGCCATTCATAAGTGTTAATATACAGTGAAAGAGTAACATAAACCAAATGACTACAATTGTAACTGATCAATAGAAAGATCTGAAGAGTTTGGAGGGGGGAAAGAATGGGCCGGCCCAGTCTTTCCCCACCCAACAATGTAGAAGTACCAATAATCTTGTTGGATTGAAAACTTGATTCTCACTTTGGTATAGTTCTTTCATAAATGTTAAAATAGAGTGAAAGAGTAACATAAACCGAAAGACGAAACGATCAATAGAAGATCGAAAGATTAAGGAGGGGGGAAAGAATGGGCCGGCTCAGTCTTTCCCCACCCTACAATTACAAATAAACTTGATGGTTTGAAAACTTGATTCTCTGCTTGGTATAAGTCAAGAGAGTTCAGATACAGCAAAAGAATACCATAATCAAAAAGTCTAGAGGATAATTAGAAAGATCCCAACATTTTGGAGGGGGGAAAGAATGGGCCGGCCCAGCTTTTCCCCACCCCACAATGTAGAAATACCAATTAACTTGTTGGTTTAAAAACTTGATCTCTCTTTGGAATAGGTCATTCAAAATTGTTCAGATACAGTCAAAGAGTAACATAAACCGAAAGACTAAACAATAAATTGAAAGATCCAAGCATTATGGAGGGGGGGGGGGGAAGAATGGGCCGCCCAGTCTTTCCCCACCCAAAATTGTAGAAGTACCAATAATCTTGTTGGATTGAAAACTTGATTCTCACTTTGGTATAGGTATTCATAAATGTTAAAATAGAGTGAAAGAGTAGCATTAACCGAAAGACGAAACGATCAATAGAAGATCGAAAGATTAAGGAGGGGGGAAAGAATGGGCCGGCCCAGTCTTTCCCCACCCTACAATTACAAATAAACTTGTTGGTTTGAAAACTTGTTTCTCTGCTCGGTATAAGTCAAGAGAGTTCAGATACAGCAAAAGAATAACATAATCAAAAAGTCTAGAGGATAAATAGAAAGATCCCAACATTTTGGAGGGGGGAAAGAATGGGCCGGCCCAGTTTTCCCCCCCCCCCACAATGTAGAAGTACCAATTAACTTGTTGGTTTTAAAACTTTATCTCTCTTTGGAATAGGTCATTCAAAATTGTTCAGATACAGTCAAAGAGTAACATAAACCGAAAGACTTAACAATAAATTGAAAGATCCAAGCATTATGGAGGGGGGGGGAAGAATGGGCCGGCCCAGTCTTTCCCCACCCGACAATGTAGAAGTACCAATAATCTTGTTGGATTGAAAACTTGATTCTCACTTTGGTATATGTCTTTCGAAAATGTTAAAATAGAGTGAAAGAGTAACATAAACCGAAAGACGAAACATTCAATAGAAGATCGAAAGATTAAGGAGGGGGGAAAGAATGAGCCGGCCCAGTCTTTCCCCACCCCCTATTTAGAAGAATCATTTGGCTGAATGCTTGTAACTTGAATTTCTCCTAGAGATATGTCAATCATGAGTGTTCAGATTCAGTGTAAGAGTAGTTTAAACCAAGAACTGACAGATAAATTGAAAGGTTAGAACCCAATGGAGGGGGGAAAGAATGGGCCGCCCAGTCTTTCCCCACCCCACTATTGAGAAGGAACATGCAGTTAGCTAAATGCTTTCTTAAAGTGAATTTCTCCTTAGGACAAGACAATCATGAGTGTTCGGATACAGTGCAAGAGTAGGTTAAACCTTAAGACTGAGAGATAAATAGAAAGGTTAGAAAATAATAGTGGGGGGGGGGAAAGAATGGGCCGGCCCAGTCTTTCTCCACCCCCTATTTAGAAGAATCATTTGGCTGAATGCTTGTAACTTGAATTTCTCCTAGAGATATGTCAATCATGAGTGTTCAGATTCAGTTTAAGAGTAATTTAAACCAAGAACTGACAGATAAATTGAAAGGTTAGAACCCAATGGAGGGGGGAAAGAATGGGCCGGCCCAGTCTTTCCCCACCCCACTATTGAGAAGGAACATGCAGTTAGCTAAATGCTTTCTTAACTTGAAATTCTCCTTAGGACAAGACAATCATGAGTGTTCGGATACAGTGCAAGAGTAGGTTAAACCTTAAGACTGGGAGATAAATAGAAAGGTTTGAAAATAATAGGGGGGGGGAAAGAATGGGCCGGCCCAGTCTTTCCCCACCCCCTATTTAGAAGAATCATTTGGCTGAATGCTTGTAACTTGAATTTCTCCTAGAGATATGTCAATCATGAGTGTTCAGATTCAGTGTGAGAGTAATTTAAACCAAGAACTGACAGATAAATTGAAAGGTTAGAACCCAATGGAGGGGGGAAAGAATGGGCCGGCCCAGTCTTTCCCCACCCCACTATTGAGAAGGAACATGCAGTTAGCTAAATGCTTTCTTAACTTGAAATTCTCCTTAGGACAAGACAATTATGAGAGTTCAGATACAGTGCAAGAGTATGTTAACCCTTAAGACTGAGAGATAAATAGAAAGGTTAGAAAATAATAGAGGGGGGAAAGAATGGGCCGGCCCAGTCTTTCCCCACCCCCTATTTAGAAGAATCATTTGGCTGAATGCTTGTAACTTGAAGTTCTCCTTGAGATATGTCAATCATGAGTGTTCAGATTCAGTGTAAGAGTAGTTTAAACCAAGGACTGACAGATAAATTGAAAGGTTAGAACCCAATGGAGGGGGGAAAGAATGGGCCGGCCCAGTCTTTCCCCACCCCACTTTTGAGAAGGAACATGCAGTTAGCTAAATGCTTTCTTAACTTGAATTTCTAGATACAGTGCAAGAATCATGAGTGTTCAGATACAGTGCAAGAGTAGGTTAAACCTAAAGACTGAGAGATAAATAGAAAGGTTAGAAAATAATAGAGGGGGGAAAGTATGGGCCGGCCCAGTCTTTCCCCATCCCCTATTTAGAAGAACGAGTTAGCTAAACGGGTTTTAAAGTCGAAGATCTCTTTGACGTGTCATTCGAAAGTATTTCGATACAGTGAAAGAGTACAATAAACCAAAAGACTGATAGTAAAAGTGAATGGTCTGAACCCCTAGAAATCACAACCAAACAGCAATAAGTATGAGTACTTTTGAGTCCTATCGCTAATTTAATAGCGGCTTTTTAAATTTATGCAAAGAAATAATAATTCCATTATGATTTTTGAAATTATTAGGGGGGGGAAAAACTGACTGGGTGGGGAAAGAATGGGCCGGCCTATTTTTTCCCCGGGGAAAGAATGGGCCGGCCCATTCTTTCCCCGAGGAAAAAACTGACTGGGGGGTAATTCCGGCCTGTTACACCGGCATCCAATTTAGGTTACCTTGCATCCCCAGGACAATTTTTCAAGGGTGTCAATTTGTTCATTGGGACCCCCCTGGATGCGAAACGAAGGTGTCCTAAAAAAAATTGGTTTGGGCTATGTGAAATCGCATGGTTTCTATGGCAACCCATAGCGAATTTGAGAAGCGTGGTCTGCCTACAAAATTACTCATATCTCAGCTGTTTATTATCCTAGACTAATAGACTTAATACCAAATTAAAGCTTAGACATAGGCCTTTTATCCCCTTGTTGCATAAGCAAATTTTCTAATTTGCATATTCATAAATATTTATGAAAACATTGAAAATGTGATTCACGAATGGGGGTATACGTACAAGATCAATAATATCTCAGCTGCTTTTAGTCGTAGATTACTAAAATTTGTACTAAAATAAAGCTAAGACATAGGCCTTTTATTCCATGGGAAGTGCAAGGTAACCTAAATTGGATGCCGGGGTACACGCCTTATCCAATCCTTCCATGGCCTACTGCAGTCTACCTCTCTTCATAACAAGCTTCTAGCAATGATTTTTCCCTGACTACTAAAGACGCTGGGCCAGGCCACATAGGGCAGTCGGTAAGGTGTCTGGCTATAGATGTATGTCTGACTGCAGATCAGGGGGTCGCAAGTTCAATCAAGGCCCTGCATCATACTTTCGTGAAGATTGATCATGAAATTTCTACAGTCATTTTCCTCCCTTCCTCTGATTCATTCAAGAAGGGTTGTTGTCAGTTACAAGCGAAAGTATGTGCACGAATAACAGGTTAACTGCTCGTTCAAGCTTGCCCAGGTAAAAGTGTGGTTAGGTGAACTAACCATCCCGCCGTGACATAGCTGTTGACTTGGGACGTAAAGCAAGAAAACTTACAAACAAACAAAACTAAAGGTGCTGACTTAGTCGCAGCCGGTGAATGCGTGAAGTCTTTGTAAAGCTTTGCACCCCTCTTCACCAAGAGACTGCTCAACTTTGATAAAGTAAATGTGAAATAGTCTATTATTTGTTCCAAGTCAGATATACATATTGTCACTATCTGATGGAATACTGAAAGGCAAATGATAAACACATCGGTGTCTTCTGTCACAGTAACCATGGACCTATAGTTACTGGAAGCATATTTGGTGTGAAGAAATATACGTGCGTCAGCTACTTCTTGGGAGGTAGTAAGTTCATCAACAACCTCTGAGCCATCTTTAGTGACTTTGAGACACGTTTTCTCACATGTAATGCTAAGTATTTTCCTACCAAGCTGCGCTGGGCATGAATCATTCTCGATACTTGGCAAAGAAATTTGATATTTTACTTATGGACTTCTCAGCAGTCTCCTTCATAGTTCTATTATCTGACCAGTAACTATATTACCATGGGCTGAACCAGTAGCTTTTCCTCTACCCTCGCGCTCTGCTGTTTTGATTGAGTTGTCTTTATAGACATCAAATATACGGACCTACAGAAATAACCCATCATATATTTCAATGGTATTATTGATTTTTCATTCTGCACGCCCTAATACTGATCAGATTCTGATGAAATAAAGAGCATGTATAGCAAAACTAATGTGCTCAAGAAATGAAGATTTAACTTAATCATGCACATGCTGAATACTGTGTTATGAGGACGTCAACTTCAAACTTTGAAAAGCTATTTCTCTTTAAATAATGGGAATAATTTTTAATGTACAACCAGAACAAGAAAATACAATACAAATTTTTTCACTAATTTTGGTAGAGTTCTTTTAAATGTAACGTAAACATTTTTCAGACACCTTCTAAAATTCAAACGTTAATGAAAATTGCTTCTATATCATTATTTCTTATATCGACACTATCATTTGTTTACTTGTTGACAGTTTTTATATTCATTTCAGTTCCATGAAAGTTTTCTTAATTATTTTATTTTTGGAGGGTATCGTAGTTTACACTAAGATTTAGACAATAAAGCTACCACTCAGACACGTCCCCCAAATTTTTCCTAGCCTTTACATGTTCCTCTTATCAAAAAGTGTAGGGTGATTTGTTCAGCTTGGATGGTACCTAAACATCTAACATCTAAATCAGCTCATGGCCTATAATTATTGTTTTTGTTTTGATGCTTTATGTCCCAGTCAAAATAAAGATGCAAATATTAGACTGCATGTATGGTACTTATCAAATTTTTTGTCATAACCCGAATCATAAAGTTTCTACCATATAAGAATAGCTTATGCACAAAAATGACCCAATGTGTTCAATTGGCCCAGTGGTTTCACAGGAGAAAACGTAGATGGAGGTATGACCGGCGGACAGACCCCGGAGTCATTTGTATACTATTTAGCTCACCCATGATACTTCCACTAAGTTGTGCTAAAAATAACAAATAGTATAAACATAAAAAATCCAATTTAATATTTCCACATATTTTCCCTAAAGGTGCATACTAGCAATAGCATATATTATAAAATTGCAGGTACAGCACCATACATCCTGAGAACACAGTTTATCCCACAAAATACTACAAGCTCAAACATTTACAATTAACAGTCCATTTTCATTTTGGATATAAAAAAGCTGAAGTAAACCACAATGTAGTGTTACAGTGACATACTTCTGGCACAATATGGGCCTCCACGCGAGAAAACATGCCTTCAGGGGTTTGCAAACAACACTGGCGCAGACCAACCTGTGATCAGCGTTATTCGCTTTTTGGAAAGTAATATATGTAAACCTGCTACAGACGAAACTTCAATTTTAGAGCTAGTCTCTGTAGCTGATGAGACTGTTTTGAAACTCGCTTTGTCAGAAGCCCAGAAGACAGGTTTTCTCACGGCGAGTCCATTGGGTTCACTTGGCCTATCCAGCAGAAATTTAACTCTGCCTACTAGTGCCGTCTGCTGATAATATTTGCAAACAGTTTTGACTCAGATCAGGCCCGACCAGGATTCAAATTGCTTGATACTATGATGGAGTTGATGAGGGGGGAGGATACAAATACCACTAAAAGCGGGCCATCATTGCAACGCCAGCAAAACGCCATTTAAATGGCGTTTCGCTGACGTGCCGATGATGGCCCAACATAGAATGCTGGCTTGAACGCTAAAAGTGATTTTCAGAGGGTCCAGATCAGTATTGCTAAGAAACACTATATTTTGTGATTTTTCATGGGGTCCAGACCCCCTGTATCCCCCCTCTGGACCCACGCATGCTCGTCATGATTTTCTTTACAGTTTGCATAGTTGTCCTTTTGATTTGTGTTTCTACTCAGACAGTCACATGTTTAGCTATTTGGTGTAATACAATGGACTTGAGGTGGTTTATTGTAGATACCAAGGGGAACAGGATGACGGATTTTCACAATAGTATACATTACAGTCCCTGAAAAGTGTTAATCACAGTCCCTGAAAATTGTTTTAATCTCAGCAAACAGTGTAGGTTTGCTGAACTGGTACATGTACGCTCCACAGCATTGCTTCAGAGTCTTTACTGTTTGTCAAAGTACCTGGTTACAGTTTTACGGTACAGAATGGAATAATCTTCTCATCAGTTATCTTGAATTCCTATTGTTGTTATTGGTTATTTAAAAGTCCAGTCATCCATGTTGATCAGATTTTCTTTAATAAATAGTTGCTGCTGGATCAGAAAATTCACTGGTAATTATAAGTGTTTCACAGTTGTTTCTGGTCGTCATCATAAGGTCAATGGTCTAGCTGATTGTGAAGCAGCACAAACAAAGAATGTTGGAGTTCCTGAGTAACGTTTCTGAAATAAATAGAGGATCATGGAATATAAAATATTATCATGGTGAATCAGTAAAAAGCATAGACTTTCCAAATCACATACATAGAGTATCTTGCATGAGTGCTCATGTTTATTAAATTTATTAAACGAGTTGAGGAAAAGATTGCTTGCGGAGCATTTTATCTCTTTTTCCCAACAAGTTTAATAAATTCAATAATTCAAGAGCACGAATGTAAGATTATATTATCATATGACATAAAGATAACTTTGAAATCTTATTTCTGGCGTTAAAAAGGGTTATAATTCTTTTATTATGTACACAACGCTGTTATGGTCGTCAAAACGTGTCCCGTAAATCTGTAAACCACTAGTGGCTTATCGTTTGTTTGTTTTTTTGCATGGCGTTATTTCACCGTCGCGTCTTTATTTCACCGCCAGACGCGACGTCATATGATAAATGCTATTGTTATATGACTGGAGAAAACCCTGTTTCCTGATTGACCCAATTTGTCTTAAAAATCTTTATGTCTACCTGAAAACTGGCCTAAGCTGAAATGCAAGTTAATATTGAATGAAAACCAGCTTAAACTAGTTTCCAGAAGTTAAAATTATTGACACTTTTCTAATATCAATCTCTGAATAGCTATAAATAGCATGATGAGTATAAAACTAGCATGTGCTGCATAAAATTGACATGATTTGCTGTTTCACATCCCAACAGGTAAACTTAAGACATTCAAGAACTTTAACAACTGTTTTGTTTTAATTTTGTTTGTTCATTTATCTTTGCTTGAATAAACAAAATGTAAAAAAAGTTGTATTATTAAAGCTGCATAGTCTGTAACTTTTGATATTTTTCGAATTTTTTTTTTCTTTTTAAATCGTTTGTAAAAATAGAATTAAGTTATGTTTTCACAATAAATTTGTTCTCTATAGCTGAAAACTGCACGTAAAAGTGAATTATCTTATAAAACAGGTGTGTTTTTCTCTTGTTGGTAATTATTTGCGTCCCTCCAATAATTATAGACAGTTAATTTTAACATAGATGCTGTTGTTTTGATACTGATAATTTGTTAAGATTTACGAAATTGGTAAAATGTTTACCTGAATTTTAGTTATTTTACTGTGTTCTTGAAAAATAGAAACGTTAGTTATAGAATTAAAAGATCAAAAGTTACAGACTATGCAGCTTTAAATTTTATATTCCACATCTAGATAATTTCTATACATTTCAAAATGCAAAATACTACATTAAAAATATTTTAAATAACACTTGATAAACTTGTGAGAAAGTCCTTAGGTAGAATGTTGAACATGACTTTAACAACAAAAGTAAAAGTAGAAAATTTTCACACTTAGTTGAAAGTCATATAACAAAACAGTTATTGACTTCAATTTCGGTAAACATGAGGTTTTTTCTACCCTTAAAAGTGATATTCACCTCGGCCTAGCAGCCTCTGTGAATTATCACTTTTTCGGGTAGATAAATCCTCATGTCTACCTCTTTGAAGTCAATAATTGTATATTATTAATTGCAGAATGGGTGATTAAAGCACTTAATCTTAATGATATCATTTTCATATCAATTTTTGTTTGATTTGATTCTTTACGTCCACTCAACAATCTTTCAGTTATGCGGGACGGTTCTTCCTGGGTTTAACCAGTACTAAGCTAGGATAAATGTGTCTTGCTCAAGGACCACAACGCAGTGACGCCGGTGAGGCTCGAACCCGCTACCCTTCGGTCTCGAGTCAAGCACTCTACCAGTGAGTCACTGCGCTCCCTTTCATATCAAGATATAGAGATAAATTAACTGCAAAACTATTTTAAATATTGAGTAGATGGTGTTGTTTGCTGTTTACGATGCTTTTGTGTGTTTTGGGTTGCTGTTTTTTTTATGCCCCCAAAGGAACTTTGGGAGGCATATAGTAATCGCACTGTCCGTCCGTCCGTCAGTCCGTCCGTGTGTCCGTCCCGCTTCGTGTCCGGTGCATATCTCCTATATTCTTTGAGGTAGGAATTCCAAAATTGGTGTGTAAATGCATCTTGGGATGGCGGAGTGTCACATACCATTTTCGGGTCACTGTGACCTTGACCTTGAACTCTGACCTAGTTATTAGAATAATCGTGTCCGGAGCATATCTCTAATAATATTTGAGCTAGGAATCTCAAATTTGATGTGATGATGCATTTTGAGATGACAAAGTGTCGCATACCATAATTGGGTCACTGTGACCTTCAACTTGACCTATGACCTAGTTTTTAGAATTATCGTGTCCGGAGCATATCTCTTATATTATTTTAGGTAGGAATCTCAAATTTGGTGTGTGAATGCATCTTGGGATGGGGAAGTGTCGCGTACCATAATTGGGTCACTGTGACCTTGAACTTGACCTCTGACCTAATTTCTAGAAACTGCATTGTGTCTGGTGCATATCTCCTATATTCTTTTAGATAGGAATTCCAAATTTGGTTTCTTAATGCATCTTGAGATGACGGAGTGTCACACATACCATTTCAGGTCACTGTGACCTTGACCTCTGACCTAGTTATAAGAATTTTTGTGTTCGGAGCATATCTCTTATATTCTTTGAGGTAGGAATTCCAAATTTGGTGTGTATACGCATCTTGGGATGGTGGAGTCTCACATATTATTTTCTGGCCACTCTGACCTTGACCTCTGACCTAGTTTTAATAATAATTGTGTTAGGAGCATATCTCTTATATTATTTGAGAAGGAAATCCCAAATTTTGTGTGTGAATGCATCTTGGGATGGTTGAGTGTCTTGTACCATTTACTGGTCACTGTGACCTTGACCTCTGACCTAGTTTTAATAATAATTCTGTCAGGAGCATACTCTTTTATTATTTGAGATAGGAATCCCAAAATTGATATGTGAATGCATCTTGGGATGGTGGAGTGTCTTGTACCATTTACAGGTCACTGTGACCTTGACCTCTTGCCTAGTTTTTAGAAAAATCATGTCCAGAGCATATCTCTTATATTATTAAAGGTAGGAATCCCAAATTTGGTGGGTGGATGCAACTTTGGATGGTGGAGTGTCTCATACCATTTTTGGG
Source organism: Loripinus fragilis (assembly GCA_964019695.1). Lineage (NCBI taxonomy): Eukaryota > Metazoa > Mollusca > Bivalvia > Lucinida > Lucinidae > Loripinus > Loripinus fragilis. The sequence continues at coordinate 67,217,920 of OZ026516.1, forward strand.
TCACTTTGACCTTGACCTCTGACCTAGTTTGTAGAATAATCGTGTCCAGAACATATCTCTTATATTATTTGAGATGGGAATCCCAAATTAGCTGTATGGATACATCTTTATGCTGATGCTGATGTGTCGCGTACCATTTTTAGGTCACTGTGATCTTGACCTATGACCTAGTTTCTAGAATAACCGTGTCTGGAGCATATCTCCTATATTATTTGATGTAGAAATCCCAAATGTGATGTGTTGATTCCTCTTGGGATGGCGGAGTGGTGCGTACCTTTTTGGGTCACTTTGACCTTGACATTGACTTCTGGCCTCATTTCTAGGTTTATCGTGTCTGGAGCATATCTCCTATATTACAGCTAACTTTCCTCAAATGTGTCTTATGCTTGACCAATTCCTTTGGGGGCATTCGTCACGTGACTGTGACATTTCTTGTTTTTTTTTTTTGTTTTTTTTTTTTGTTCTTTTAAATATAGGAAGTATTTTCAAAATTTGGAGTATAATGATACGTCATATGAGAGGTTATGACATGCGTGATCTTGAACAATGTGCAATTTCATTGACTCCATTACGTTTCAGAAATCCATTTTTATCATCTTACGTGGTATGAAGTGTTATCGTTCTTAATGCCAAGTCTTTGACAGACGTCTCTGTTTCGTAGATTACTTTCATATCATTTATACTATTATTACATGATTTGTATTACTCAATATCCCTTCCACCAAAAAATAGAAAGTCAAATAAAAGCCAAACATAAAACTTAATGTCTAACATTTTATACACATTAAAGTAGAATAATAGGAACACGTTGAGATAAAATAATAATAAAATTATTTATCAAACATTTTTGAAACGATTTGTTCGTGGTCATTATGCATTATAAGAGTTTCACTAAGCAGGAAATCTCGACTTTGTATAGTCCAATTGATAAACAAGAATGGCATACATGTATGTACCCATCTGAACAGTAAAAATAGCTAAAGTATTAATGTTTCTCAATATAGCATACACGTAAACAAATAGTGTGGACCATGACGGGATGGCGGAGTGCTACATCACATCTGTGACCGCATTGTTTACCAAATCATACTTAGCCCTTTAACGTAAATAGTCAGCGATTGATGGCTTAAGTAATAATAAAAACAGAATGGTCTCAGCTGATATGTGCCATTCCTGGCGTCTCATCTGGATCCACACTGTTTGCTTATGTACCTGCAGATACATGTATCTAATCAACTGGTCATAAAAGAGGTTACATAGTCAGCAGAAATAGCCAGAGTATGTATGCCACTTAACATAATATGCACGAAAGCAAATAGTGTGGGCCCCGCTGAGAGGGGTTTGGAAGTCACATCGCAGCTTGAGCTGCACTGTTGACTTAAATCAAATGTTGTCTGCAATTTGACGCAATTAGTGGTTCATAGCGGTCTATAATATCTATAAAACAGTGCAGGCTCTGCTGATGTGTGCCAAATGTTGCATTTTATCTTGTTACATTTTGTTTGCCAAAGTTCCACATTTTGTCTGAATAGGAATCCATACTAGAAATAAAAATCAGTATTTCATAATAATTAATTAAAGGGAAGCATGGAGTGAAGACTCATACTAGATGTGCAAATGGTGGCATCTCGTCTGACTCTGCACTGCTAACTAGCACCTTATCCTAAGAGGAGGATATGCATACATTTTCTAGCACAATGGCTTATATTATATGTTATCTTTCATTGTTTCTGACAAATACACAAAATACTATGGAAAAAACATTTTGGAATGAATCTATGTGCAGTTGCTGTAAAATGAAAGCAGATTTAACAAGGTTCGATAATTGAGTAAAATGGTCATACTATGTACATACAAATACATATAGAACGGGAGAGGGGAAAGGGATACACTGTTCGCTGTAAAAAAGTATCTCAAAAAAAGTAATGTGTGTATTGCTCAGGAGCCTTATGGCTTGTTGCAAATGTTATTTGGTATTTTTGTAAGGTCTGTGGAGGATGGCCTCGAGCCTTCACAAACCTATGACGAGGTAAATAAACTTCTTCTTCTAATAAATGAACATATAGATGTTTGTTGTGTACAAGGAGATAGCATTAGCACATAGCTACCCAATGAATTCACAGCAAAGAATTATACCTGTAAGGATCAATGCACAAGCCAATTAATTAGCTTGTGCATTGACCCATACAGGCATAATTCGCGTTCAAAGGTTTTGTCAGGCACTGGGGTATAATAATTCCTATAATATGTTAACCTAAAAGCATGGCTCATGTAGTACGAAGAATTACCTTTATATGCCCTAATGCTTCAGCAACTGACTCTTTCTTCAGTAACGTGACTGTACAACCACCAAACCCTCCACCTGTCATCCTAGACCCGTATACACCTCCAACTTCCATAGCTGCCTCGACCAGTTGGTCAAGTTCAGGACAGGAAACCTCAAAGTCATCCCTACATAGATCCAGATAAGAAAAAATTATAAGCGTGAAAATGTAAATATTTTCTTACCCATCAATTAAAACTTATGTTTGAGTATCCACAACATAAAATTTGGATGAGAAATAAAGAAAATATTCTCCAATATACGTGTTCTTATCTGGAGGCCAGCCCTAAATTTAAGATAAATTTGTTTCAACAATTAGCAACAACTCAAAAGATTTATCATTCTGGACGATCAGCTTTGATTCGTGCAATAAGCAATGACATCTTTAGGCACACAATAAATTATATATGTTCAACTGAGGAAAATGTTCGAAATATGAAATATGTGTAATTTTGTTCGATTTGATTTTGATTTGATTCTTTACGTCCCAGTAAACATTTTTCAGCCATGTCAGGACTGGTCTTCCTGGGTTGAACCAGAACTAAGCAAAGGACAAGGTTTCTTGCTCAAGGACACATGCAGTGCCTCCGGTGAGGCTCAAACCCGCAATCCATCGATCCAGAGTCAAGCACTCTACCACTGAGCCACTTTGAACTTAAATAATTTTGTACTGGTTTCACAGCACAGACCTATCACACAATTTCAATCAGTTCATTTTCAACATCTTGAAAACATTGGCAAAGTGCATATGTATGTTGACTGCACAATAATTGCTTGCATTGCAACATTTATCAGCATTATAATTAAAACATTTGAGAGTTCTTAAGCAAGAAAAACATTATTTGTCAGCATTTTAGTTTATGACCGATTGAAATTTAATGCTCAAATATTGACATTTTCAAAGCAGGCCTTTAATGAATCTTTAGATCTTTGCAACCGTTCATAGCCTCATGAATTACACAAATTTGATTGACAGCTGCCAAGCTCACGTGTCCATGCGATTCGCTTCATGCATCGTACTCATTCCCCAGAATTGATACTGGTGTTATGATTGACATTGAGCCACACCTGAGTCGCATGTGCAAAACAAGCCTCTTGTTTGCGCCATTTGCTGTCTGTGTTCAAGCTGGCTGTTCTGCTTTTCCATTTTAAGCTCCGACTAAACTGTTGATACGAATATATTTTAAATAAAAACTGTTTTAAATTCTAAATCAAAAATATTTTTTATATTTTTGATATTTATAATGAAATGTAAAATAAGCAATAAATTCAATTTGTGAAATGTTCATGGAATCATGAATACTTCGGGTCTCTTGCAAAGTTAACGTGAAGCCCGAAGAGGGGTTTGACCACCCTAATTCTTTTAATACTTTTAATACTTTTTCATTACTAGTGATTCTAAAAGCACCAGTGCATAATAAACTGGCTTTTCTTTGTAGTTTGTCAAGTCCGGTTGGCTTTCATACATGGTACAAGAATCATAAATTACATCACAATAATCAAGTAATGGGCGTATCATGCTTTTATATAGCTTATCAAGACAGCTTCTTGGAAGGATATGTTTTGACCTTCGCATAATTGAGAGTCTTTTTCGGCTTTTGCCAGTATTTCATTTATATGGTAAGACCAAGACATTGTATTGCTTATTATTAATCCCAAGTGTTTGTGATGGTTTGCTTCAGTGATTTTGGTATCATTTAAAAATAAGTCGGGATGTCTTCCACGAGTTTTTTTCTTGGATACTATGATATATTCAGTCTTTAATGCATTAAATGAAATTAACCATTGCGAACCATAAAAAGAAAGTTTGAGCAGATCTTCGTTTATTACTTTGAAAGCTTCATAGTTGTCTAGGCATTTTTGAATGGATGTGTCATCAGCAAACAAGTTGACGTTGCATTGCAGGCCATTTATAATATCATTTATATAAATCAAAAATAGTAATGGCCCTAAAATTGAGCCCTGAGGAACGCCAGTTTGGAGGTATTTTAATGACGAGGATATGCCATTTATCACGACTTTTTGGGATCTAGCGGTAAGATAATGCTCTAACCAATTATAAAGAGTACCAGCGATTCCAAGCTGACGTAGTTTGAATAAAAGGCCCTTGTGCCACACTTTATCGAAAGCCTTTGATACATCCAAGAAAACGAGGCAAGTATCTTTGCCGTTATTAATATCCTGATATATTTGATGGACAATTTTTAAAAGTTGGTTTACTGTAGAATCTTTCCTTTTAAAGCCAGAACTTTGTTCGATGAGTAAATTATTATCTATAAGATATTCGTAAAGGCGTTTATAAACAATTTTTTCTAGAATTTTTGAGGAGCTGCTAAGCAGTGAGATTGGCCGGTAATTTGTTTTATCAGATCTGTTTTCTTTTTTAAACACTGGGCATACATTTGCTTGCTTCCATTGAGTAGGGAATCTACCAGTTTGAAGCGATTTGTTGAACAATTTTGAGTAGGGCACACTCAGAGGCTTGGCACAATGTTTAAGGACCCAGTTTCCAACACCATCTGGACCTGAAAATTTGTGTGTATTGACTCTACGTAATAAGGATTTAACTTCTGTTTCATTTGTGGTTACGCTATCTAATCTGGTTTCGGTCAGGTAGTTAAAATTTGGAAGGTCTGGAATTTGAATATTTTCAAGAAAGGACGATATGGATGCAAAATAGTTGTTGAAAACGGTTGCTTTTGAAAGTTTATTGGGTATAACTTGGTCGTTTTCAATCAGTGGAGGTATGGACCGATCTGAATTACAGCCTAAAATATTTTTGGACAATTTCCAGAATGTCTTAACATCTAAGTTATCTTTACTTAGATTACTTATCATTTTCTGTTCGTATCTTTTGATAGCATTTCTTTTTGCAATATTTGCCTCACAGCGTGCGATATTAAAATTTAATTTGTCAGCTATTGACTGAGTTCTTTTGAATTTTTTAAAAAACCTATTTCGTCTGCGAAAGAAGTAACGTACCTCATTCGACATCCATGGCTTATCAGTTGTTCGTATAGTAACAGTTTTATGTAATATATGTTCTTGGCAAATAGATTTGATCAACGAATTATTAAAACTAAGAATATCATCAACGTCATCATATAAAGCATAGGACGTATCCCAAGGGGCACTGTGCATAGATTCGTTGATTTCATTTATATTGGTTGCTTTATAATCCCAAACTGTGCGTTTAAATGCCTTGGTTTTGTATGTAGATATATCTAATATACAGTGAATTGTACAGTGATCAAGATTAGCTAAAGGGGAGCTTACGCCTGAATGATAACAAAGGTGAGGACTATCGGTAAAAATCAGGTCAAGAAGGGTAGCGGTATCTCCAACGTAACGTGTCGGTTCATTGATTAACTGATTGTACGAATTTAATTTAGCTAAGTCATACAGCTTCCTTCCGAGTTCACTGGTACAGTGGTCATCGTCCCAGCTATTGCATTTATCGTTAAAATCCCCCATTAAAATTGTTACGTCTGATCGCAACGTCTTGACGTTTTCAAGCGAAAGTTCGAGCTCATTAAAGAATAAGGTTGCATCAGTTCGGTTTTGCCCAGGAGGGCGATAACAAACCCCAATTAATAATGTTTTGTTGTTTGTGGTGATTTCAAGCCATAGCAGTTCAATTTTCTCACTCGATAAGTCAAAGCGTGGGATTACCTTAATATTATTTGATACGTAAAATGCTACCCCTCCACCTCTGCTGTTAGGAGTTTTACGATCTTTACGGAATATGGTATAATTGGGCAGATAAAGGTCACTACAGTCATTTTGAGTAACATTTCACCAAAATAAACAGAGTATGTAGCCTTGAGTAAGTGTACTGACCTGAGGGAGTTATGACTTTCTATCATAAGTTCACCAAACCTCTTGTAATTATTATTCTCTAATGCCGTGGCAGCCTCCTCTGTCCGTTTGATCTCACCAATCACGTGACGTGCACGTCGGTATGTGACAGATTCAAGGGTTTTCTCTGATTCTAGAAAGTTAAGAATTAACACATTCAAAATATATAAGAACTTGGAGTGCTGGGTCCAAAAAGTAATCACTTGAGCCGATCTGTATCTACAACTGCAAGTCTAACACCAGATAAGAGGGGCAATTATAGAAGGAATTTCTTAACTATCAGCAAAAATAATATGTTATAGGTATTCAAAAGTACTGTCTCAATGAGGCGGTAATTTTGAGCACCCAAAACATTTGTTTAAACCTATGGCAATCTTGGATACTGGCTATTAGGCAAAAACATATTCGAAGTTGACTGAGATATAATAGCAACGCATATAATAAGAAATATGGAAGAAAATGGCTGATAAATGAACTCAAAAGCAAATAAATATGAGGTGGTCATTTTGGTGTATATACACTGAGGGAAATAAGTTTAGCAATATACATTGGAGAATCACAGTTCAGATGAAATAGGATTTTTAATTTTATAATATCAAAAATATGTACGAGAACGATGACAGTAACCCGTCGACATTTCAAATCATGTCAAGCCCGATTTTAAGTTCCTTTGCTAAAATAGTATATCTGGCTATAGCGCGAATAGTTTTCTGCTAAAATTTGGTTTTTCCGCCAAATGTTTAGATCTAAAAGCAAAATATTGAAAACCGGTTTAAAACTGAATGTTCTGTTCACCCTTTTCGTACAATTTTAGTTGCACCTTTGGATGAGCGTTGAATCACGGGCGTACACGTAATAAGGCCAATTATTGAATATACATACGTCGCTGTAGTATATACCGTGTAGTCCCTTCATAACACTGTATCTGGAGTCGATAGCAATAGGCCATGTTAAGCGAATGGTGCTATAAAGGAACAATTTTGCAAAGGAACTATAGGAAAGTGGCCAATTTCATGGTCATTCTACTTTAGTTTGTGAAATATACTTTGTGAAATTCATGGTTAGAAAATATAGGAGCCACAATATGACTGTGTTATGTCCAGATGAGGTGTGTTATAAAGGGACTGCACTATACCTGACAGCTGTTTCTCTGTAGCATCTCGAAGACTCTTTAATCCCATTGTCTTGGCGGCAGCCTCACACTGGGCTCGTCTGCTGGCATATTCTCCAGCGTCAATCTCGTGTTTCACGTTAGAGTTGGTTACTAGGACAACAACATTGGGATCCGTGAGTGGAACCAGACGACTCTCTAAGGATCTGTCAAAGAAATAAGATAAATATATGAATATTGGTTTCGCAGAACCACGAAATCATGAGATTTTGGTTCTTATCGCATATCACAAAAGCCCCGTTTAAGCGCCCATGCTGACGTATCCAGCGGGGCTAGGTATGTACTGGCTCAATTATATTGTATAGGGATCAAAAAGTAAGTGAGTATGATCAGGAAATACCACAATCACACAATGAAGACCAACCCACAGCACCTATGCATTAACATCTGCTGGGCCACGAGGGTGGTGTTGTAACCCGAGCCTGAAAGGCACTACTGCTAAGTCATGCTCACTTCAATGTACGTTATTGTTGATGACGTCATTTTTGTGACTACTCATAATGCGTATACGTTAAGTCAAAAAGCTGTGCATCATTAGCACGTGAATTGCCTTGTTAATACATGGATTTGCGCCGGTTAAAATATGACTGCTAATAGCGTGCGACAGGACTTTTATGCAATAATGGGTGTTAATATTTTATTCTTTGACAAGCCTCAGTGAATACTGGAAATTACGATGTACATTTTGTACTTTGATGAATAGTGTGGACCCCGATTAGTATACCCCATCTCCTCAGTAAGTGAACTGTCCACTTAGAAAAAAAGATCTCCAGAGACAGCAGCCATAACATCAGATTTAGGTACCTTTGGCATACGCACAAAGGCCTCCAATAAACGCACATGATGACGTGTCCAGCATGGTCGGGAACTAAATTTTAATCTAAGTCTTCATCTACATCCATATACGTGTACTTCGTGTATGTGAGTGGCAAAGGCTCTGCGCGTTTTGTGCAGACTGGTCATAGCCTTCGTTGCTCGACAAAGCGCTAAGTTCCAAAAATATCATGTGCTGGCCGGATAGACGTTTTCCCAACCACACCCAGAATGTTATAATATCGCAGCTATCAAGGTGGTTATACCTGCAGTCTATGAGGAGGGCGTGGTTTTCTTCTCCCATGATAGAAATAAACTGATCCATGATACCGCATGGCGCAAAAGCATATGTATGTTCTGCCTTCTGGCATACTAGAGCCTTGTCCTTCTTACTGACGTCTGGTGAAGCTCCGCCAAGCTGTTCAATGAACGTGTATGTGCCAACCTCTAGGGAGGCGGAGCTAGATACGCCTCCTCCCAGTGGGACAGACGAGTTGATGACGCAGTCAAACGCTGGAACTGTGCCTGTAATGAATTGAATACCATTTTTAACCCTTAATGCGCCAATCACAACAAAAGTTGTCTGCTTCTCTAGTCTGCTGAAATGTTTAAGAAGCCTCTATGGCAAACAGTGTTGACCCATATCAGACTGCTCCTATAGGAGCGGTCTGTTCTGGGTCCACACTGTTTGCTTCTATATTTAATTTGTCAGTAATGATAGGTAATTATTTGCAGCAGACGACTTCAGCAGACGACATTTTCAGATGCATTTTTTTTCTTGGCGCTTTAAGGGTTAAATGCTCCAACTCAAAATCAAAGTATGGGTTAATGGTATTCCATTATTTAGTATTATCCTTTTAACGCCTCCTGCCCACCAAAAGATAATTTACACTTTGTGTATGCAGTGGCGGATCCACAGGGGTTCGGGGGCACCCTCCCCACCCCCGTTTTTAAATATCCAATGAAAATGTAATAATTTGGTCTCAGTGAGACCAAATTATTACATTTTCATGGGATACTTAGGGGAAATGAGATAAAATCAGCAAAGCGAACCCCAACACCTTAATATATGAACCCCTTTTTCGGAAATCCTGGATCCGCCCCTGGATTCTTCCTTCTGATATGATACAATAAATCTGGATGCTCCATTATATCGAGGGATCACAGGTTATTAATTCTAAAGTCTTGGATCCGCGCGTATTTTTAAACAACCCTCGTGTGTCATTATGTCATCATAGCTTTTGGCAAACTTTCTCAAGTTGTATTTGCTGTCTTAAATTAAGTTCAAGAGTTGTCAAAATGATTAAGTTAATCAATTTGACATAAATGTAGCCTTTAAAGAACCATAGGTATTTATATGAGCATATAAAAACGGTCCAACATCGGACCTGGGGAATGGGTACATGAGCGGATCCAGAGTTTTGTCAGAGCGGGTCCAACTTTGACAACGGTCTTTTCTTTAAGAGTTGATGAGAGGCGAGAGGATCCAAATACCACTAAAACCGGGCTATCATCGGCCCACCAGCGAAACGCCACTTAAATGGGGTTTCGCTGGCGTTAATGACGTTTCAATGGCGGGCCGATGATGGCCTAACATTGAATCCTGGCTTGGTAGCTTTTTGATTTTCATTTTAATAATGAAGAAATGGGCGGTCTAAATCTACCAAAATCACATAAAAAAAACACTTATTTGTCTAATTTCAGATTTAACAACAAAATCAACACGGAGCGTATCTGGTGCCAAAAAGAGGTTGAATCAGATCAGATTTTTGTGCAAGTTAATTACAAAATGGTTGGTAAAACCTGGCAATAAGAAAAAAAGTGTGTCTAGATTAGCTCTTCGTATTACTTTTTAAAGGTCTCCAAAAGGTATTTAGACATCCCTTTTGCAAAGATGTCTTACACACCTATTTAGACTTCATGCGCCATGTTATCCTTTTGTAAATGTAAAATGTATGTATGTACGTATACATGTATACATGTATTTGTGGGGAGATTTATTAACTTTGTTCAACTCAATGCAAGCTATATTCGTACTCTGAATGTTTAATGCTTTATAAATTTATTTTATGTTATGTTATGTTTTGTTATGTTATTACCTTTAAAATGGGCTATCACCCCTTTCACGTAATTTGCCCATTTAGGTGTGCCAACAGGCGGTGGGTTGTCAGGTGACGGCGCCGCAAACTCGACATATGTCGGAGTATCAACTCCGGGGGCTAGAGTCAATATTCGGCATACTGCTTTGTCCGTTTTGCGTCCAACAAACACTGTAACAAGAGGCAAAGCCTGAAAAGAGAGAAAATGACATACCATTTTCTACGTAGTAAGCGCACTGTTTGTACCCTTTTTTCAAAATGTGGTACCCTATTTAGGAACTAGATGACCTGAAGGTCCTGAGGCGCTCACCTGATCTCCTTAATAATGTTAAAATAGGTCTAGGTCAACTACAGCTTATAATGAAACAAATTTTGTTTTTACCATATACATTTTGGTCAAGTAACCTAAACAATCTAATGAATTATCCATCAAACAGCCCAGTGATTTCTGAGAAAAAGATGTTTTGATTTCTGAGAAAAAGATGTTTAGACAGGTATGTGGCAGTCCAAATGAGTGGCCTTGGATAAAAGGTCACAGGTCAGCTTGACATTTGGTACTTAATAAACCATTGTCTCAATAGGTTTAACTATTATGATTTCCCCTCAGTTAGAAAATGAACATTTTAAGATTTTCTCCATATAAATGCTTTAGGAATCAAATTTGACCTTGCCATAAAGTAGGTCAAGGTCAACATAGATTCATCATTTGTGCTTACCTGGTAGGGCCCACATCCCCAATCCTACATACCAAGTCCCAAAGCCAATGGCCTTTTGGTTCCAGAAAAGAAGAAAAGTAAAGAGTTTTTACCATATATGGGCATGGTGGCCATGTTTTTCATGTGACCATAACAATTTGTATAAGTTTTGGCTAACCAATCATAAGGAGTTTTCATATGAAATTTGGTTTCAATTGGCCAAGAATTGTCTGAGAAAACTATGTTTTAATATGTTGATGGGACTTCAATATAAGTGACCTTGGCTGAAAGGTCAAAGATCAACCTTGACCTTTGAAACTTATTTATAGACACTAGATTGAAGATATCAAGTGAGAATAATGACTTTGGCTTCCACAGTATTCAAAAAATCAACTTTTCAAAAAAATTCCCATTCAAATGCATTTGGAAGCAAACTTGACCTTGACGTTAAGTAGGTCAAGGTCACCCTAGGATCATCATCATTTGAACAAACTTGGTAGGCCCCACATCCCCAATTCTACATACCAAGTCTCAAGGTCACTGGCCTTATGGTTCTTGAAAAGAAGATTTTTAAAAGGTTTTTACCATATATGGGCGTGGCGGCCATCTTTGCCATGTGACCAAACTATTTTGTAAAAATTTTAGCTGACTTATCATAAGGAGTCTTCACATGAAATTTGAGTTCAATTGGGCCAATGGTTTGTGAGAAAACTATGTTTTAATATATTAATTGGACCACAATATGAGCAACCTCGGCTGAAAGGGCAAAGGTCAACCTTGACCTTTGAAACTTATTTATAGTCATTGTCTCATTAGTTTCAACATATCAAGTAAGAATAATCTCTTTGGCTTTAACAGTATTTAAAAAATCTACTTTTCGAAAAATTCCCATTTAAATCTATTAGGAAGCAAATTTGACCTTGACGTTAAGTAAGTCAAGGTCAACCTAGGATCATTATTTGAACAAACTTGGTAGGCCCCACATCCCCCATGCTACATACCAAGTCCCAAGGTCATCGGCCTTCTGGTTCTGGAGAAGAAGATTTTTAAAGGGTTTTTACCATATATGGTCATGGCGGCCATCTTGGTCATGTGACAAGGAACCTTTGAACAAACTTTCGTTCCCCCGTCCTAAGGAGTCTCCATATGAAATTTGAGCTCAATTGGCCCAGTAGTTTCAGAGGAGAAGATGTTTGAAAATGTTGACGGACGGACGGACGGACGGACGGACGACGGACGCCGGAGTCACTGGTATACTAATAGCTCACCTCGGAGCCTTCGGCTCAGGTGAGCTAAAAACAGTGTAGATTTAGGAACCACATCGTTTTCCATCAACACAAATCATCTTTTTATAAAGCAGAGTTAAACGTGTCTAAAGCCCCATTCTCACTGTGCCGGTGTAGCCACGGTTCATCCCGATGCAGGACAGCCGGTATACCGTGATGCACCGGGACACATTTCATAAAAATAAATTGCGTTCTCACTGTGCCGACGTTACCCCGGTATAGCCCCGGTTCTCGAGAAAGCAAGACGCCGGTTGAGCCCCGGTTCACCACGGAGCACTTACGGTGCAGCACGGTGGAGCCACGGTTCGTGCCGGTATACCCCGGTGTTACCCAGGTTGTTTACGGTGATGTCCCGGTAACTGCCGGTTGCGCCACGGTTACATGCCGGTAGGGCCACGGTTGCGTCCCGGTGCTACTCTACACTATAAAACCAGGATAAAAACGTGGAGTAACATCAGTTTTCTTCTGTCTCTATCGCATAACAGTTATGACACAAATTGGACTGCACATCCATATACGAGTTACTAGAGGAATCATGATCTGAGTAGCGAAAGTAAAATTGCCTAGTAACCTCGCAGCTCAGTTGCATGACAAATAAGCAGAAGCAGACCTGTTTTCTTACGACGAGGTTTAAATGTTGTTGATCTGGGCCCAGAATTGCAATGCCTTCTTACAGTTAAGGAAGACTTAATTTAAGTCTTGATACTTCAACATGTACATTAAATGCTTAATAAATTGCCAAGACCGATGCAGTACTCATGGTCAAAGATATCATTGTGATCTACAGAAAAAACGAAACTATTTTGGTTTTAATCAGTTTGGAAACGTTATTTTTCGCATCCTGAAAATTCAATTCTTAACTTAAGTACTCCTTAACTTTAAGGATACATTGTAATTCTAGGCCCAGATTGTCTTGCTTTTTCGTAAAAAAATATATAAACACTTTGAGCGGGGCATGTGATTTCCAACAATGTGATATTTTGAGAAGTGTAGACTCAGACAAGCCTGTGCAGTCCCCAATTAAGCTGTAAAGTTGTTCGGTCAGTAGCTTAACAGTCATAGAATAATCAAGCGACAAGCAAAGGCTCTGATCAGACTGCGCCTAGGCGCAGGCTGGTCTGAGGCTTTGCTAATGGCAACTACCATATTGTTGGAGATCTCATGTCGTGGCTCATATATGCTTGACTCTTCAGTAATTATAAGTGCATTTATTCATATTTAGCTTTGTAAATGAGCACATTTATACTGCTGACAATTTAACCAACTTGTCACGAATGGACTTTCCCATCCTTATCATTTGGATGAATCTAATTTCATTTTAGGTGCAGCAGGAGTGACTTTTCATTTTTATTTTGCATTTTATTACATATACATAGGCAGTGGAACCACACGGTTTATCACGGTGGAGACACGGATGTTCCCGGATTACGCCGGTATCGCCCCGACGCCGTCCCGGTGGAGACACGGTTGCTCCCGGCGTCTTCCCGGTTTATCACGGTATTTGACAGCCTTCCCGGTTACTCCCGGTGAGTCCCGGTTGTTTTAAACATTTTAAAACAACCGGGGACATGAGCCGGTTTAACACGGTTCAACACGGTTCATCCCGGATCTCCAAGGTTGTCCACGGTGCCGCCACGGTTGTGACACGGTTCATCACGGTTCATCCCGGATCATCAAACCGGGGTGAACCGGCATCTTAAACCGGGACAGTGAGAACGGGGCTTAAAGCGACCACTCAAAAAGAAGATCAAATATCGGTTTTCAAGACCGCGGATTAACGCTTAGTGCAGGTTAAAAGCATTGCCGAATGCTCGAAGAGAGATACACAGTAAAACCTGTGTAAAACGGCCACTCTAAAAAAAACTGAAAATTGGTTTTCAAGTCCAATTATCGCTTATGCAGGGCAAAAGTATTGTAGAATGTGACCATTCTGCAATACTTTCGACCTTCATTAAGCAACCATGTGTCATCGAGACCTTCGTTTTGTCTACTTTGAGAGGTTGTTTTCCACAGGTTTTACTGTACACGGACCGCCGTTTTCTCTTTTGTCCTGGTGTGTCTAGAGATTTTAATTTGTGAAATAAATGCCCAAAGCATTTCGATTTTGCTTTGGCCGTATGCAAGTTATTTGTGCAAATACATGTAAGTCATGTCCTAAGAAAACCTGTTTTCGCTGTAAGTGAACAAATGTGCTGATCACCTGGCACATCCACACACAGTCCGATCGGCATCATTGTGTTCACGGTCTGAAAATTGTAATAGATGTACATCATGTATAATTATGTGGATTTTAGCTAGTATTTGTAGCTGGGTTGAATTTAACCTGATTACAAATATAGAAGACAGTCATAGCTCTTGTCGTGACCTCACTGAAATCGTTTTGGGGACAATGCTGTCTTAATGATGTCCTCTGAATGCGCTGGTACATATTGCTACTATAAAAATGTCACTTCGCCGAAAATGCCTATGTACGAGTTTTAGTACTGTTATGCTATGTTAGTGCTTGATATAGACTGCGAATGTGCCTATCCACAGTTTCGCTATACAAAAAGACGGCTTCGCCCCGCGCACGTTTGACAATTTTTCTCTGCCTTCATTTCAACTGTATGAACCCTGATTGTAAACATGCTTAAAAAGTAAATAGATAAGATAATGAAAGGTTAACAATTGTAACAAACATTTCTCACGGCTCAACCAGTGAAGATCCGGGTCAGTCTTGAAACCTGTCTAGAAATGCTGCTGTATTCTCGAGCGATAGAGATTCCTTGTTTATCCGAGTCTCCACTTGACACATGGGGCTTTTTCATCATGTAGTAGTGGTTGAAGTGCCTTTGAGATTTGAGGCGTGTCACAAAAGTACTTTTGTCACATGTACATGTCGCATGCTTTTTGTCGTCTGCTTCTTTTTGCATTGTTGTTGTTGGTGTGTTTTGTTATGTTTCTTTATACATATACTTTTTTCTTTTAAAAAGGAGAATAACTTTTGTTCTAAAAAATAATAAGGACCATGGGACACTTCTCCACAAATACTTATAAAATCGCAGGTGATAATTCTTTTGTCAAAAGCATTTTTAAAAGCAATTACTATTACTTCATACTAGAGAAGCAGGCGTAATAAATTTGAAACTCTTTTCCGCCTTTTCAAAGATTTTCAACTTGGATAAATTTTAAAACAACATATAAATCATGAACCAGTGACCTATATGTAGCTGCATGAACATACATTCTGCACTTTGTAATCTTGTTTTAAAGATAGGGTCAGGTCATTTCTTTCTGTTTTTATTTAATTTTTAACTAAGCTTATCAGAAAGTAGGGTGATCAATTTCGTGCGTGTCCAGGATGTGAATGGTTTGACTATTTGGTTGAAAGATAATCATTTCCAGCCCACCCACTGCACATATAAAATAATATGTAGCCCCAAATAGTATTCCATCACTATGGATTCGCACCGAGGGACCGTAAATCTACTTTATTTTCCAAAAGTTAGTACTTGTGGAGTAAAAAAAACTGGAGGCGTGGAAAAATCGACCAATCATATTCATAGTGGCCTTGATCCTGATTGTAAATAAAACACTCAATTATGTCTCAAGGACTTTCTTTTATAATAAAGCTTCAGACTCAATATATCTATAATTTTGATTTTCAACTTAATAACATGATTGAACACAACCTAAGAAACATTTCTATCGCTGTATCTGTGTACGTTTCATTCAAAAAAGTAACAGAAAGTAGCTTCATATATTGCGCAATAGTTGCATCATCAATAGTGATTTGTACGCAAACATTATAAAATTCAAAATGAATATGATCGAACATATAATATATAATACAGGGGCAGATCCAGGATTTCTGAGAAGGGGGTTCATATGTATTTATAAATGGGTGGGGGTTTGTTCTGCTAATTTCATCTCATTTTTTTTAAGTATCCCATGAAAATGGAATATCATTGAGACCTACTTTAATTCAGTGAGACCAAATTATTTCATTTTCATAGGATATCAAAAAACGGGGGGAGGGGGGCAGGGACGTGTGTGGGGGGGGGGAAGGGGGGGGGGGGTTCAAGCGAACCCCACTGGATCCGCCACTGTAAACCTAGATCTACCAAATCAGAACACGCGCAACTTTATTCCCCGCTTTATTCTCTAATGTTTTGTTTTGTTTATGGGGGCTTGGTATAGCCACAGATTATCCGTTTTATACACCAAACAGACATACAATAGAAAACGCACACTCTTACCATGGGAAAAACGAATCCATCACAATAATCGATATGCTCCCCTATCAGGTTAACTCTCCCGGGGGCACATGCTGCAACCTCTGGACTTGAATCAAACTTGTCCTTGAATCTATCACAGGCTTCCTTTAACAAATCCTCAACCGGAGGAATTTTAGCTTGGAGATCAGCCATTTTCTTCGTACACGTTCAATACACTTTCAATATGTGTATTGAAAACTAACAGCTCTGTGTGTTGACTGTAAAGCTTTTTATGAGGGTAAACGAGTATAACGATTTGTGATTGTGTAGGCTATTGTAGAGAAGAGAGGGCGGGTACAATATTAATATGGGCGATACCAATATTTTATTTCGAGTGGGTGAAAAAATCAGTATTTTTCACGAGTGCGTAGCACGAGCGAAATTGTTGATATGTTCACCACACGAGATGGAAAAAATGTGCTTTTGTTATTTGCAGAAAAAAATAAATTGTCTTTTTTCATTTTTAATCAAAGTCGTTTATCGTCAGTTTTGACCTTTCCAACGTATTTGTTGCGTATCATATTTGCTAAGAATTGCATTTTAGCGTATGAAGTAAAACAAATCGGCCTTCTAAAAAGTCACGTCATAGGGTTTGAAATTGACGTCAACGCGTCCGTAGTACCTATAAGCCTTCATTTATATATGTTAAATATAAACTTTTTGAAAAAGTTGTAGTCCCTGCTAGAATGTTCAGAAGGCTTTTTTCGCTACAGTGAATTATTGCACCTTCCATGTTCCAATCATGTTTAACGTCAAATATCTCGCAATACTCAATGCACAATGCAAATGCTTACTGGTGCAATTATAAAGCAAGTTATTGTATGTTTTGCGTTTGTTTCGGCGATAATCCACTCGCTAAAGCCCGTTGATTATCGTTCCATGATATACAGACGCACAAACCATACAATAATTTCTGCTTGTAGCACTCACTTTTGCTATTGTTCTGATTTCACTGCTACTGTGCATTCAAGATTTCAGTGGGCATCGGTTTTTTTTTTGTTTCTTTTTTATAGTAATGTATCTAGTGATTGAATTTAATAATAGTTTGAAATAATACGGTAATAGCTTGCAACTTTGTTCAATTAAAAATATTATAAGATATAATAAAACACCTCCTAAAATACTGATGCATAGGTAAGTATTTATAATTGGGAAATAAGTCTGGAATCTCTTGAAAAAAAATAACAGTCGTTTTCGAATTAGACAAACTCCTAATTTTTCCTCATTATGTAGCCATGTACTACACGTTGTTTATTCAGTTCAATGATCAAGTTCTAAGTTACGTGCTTCTATCAGGTTGGAACAAAATAATGAGTTACCAGCACATTAATTCATGTTGTGTGTACATACACACTGTAAATGCTCTGACGAGAGTGTACGGATTACATCTATTTTTGCACCCTGAATGCCTAGCATATATGGTAAATGGCCACAATAGTACGTTTCCCGTTGTTGTTCGACAGGGCAAGGAAAACGTTATCAAGAGCAATAGAATTCAAATAATTCTATTCAAAATGTTCACCTGAGGAACTTGATCAGCATATTTATCAAGGGCGTGGTCTTGACGATAAAAATGTATGCATATCAATGGCAGGAGGGGGCTACTTGGGTGAGTCGTGATTCACTTTAATTACAGTAAAACCTGTCTTAAGCAGCCACTCAAAGAGAACACCTAAAATTGGTTTTCAATACCAATTATAACTTAATGCAGGTCAAAAGTATTGCAGAATGCTCCAAGGGGAGCATTCTGTAATACTTTCGACCTTCATTGAGCTACCATTTTCCTTTAAGACCTTTGTTTTTGTCTATTTCTAAGTGGCTGCTTAAGACAGGGTTTACTGTACTTCCCTTTTCAAAATGGGAACTACTATTAAAGTAAAGACTTTGCTTACAGAGGAAGTGGATCATTTCCTTTTACAGCAGTCCCTTATAAGATGGGAAAGCAATGTCTCCATATAAGGTGATCTCCCTTTAATGTTTACAGTTGAGCGAGTGCATGAGATTTCCTACAATTTGACATTTTGACAAGTGTAGACTGGGACGAGCCTCTGCAGCCTCCTCTTAAGCTTAGAAACTCCAAATTGTGTTCAGTCAGTAGTTACTCAAGTGACTAGCAAATGCTCTGATCAGACTGCATGTATGCGCAGGCTGATCTGAGGCTTTGCTGGTCGCACATAACACACTGTTGGAAATTTCATGCACTGGCTCATGTTGGAAAGTAAAATCTCTATATAAGGTGATCTGCCTTTAAGGTTTACAATTTTCATTTTATTTAACGCACATGTGTACTCTGCGTAGGCTTTGAGAAACACACTTAGATTAGTGGAACAAGTTCAAACGATGTTTAAACATCTACTGAGCAGCAGGACAAATGCATTTGAACAGTAGGGGTCATAGAAAATCAAGATTGTTATTTTAAGGAACAAGGGAACACAGAGATTTATTTCATAGGAACAAGCGAGCTGGTCCCTGTAGGAAATGCCACACTGTTATCTTGCATGCCAAATTTCTGTGAACCCGACCTAGGTACAGAAACATCATTGTGGGCTCACTTGTCATAAGGAGGGACTGTTTCGAAATGGAAAGAAACACCCAACCTGCAGAAATGTACTACTACTTCAACTTATAAAGCAGTATAATAATTCATTGATGTCAACCTAAGGGAATGATCTGTACAAAATAGTTTAATAGTAATAACTATATGGTGCATTGGGGAAAATGTATAAAATATACTATGCACAATGAACTTAGCAATTTCTTATGTTTCGCATTTTATTTTGCTCACCTTAGAGCACTATCAAATAATTGCAATTATAGCAATGACTAGAAGGGGAATTTAGGCAAATGAAACCACGAATTTGTAAACGTCATCCTTTAAATATGCATTTGGGGAGAGCATCAGTTGCAGAAGGGGTCAGCAAGCAATATTCACATTCATTGTAGGTGATACAAAAATGACTACAATGTGAATTTTTGTATTGTCTCTTTGGTCTCTCTTAGGCATTCTACGCTCATAAAATGTATTGGCTGTGTAACAGACAGGACAGAGCTTCTATGCTGAAAAAAGTCAGTTGGACTCAATGACGCCAAAGCTTAATCATTGTCAAAGCGTCTAATGGTTTATTGATGCTTCAGTTCAACAAAGAATCAGACTACAAACGAAAACTATAGATTAGGAATGTATCCTATCTCATGGTTGATGCAAACCTTAAATTACTGAACAATAATTTGGTGTTTTTTTTCAGATAACGGTGACGTTAGACTGCTCTGTAGCCGTTAAGACGTTTAATTAAAAAACACTTGTCTTAACATGTTGGAAGGCAACTTACAGTTTTGCTTGTTGATTAGTTTAGGGAAATCCTTCTAGAAACACTGTTTAAAGGTGGCAACGTAAAAGCATGAAAAAATGTCAAATTGAAAACTTGGTGCTTTATGTTTCATAGAAAATTTAGCAAATGTCAAGATTTGTTTTGCTTTTTCTATATTTCAGTGACCAAGCAATCGCTTCAAAATGATTTTGGCTTCCCCAAAGGCCCAGAAATGCCCACTTTGCCTTCTAGGCTTAAAATCCAACGTCACATTAGCATAGCCGCTGCGTTTAAAGATTCTGTACTTTTACACGGAAATCCTTGATGATCTGCAATTGTATTTCCATGCCAGAAAATAAAATTTAATAAATGACGTGAATGGATAGACCCATACTAAAAATGCTCAACTTATTTTGCATAGTATAAGATGCACAAATGTGGACAAATTCTAATATATAAACAGCCTTTTTGACAAGCCGTTTTGTAATTGAAAATAACTCTAATTAAGCGGTGTATACAGGTATTCAATTCTGAAGATCGTTGTGTCATCAAACCACACAAATGAAATAAATAGAAAAAAAACGATGTCCACCTAAATCTTGGAAGCACAGTAAGTATGATATAAGTTTATCCATCTATCATCTGAATACCGGTATTCCGCTAGGGAGTGGAATGTTTTGAAATTTAGCTTTAAAATCACTTGGCTGAGGTTTTTTTGCGTTGATTGAGGCAAACTAATAGGTGTCCTGGCATATTCTGTTTACGTCGTTCTTGTGATTCCGACGGTGCATGTAATCCGTTTACATCTCGCTTAATCGCGTGCAAATCTCGGAGCTGTCTACCAGAAAAAAGTAAACAACAACATCAAGTTACCGCTTACATTTTCTTCTAAGATGGAAATCAGGAAGGTAAAAACACAGAACAAGTAATTTTCCCACTTTATTTTCGCGTCATTTTACTATTTCCAATTTATCTTTAAGTTCAGATCCCGATTTTTCATCTAACACAATATTTCCCAGACCGCCAATACACACTGGCGTCTGATTCATGGGGTTCTTATTGCCTCAATGTCATAAGTTGGTATTTTGATAAAAGGCATGTATGAGAATCATATTTGGCCCTGTTTCAGTTTTCCTGCTATGCAATATTTACAGTCATATTTATTTCCTAATTGGACCCGAACAAATTGGAGACACATCAGGTAACATGCTAAGGGCATTTTTTTTTTGGGGGGGGGGGGGCTGGGGGAGGGGGTCTTTTATTATTACAAGATACATGGGTAATTGTTGCATTGTATTTCTTTTCTAAGTACTAAAATCTTTAAATGAGGCATGATATTAAATCAGCTGCTCTTCCTTACTGGTCAAGGATAACCTCATACCTACCAACACTGTCTTTGTATCTGTCTTCCTTATTCTTCAATTGCAGGTTTCTTATTGATTGGGGTATTTGATGTGTCCATTATTTCTTAGACTCATCCCATTTCATTTCAGACCCAAATTTCTAAGAGAGGCAGCTACAGAAGCTCTTATACCCAGCAAGATCTATCAGATGCTTACCAAGCTGTATTTGAGGAAAAGATTCCAGTTGAAAGGGCTGTAAAACGTTTTGGGGTTCCTATTACAACTTTAAAAGAGAGAGTTAGGGGAAAGTACATGTTGATACTGTTAAGTCTGGTCAATTTAGAGCAAGATGCCCTTCTTTGCAAGCACCTAAGTACAATGGCTGAAATAGGCTATGGTTATTCAAGGCAAGAGACAATAAATATAGCCTCTGACTTTGCTCATCATCTTGATCTATGTGATAAATCTCACCGTTTAAGCCTCCAGTGGTTGTATAACTTCCTTAGCAGATGGCCTGAGCTTAAAGTAAAAAAGCCAAGAAGCTTGGAAATTGCTCGTGCTAGAAGTGCTACAAGACCTGCTATTGACTCATAGTTCACTGAACTTGGAAATATAATTGACAAGTACAACCTTAAGGATAAACCAAATTATATTTTCAACATTGATGAAAAGGGACTTTCGACTGAACATAAACCACCAAAAATTGTCACTGGTTCCCAGTATAAAGCTCAAGCCATAACAGGAGGCAAATCCAAGACAACAACTGTGATCGGTGGTGGTAATTGAGTGGGACAACAAGTTCCACCGTTTTTTTTTGTTTTTCCTGGCAAGAGGATGCAAGAAGGACTGCTTGAAGGAGCTTCTGCTGGTGTCTCTGGAACTATGTCTGAGTCAGGGTGGTCAAACACAGAGATTTTCAGCCAGTATATGCAGGAGCATCTTATCAAATATTTGCCTGCACGCAATGAGAACTCATATGCACTGGTACTTTATGACGGCCATAAGAGTCATGTTTCTCTCCCTTTAATAGAATGGGCAAAACAAAATTACATTATTCTCTTTGTTCTTCCCCCACATTGCAGCCACTTGCTCCAACCCCTTGATGTTAGCTGCTACGGTCCCTTTTGAAATAGCTTGGAACTCTGCATGTCACAGTCACCTCAGGGAATCTGGTGGAAATACAGTTTCCCGATATGACATTTGTAAAATTGCATGCAAAGTGTATGCCGCTGCTTTGCGGCCAGTAAATATTCAGAGTGCCTTTAAGGACATATGCTACTAAATACTTCCCACATTGAAATATTTTAAATACTTTGCATACAGTTTGTTTTATGCATGGGCTATCCATTTATGAAATAAAAAGGATATGTCACCGTGCTTATTTTTTCAGAATCTCATATTGAAGTTTACAGCATTTGACCTATTTTCTAGAAATATAAAATAATAGTACTAGTCTTAATTATCGAGCTAAAACGGTTGTAATCTTCACCCAGCTTCTTTCTTTTAACTTAAATTACTGCCCATGACCTCAAACTTTTAAGAAAATGTGCATGTTTACTTGTTACCCCATGCTGTGACAAGATACTGCATGATATATTTTGGCAATTCGTCGAAAAATGGAATTTGTTTTTAGAATAAATCATGTATTAAAAAATCTGACATTGAAAATCTTGAAAATTTATTTTTAATTCATGGACTATTATACTACCTTTCAGAAAAAAGAATAAAAATCTGGGGTCACGGAACTAATTCTCTTTCTAGAGGGCCAAATTTAACCCCACCCCCATAGGTTTCATGCGTAATTCAATATAAAAAGTTCGGGGATGACCATTTCGGTCGTTTTGATGATGCCATTTTACTAGTATATGAAGTAATTTAGCATTAAAATGTTAAAAAAGAAAGAAAAAACACACTGAAAATATGTGCGCATCTGGGAATCGATCCTGGTTCTCTGGTTTTGTAGCCAGGCGCGCTAACCACTAGGCCACGAGGTCAGGTCGTGCGCCGCTCTAAATATCCATACAAATAGTATAGACTCGGCCACTATCGTATTCGTAACCAGGGTTATTGTGTACGTCGTTTGATTTCGACTGAGCTACATTTATCTGTCTTTAGTGCTGAGACGATCAGTTCTGAAAAGATGTCAATAGATATTTCGAACACACTTTAATTAGTTATTTTGTGAAGAAAATGTCGGAACACCGATATGACATAAGAATATCGGAAGCTGTATTGATCCGAATCTGTTAAGGGTCGAAAGACAGGACCCAGACAACTTTCCACGTTTGCAGACGCGGAAAAGGTGCGCATTGGAAATAGCCGCATATGTCTTTAAGAGGTGTGGAATCTATCCATACAATCCATCAGTTATCAGTGACAGTGTTATTGCTCCCTTTTTGTCTTTTAAGTGTCCGGAAGCAGTTGAAGCCCAGTGCACTGCTTCATCTGCTGCTGATCCAATCCCACAGCCTGACCAACCAAACTACGATCAGGTAGCAAGATCATTCCTGGAAAAAAGAGGTGAACAATTACTTAAAATGTAAAAGTAGCTAAAATCAGGAAAACCCTAAGTAAAGTTGTAAGGGGTAAGGCTATAACTGAGGAGAACATAACTGATCAAATTAAGTCACACATAGAATCTCAGTCATCAAAGTAAAAGCATGTCACCCAGCCTGTAAGAAGGAAAAAATCACGCCTAGCTGCTGAATCTAAATCTCCAAAAGTTAAGTCATTTAGATCTCAATCTAAGAAAAAGTCTAAACCAAGTAAGCCTACACAAGGCACTTCAGGTGTTTCTAAAATTTCAAAGGTGAGCCATGTTAATGTGACTGAAGACTGTTCCGGCAGTGATGAATCAATACCAGAAAGTCAAAAGTGCTGCGTTTGTAAAAGTTTTACTCCATTTGAGCTTCGCAGTGCTGTTTCGCTAGTGTTCACAAAATGGGGCTGTTGTGATTCTTGTCAAAGATGGGTTCATCTTCAATATTGCACCCCCATAAAGGTACTAAGGTTGGGTGACAGCTTTTTCTGTCCTGATTGCACTGAGAAGCAGGAGTAGATAAACAAAATTAAAATAAACAAAAACTTACCAGACTGTAAATATGCTATGTTACATTATTTGTTTCTTGTTTCTATGGTTTCAAGCTGGATATATGACTGAATACCACCATAGGTACCTTATTTTTGCCCAACTGTATAGCCGTCGGAACCTGATGACGTAGTACACATTTACACAGGTGAGTTACCTCTTTTTTTAGGCTGGTTTTTACACTTTGTTGCAATGGTAAACAACATAAGTTTTTTTTTATTGTTTTACTAAGTAATAATGCTAGAAAACGATAGGCAAGTTAAATAGACAAAATATTTTTAATCACGGCAGCTTGGGCCGACTTTTGCTTACACCGTCGGAAACACAAGAAGCCAGGATATCCAGTGACTTAAAGAGAGTCCTTAACTCCTCTGTGGTCTTGGCAATGGCCGCAGAGTCGATGCAGTATACGTTCGCACTTCTCAGTGATGAATATACCAAGGTAGATGTATTTAGCTGATTTGACTCTCTTAATCTCAAACATTGCTGTCGGTGAATTATCTTGTCGGCGAACTGAGCTTGCGAGCCAGGATAATTTTCCCAGGTATATACTTAAGACGTGACACCTTAATTTGACAGAAAAGTGTCAAAAAGTACACTAGCATTTTTCGGCCGATTTTCACTCTGTCATGTTAAAAGCAATGGCTGATAAAGTACTTATTGTTGGCGCAGGCATGACTGGTGCAGCAGTTGCGGGCTTTTTTCGTCAAAGCCTTCAAAAATCTGCCTCGATTTGGGACAAAAGTTTGGGTACAGGTAATGCATTTATTCGATAGGAACTAGTTGTCGTATGCAGTTGTCGGGCCTGATCTGGGTCCAAACTGTTTGACACTCTGGTGGTATACTGTTCCTGAAATATTTTCTTTTAAAAAAATTGATTTAAAAAAATCATCAGACAACAAAAAACATGCAAAATTACCCAGAAGGCAAATAGTTAATTTTATTAGCTCACCTGAGCCAAAGGCTTCACATGGGTGAGCTAATAGTATATCCTAGTAGGGGTGGGTATCGCCTCTGAAAACCGTATCGCGATATATCGCGATTTTTGGGTTTGTATCCAGATACGCATCACGATATACCGCAAAACTTAATAACAGATTACTCGTGGGAGGGGAAATTCTAAATTCAACACCATGTACGTGGCAATTGAACGTCATGCTAGCATAGAATGGTCACAAAAACAGAATGGACATTTGCAACTATTGTTAATTCATCTAAATCAACCCCCTCAAATTAGCTATCTTACGAGAAATTGTTAAAAAAACAGAGAACACAAGCGTATTCTTTCTCGATCTCAATCGGGTCCGCCATTTTTGTTTTAGGCAGGGAAATCCTCCTCTTAGCCAATGGTTATAACGTTTGCACACGGCACGCTTTGTTTAACTTAGTTACAGGCTTTTCACTGGCTGTTTCACATCTTTTTCTATCAATAATCAAGCGAGATTAAATAAAAAAAATGATATCTGAATAAAAATACAACTCAAAACGAAAGCAGCTAAACCATGTTCCGAAAACTGACGGAGCTTGCCGAGTGTACCGGTACAGTAAAAGCATATCGCGATACGAATCTTGGGACTCCTAAATCGTGATATACCGGTATACCGGTAATATCGCGCACCCCTATATCCTAGCGTAAGCAATAATCATGAATTTATTGCTTGTCGGCATATTTGATATATTCCATCACATCAAACAAAAAATGCTGGCATATTCTCACCTTTATTCATGTAAATCCTTTCTGGCTTTCAACTATGCTTCTAACTTTCCTATCATTCTCTCTTTTTCTTATGCAGCAAACCCCCAGCGCTATAGTAGTCAAGTGTGACGGCAGCGTGTATGATGTAGATGTAGATGAACATATCTAATGATAAGTTTAGAAAACCTCTTTTATCGTGCTCAAACCGGCCTAGAAAATCCCAGACAAAAATGACGGTCGACTTGCTGTCTACATCAGCAATAATCATTAGATTGTTTTCGGTCCCTTGACCAAAATGGCTGCAACCCCCATATGGTAAAACAATTTAACATGTTTTATTATAAGCTGTAGTTGACCTTGACCTGTTTTAACATTATTAATGAGATCTGGTGAGCGCCTCAGGACCTTCAGGTCCTCAAGTCTACTGTCCGATCAGCCAAGAGTGACAGTGATGTCTTGTTTTGTTTACAAAGTTATCAGGGACTGATTATAAGTTATCAGGGGCTTATAATCGATAGATCACTTGTATATTAATCCTGTCCGCAGGATAGAATTAATACACAAGTGATTTATCAATTCATGTTAGCCCATGTAGAGTGTACAAGTTAATGTTTTACTCAACAATAGTAAACAAAATCAGGGTTCCCTTTCACGTAGAATTGCGCATGATTCACCCGTAAATTGTAAAAATCACGAACACTTTCCAGTACAAAAACGTGCATTCAGGCACGTTTTTTTTCTCTAAAATTTATAGAAACTTATCTCTTTTCATTCACTCTAGTGAGAGTTGAAAAACTTTATTTTGTTTGGGTATAAATAGTTGTTTTGATCACCAGAAGTGTCAATTATCATGCCTGTAACAGTGCAATGCCGATGGAAGATTTAACCGCAGTTAATAAGACACTAAACTCGGTTTTGGTCATATTTACACTCTGGCAGCATAAGCTTTGCTTTATTACACCTTGCCTTTCATTATCATGGGAGTTCTGATAATTAATAGCGTTAAAATCGAAAGCACGTTGCACATCTTTTGTCTGAAAAATGATCTCATTAAAAGTGCACCGGACAGTTGCTAAAAATAACTAGTTTCAAGGGGCATTATAAGTTGATTAACTCCCTTGTTGAAGGATTTTGAAATTTTGTTTGTTGTCTTATTCTTATGACTTCATTCCCAACTAGGTAGAGAATGGATATTTTGTATTTGGTTAAATCAATTTATAAATTACCCGGGATGTTGTTGATTCTACAATCTAGGGACTTAAACTTTCTGAAATATGGACATAAAAATTGATATGCATAATTGTAACTTTTATTAATTTAGAATTGCCTACATATTTATATGTATTTTTCTATTATATTGAGATCTACCTACTGAGCAAGTGTTTTTGCAGAATCAAATGACAGTGGCTGGTTCAGTATATCTGGCCAGTTAAAAAAAATTGTTTTCTGCTTCATTCATCTTTTCAAGTTTTCATGCATGTCCTAGTAATAGTTTTATGTTGTCTCAAATATCATACCCTTAAATTTCACTTCATACCCTCAAATTTCAAAATGAGGGGGTATGAAAACCCCCAATTTAAATTTTGAGTGGGAACACTGCAAAATATAGCGTCACTCACTCACTGTCACTTTTGGTTGGCAGGACAGTAACTTATCACACTCTACTTTACTTCCAGGTGGACGGATGTCAACAAGCAGGTGTAACAAAGACAGCAGGTCCACAGTAGACCTTGGGGCACAGTACATTTCAGCCACACCAGATTTCCAGGAAAAACATGCCAAGTACTATTTTCTCACATACTGAGGCTTAACTCCGATAATTCAGAGATTATAATAATCCATTATTTAACACAAGATTTGGGTAGTCTCTGGTTTACCGGGTGCATTCTATTCTATTTGTTGTTTAGGGGTTTCTACCATATTGGAATCTGAAAAGATTGTTACACTTTGGCCTACAAATGATTAAATAGCGCTTACAGGAAAAGGAGCAGGGGTGTAGTGTGGGGGCACAGCCCCCATTATTCAACAAGCAGAATGTTAAGATTTAGTCAAATGTCATAAATTGTGCCTGGTAAACCAGAGGTGCGCCCAATATTTTTTTAGATTTATATAATTTACCCTTAAATACTAAATTTTATAATAACACAAAAAGTCCTCAGTGTTTCAGGTGTCATATATCATGAAAATTAGGCCGACCTTAAAGAAATGTTGGTTTGTCGTGCTCCTACCTACCCACCCAAAACAGGCCCTACCCAAAAAATTTTATTGCCTTCTGAAAATCTGTTTTTATTTTTTTCTCTAATTGGGTTTACAAACCCTTGTTTAAAATCATTATTATAATGTTATTATATGCATTCTTACCTTATTTACAGCATTTGTAGACCTCTAAAAGTGATAGCAAGAAGAGGTTATAAAATTATGTTGAATTTCTAAAAAAAAAATAAAAAAAATAATAACCTACCCAAACTGAAATTGATGGGTAGGAGCAAGGCAAACAAATATATTTTTAATGATGGCCTTACTTACATATGTACCATGCAAAGAGCTAATGCTTACAAGAGTTTGAAGTAGTGGGTCCACTATGTCTGTAGTATCAAAAAAATCTAAACTAGAAAAATGTTATACAAAATTAGCTGGAAATTTTACTACATTTGATTGGGGATGGGACCCAGTTTGGGCCTCTTTGGAAAGGCCGGCTTCCTCTGTGGAAAGGCAGGAAATCCCCTTATTTTTCAATGCTGATTTTAAAAAAGTGCTGAAATAACCCCCTCTTATTAGTTTTGATTTATTTCAGAGAATACAAGGACTTGGTCGATGCCAATGTATTGCAAGAGTTGAAAGGAACTATACAGGGACACCAGGATAAAATTAAAGGAACCAAACATTATGTGACACCAGCTGGTTGTAGTTCATTGGTAAAACATTACCTCAACAAGGCAGGTACTGGATTTTATCTTTGAAAAAAGTGAGTATGATCAGAAAATACCACAATCACAAACTGCAGACAAACCCATGGCACCGTGAGGAAAAGCCACACAACAATCATGAGACACCAGGAAGACAAACTAAGTAAATCAACCAGCGCTCTCTTTCCCATCGAGATGATTGCAAAACAAGAATGGTCATAAAGTAACATACAGCAAAATATAGAACAATTACAGACTCCCACAATGGGAGTAACAATAAACAGCAAGTCAACAACAACAGAACCACCGCCTTAGAACGGACAGCAGGCTAAGCCACCAGGGGGCTTAAATGCATTTTACTGGTACCAAATCTTCGCTCTAGATTCTGCTGTTGTTGAAGTACAAGAAATGTTCAGCTGGCATGGAAGCCTTCTAACTATTGCAATGCATCATCATGGAGAAACACTCTGTGTATACTAGTGACTCCTAGATGCACATGGTTGTTAGTTTTCAGGATTAATCCTGAATTCAGGATTTTGAGGCTGACTTTCCATAGAAAGTCAGCCACAAAATGCTGAATTAGGGAGATTACAGTAGCTTCTCTGATTAATTTTTAGATTATCTAAACAGAATTAACCATTTAAACATGAAATTCTGCATTTTTGTAGGCATCCTGCAGGTTTAAAATTTGAATTTCTAAAGTTCAGGATTTTGGAAATTTTGAACTTTCACCCATGAATGTATACTTTATCAGACAGTGAAGACCCGGATGAAATGAGGCATTTCATCAGATTCTACACTTTTTGCTAAGACAAAAAACGATCTTAGAGAAAGAAATACAACCAAGTTTATTGTATCAAACCAGAAGCAAGAATCCATTAGAAAATAAAGGTGTATATACCAAACTTAAAACTGGCCCCTCTTTGTCAGGATGCTGGTAGGGCCAACCTTAGAATTCTTTCATTACCTTTATCCAGCATTATAACAAGAGAGATGATTTTTTCTATTAAAAATATTTTTTACTGCTATCACAAGCGAGGGAAAGTGTACAGTCTTTTAAAAGCAGCCACTCAAAACTTGGTTTTCAAGACCGATTATTGCTTAATGCAGGTAAAAAGTATTGCTATATTTTCAACCTCATTTAGCTAGCATTTATCATTAAGATCTTTGTTATGTATATTTTTGAGTGGTCGCTTAAGACAGGTTTTACTGTATTTTCATATAATCTTTTAAGTTCACTAAATCCCTCAAAAATGATATTTTTTCATGGCACAAATAATCTAATATCATTTGTTTTGTTTGATTTTTTTTCTTTTCGTCCATGTCAACAATTTTTCAGTTATGCCAGGATGGGTCTTCCTGGGTTGAACCAGTACTAAGCAAAGATTAATGTGTCTTGCTCAAGGACACAACGCAGTGACGCCGGTGAGGCTTAAACCCAGCAACCCCTCGGTCTCCAGTCAAGCAATCTACCACTGAGCCACTGTGCTCCCTATAATTGTTCCCCTCAAAGGTGTTATGTAGGGTGTGATCATAACATTATTTATGACATGTATTATCCACTGAATAACAGTAATGTCATATGATAAACCTGACCTGTTTATAAGCATGGCGAGATAATAAAATTTCTGCTGTGACATGTGATTTCCAACAATGTGGCATTTTGACAAGTGTAGACTCAGAAAAGCCTGTGCAGTCTCCTTTTAAGCTTAGAAACTCAAAATGATGTTCAGTCAGTAGCTTAACAATCATAGAAAACTCAAGCGACCAGCAAAGGGTCTGATCAGACTGCGCGTATGTGCAGGCTGATCTGAGGCTTTGCTGGTCGCACATACCACATTGTTGGAAATCTCATGCACTGGCTCATATTATAGGTATTTGTTAGAAAACAGTTATTTCATATTTTTATCTATTCATAGATGCCAAACTTTCCAGAGAGCACCTAGTAAAGGATGTTTCTATAGAATCAGGGAAGGTGAAGGTCACTACAGATAAAGGTGTCTCAGATCTGTTTGATGCTGTTGTACTTACAATGCCAGTGCCTCAAATACTACAGCTTCAGGGAGATATACAGACATTGATAGGTAGGTTTTATTTCGGACCTAGTAAAGGATGTTTCCATGGTATCAGGGAAGGTGAAGGTCACCACAGATAAAGGTGTCTCAGATCTGTTTAATGCTGTTGTACTTACTATGCCAGTGCCTCAAATACTACAGCTTCAGGGAGATATAC
This sequence comes from Loripinus fragilis, assembly GCA_964019695.1. Taxonomy (NCBI): domain Eukaryota; kingdom Metazoa; phylum Mollusca; class Bivalvia; order Lucinida; family Lucinidae; genus Loripinus; species Loripinus fragilis. Next base: position 67,248,994 of record OZ026516.1, read on the forward strand.
AGGCATTGATAGGTAGGTTTATTAGTTCACACTAGCCTCGGGCTCTAAGTGAGGGTCTATGATGGTGATAGCCTGGCATCCATCGGTCAACCTCCATACACATTTGTAAAGGAATATATATCTAATATCATTACCACCCCCAACTCTGTTTGTGAAAGGTGTACTGTTTTCACGTCCATGTTTTGTTTCCTTAATATCTTGAAGAGTCATTGTTGGAAATTCCATAACACCATACAAACATTCATATTGACATGATAAATATAAAGAATAAGGGCTATGGTCAATTCTAGGAGATTGGGAATTTTATTCAGTCAACACACACACAAGCAACATGGTGACACTCTTTAATTTAATGGCAACAGTATGTGTAATAGCTTATTATTTTTTTATTGACCAAAATGACATAATTGTGCATTATAACATATTTCCCAATGTAGGGGTTTACCAAATTACCACGCTACTTTTCTGAATCTGGAAAGCCCTAGGGCCCTTTCCCAAAATTGCAAAAAAAAATCCCTGCTTTTTAAGAATTGCTTAGCATAGATCAAGCTTTTTCTGAAAACTTATGTTTGTTAAATAAGACAATACACTTGGAGATAGTTCATTGAACAATCAAGAGGTCACAGGTTAGAAATTGTATTTCTGTCCCGGATGATTGTCTTTATCTACCAAACATTGAAGACTGATGAAATGCAACATTTTGTGGCACTTCATCTGAGTCTTTAAATGTTTGTCAGGCTTCCAGTTTACAAAGGGTTAAGCCATAGATCCAGGTAAGGAAATTTTATAAGGGTAAAATTGTTATTATTTTCTTTCCCATCAATTTAAACATGTGTTTTGGTGCTCAAAAGAACCGTCTCATGTTGTGGATGAGAAATAAGGAAAATAGTTTTCCAATACACAACTGTTAACCCTTCGTAGGCCGAAAAAAACCTAAATGGGTACTTTGGCAAACAGTGCAGATCAAGACGAAATGGTTCATGGTGCAGCATTTCATCAGCATCTGCACTGTGTAAAGACAAAATCAATCTCCAGAGAAAAAACAATAGTTTGGGGAGATAATAACTTGTGAGCCCTAAAGATATATTAACTTATAAAGATTAATGAACCATCCTAATAATATTGTTTGTAGCCTGATGGAAAATTCTATTGGTCTGAAAAAGATAGAGATTAGACCAGGGATTTTCCTACCTTTCTGAAGTCGGGGCCAAGGGCCTGTTGAATTTCAATTATTTTGGGGGAAAAAGCATTTGGACCATCGAAATTGGGAAAACTTGATGCAGTCTAAAAAGAACTGGATCGCCATTTTAAATGGATTAAAACCCAGGCCTTGAAATATCTTGAAATAGGCACTTGCCCTGCATCACAAAAATTATAGGCATGTATGGGAAAAATGTTAATTTACATTGGAAATCATCCAAATTTTCACTTGCCCTGCAGCCTGAGGCACTCGTAAATACGAGCGGACGAGTGGATTTTTCGAGCCCTGAAAACCCATATTAATATAAGAAATTAGCAGTGTACTAAGCTGTACTATATTTGTTGCTTTAATTGCTAACCATAAAAACTAATGAAAATTTGCATAAAAAAGTGAATGAAAACATGTTTTCATTCACATTTAATGCAAATTTTCATGCATCTGTAACTTTGATACTTTTGTTCGGATTTTCATGCAATTTTCACCAAAATATAGAACTAAGATATTGGGAATGATATACACCATTTTGGGAGTTTATTGGGATGGGGCCGATAATCAGCTCGAAATCAGGCCTAGGAAAATCCCTGTAGACTGACAGTTGATTCTTTATGTCTACTTTCAGACAATCTAAATGTTAGGAAACAACTAGAGGCTGTATCATACTCATCAAGATTTGCAGTTGGTCTCTTCTTTAACCCAGGAACTGTTCTAGACTATGACTGGTCTGCTCAGTATATCACAGATAATCCTTGTATACGATTCATATCTATAGACAACAAGAAAAGAGGCAAAGGTTTGTAAAGCTTTAATAATGTTTGTGACTCCTGCTTTCATGCGTGATAGTTTTCAGGATTAATTCTGAATTCAGGATTTTGAGGCTGACTTTCTATGGAAAGTCAGCCTCAAAATGCTAAATTGGAGTGATTATAATATCTTCTTTGATAAGTCTTCAGATTATCTAAACGCAATTTATCATTTAAACTAAATCATTGGTTTTTGTAAGCATCCTGCAAGTTTTAAAATGTGCACTTCAAATAATTGACTGATACATAGAACAAGCTAGGAAGTGTCAACAAAATTAAAATCAGTTATTCACTTCTATTCTTATCTCATTCAGTGAAAGATTGGCATCAATTACAGGAAAATCAAACATAAAACTCAGATTAAGCAGAAACTTCAAAGTAGTGAAATAAATATTGTGGAGTGATAGCGAGTTTAGCTTTTGGCCTTTGATTGGAATCATTTAGAAAACGTTAGACAGGAAAGCAAACAGTGAAGGCCAAGATCTAGATCTGCAATGTTTTCTTTGTCTGGATGTTATTTTATATTTTTAGGTACTTTGATTTTTTTTGGACATTTTGGCACATATTTGAAGAAATATTTGACATCTAGATTCTCTGTCTTCATATCAAATACATCATTTCTGCCAATTAATAGACGAATAAAAATATAATCGCCCAATGACTGACCTTTCTCCATTTTGTAAGATTGGACCAAATAAAAAAAACTGTGTTTAGGGTAACCTGACCCTACCTAAATTTTCTGACCAGTAAAACCCTGGATTTTTTCAGGTTTTCTCGAAAAAAAAAATTAATGCCTTTCAAAATGCATAAAATCATATATTTTTTCCAAAAAAAATTAAATTATATTTTCTGGGGAAAAAATATAATTTTAATTTTTGTTTGGAAAAAAATATTATTTTCTGCATTTTGAGAGGCAAAATGCCTTTCAAAATACATAAAATCATATTTTTTTCTCAAAAAAAAAAAAAAAAAAAAAAAAAAGATATATGTGACTGCCCTACCTAAAATTGTCAGACCAGTCTTCCGAAACGCACCTATTTTTTTATTTGGCCTGTGGTAAGCAGAGGCAAAAATACTTTCACTCTTGACATGTACAAGTTTGTATATATTTGAAGAATCCAGTGAAATAGGACCATCTATATGTGTTCACACTGGAGCACCCTGGGAGCTAGAGAATGTAGAGAGAGACAAGGACGAAGTAGCCACAGAGATACTCACACATCTTAGAACCATGTTACCAGCACTTCGTGAACCTCTTGCCTTTCAAAATGCATAAAATTACATTTTTTTCCAAAAAAAAAAAAGATGTATGTGACTGCCCTACCTAAAATTGTCAGACCAATTACACGAAACACACTTATTTTTTTATTTGGCCTTGGGTAAGCGAAGACAAAAATATTTTCATTCTTGACACGTACATGTTTATATATTTAAAGAATCCAGTGACCTAGGACCATCTATATGTGTTAACACTGGAGCCCCCTGGGGGCTAGAGAATGTAGAGAGAGACAAGGATGATGTTGCCACAGAGATACTCACACATCTTAGAATGGTGTTACCAGCACTTCCTGAACCACTTGAGGTCAAAGGTCACAAACCTAGGATTTTTTTTCAGGTTTTCTGGAAAAATATGATTTTATGCATTTTGAAAGGCAAAAAATATGATTTTATGCATTTTGAATAATTTTATGCATTTGAAAGGCAAAAATATGATTTTATGCATTTTGAAAGGCAAAAAATATGATTTTATGCATTTTGAAAGGCAACATGCCTTTCAAAATGCATAAAATTACATTTTTTTCCAAAAAATAAATAAAAAAAAGATGTGTGACTGCCCTACCTAAAATTTTCAGACCAGTAACCTGATACACACTTATTTTTTATTTGGCTTTGGGTAAGGGGAGACAAAATACTTTCACTCTTGACATGTACATGTTTGTTTATTTAAAGATTCCAGTGAGATAGGACCATCTATATGTGTTCACACTGGAGCCCCCTGGGGGATAGAGAATTTAGAGAGAGACAAAGATGAAGTTGCCACAGAGATACTCACACATCTTAGAACTGTGTTACCAGCACTTCCTGAACCACTGGAGGTCAAAGGTCATAAATGGAGGTACTCTCAGGTGAGAAATTTTCTTGCACACAAGATTGGGTATGGGATTGCAGTGGCTCAGTGGTAGAGTGCTTGACTCGATACCAAGGGGTGGCGGGTTCCAGCCTCACTGGCATCACTGCGTTGTGTCCTTGAGCAAGAACATTAATCCTAGCTTAGTACTGGCCCAACCCAGGAAGACATGTCCCTACATAATAGAAAGATTCTTGATGGGACGTAAATAATCAAATCAAACAAACAAAAACAAGATAGGGTTTTCGCTTGTTATACCCATTTGAGAGAATTCTATCTCATACCATGTACCGAACAGCTGTACATGTGAAGACAAGTGACGTTATTGTAAAAGTGACGTCATCATGTTATGTTGCATCTCAGCATATTCAGGAACTTCTAGGAGCATAGGGCCAGTTAAGCAAACTTTTTGAGCGTAAAATTGCAATTAATTTCTTATCCATTTGTTTAAACATGTGTTTTGGGTGCTCAAAAGAACTGTCTCATCGAGACAGTTCTTTTGAGTACCCACAACATATGTTTTGGTATTTTTAAATATAAAAATATGGTATTTAATGGTGAGCAAGAAAAAGAATTATTATTTATGTGAGATTGGGATAGAAAAATCTGTTCTTCGGATCACTATTTGTCATCACTCGGCAAGTTTTGTTATACCAAACGCTGGCCCAAGGGATAAATTTTTCACTGGCATTTGAATCCCAAACCTCAATACATAGGTTGACAGTACCATCATCATATCAACGAAGCTCAAAATGCATGAAAACATCGGATCATTTTCCCGCTTTTGCAAACTGCTGCTAAATTCAACAGCGAATTTGACGATATTCAATCCCAGCCAGTCAGATTGCTCATAAGAAAAAACGAAAATTAAGTTACCAAAAGTGGAAGTTACTAGCATGTCAAACAATGTGTGTTTGTGAAAAAGTAATAACCATCAGCTTTTTTCGTACAATGGTGAGTTTCAAACTCGTGGTCTTTATCCCTAGAGTAAGCACTGTACTATTAAACGATGATGGGGTTGAAGAAAAGCAAATACGTTTGAGTGGGAGGAAATCCATCCAAACGAGATTACCCAATTTCCACTTCAAGACCATGTCTCTATTTATACTTATAGGAACGAATACCATCTTCATAAAAGTGACGTTGATATGCTGATGATGCTGTCAACCTATTAATTAAGGTTTGGGACTCAAATTCCAGTGGGATTTTTTCAAGCACACCCACACACTCATGATAGATTCTTAAAGTCTTGCACACCAGATCAAAATATCTGAGAATTTATCAAGGGATACAAATTCTTATCTCAGCTTTGTTATCTCGCCCAAAACATCAGGTATTAACTGTATTGTCTGTACGTTTGTTGTGTTGAAGTCACACACATTGATGTCGAGTGACAGAATTGTAGTGCCAGAGAGATGTCAGATTCACATTTTTGCAAATTCAGGAATTTGTGGGAGATAAATCAAAAATCAAATTTAAAATCAAACTAGAACCACATAGTTGATAGCATGCAATTACACACCCAATGCTTTGGATAGCTTTTGACTGCTCACCAGGGCCTCTTGGGACTGTGGGGCAGGGCTAAATTAAATGTGCTCTGGCAGGGCATGTCTCTGAACGAATTTGGAGGGAGCACAGTGGCTCAGTGGTAAAGTGCTTGACATGAAGGCTAGGGGGTACGGGTTCGAGCCTCATTGGCGGCACTGCGTTGTGTCCTTGAACAAGGCACAATAATCCCTGTTTATTACTGGTTCCAACCAGGAAGACCCATCCTGACTTAAAGAATCACATCAAATAAAAATAAACAAATTTGATTGGATTTTGTTGAGTGGTTTAGGAGAAAAAAGATAATGGGCAGGCAGACGGAGATACATCTGGGCTTCCTAGAAGGTCAAGGATTAGACCAAATATCAGAGCACCTGCAGGGGACAAAATTCTACTTGTCTGCTCGCAATTTCAATTAAAATCCAGAAAGGACGAGTAAGAGTTACTTGAGGAAGTCATATTACATATAACTCCCTTATGTTCTTTATTGCATACGCTTTTAAAGGACAAGTGCATGTGTTTGCAGGACGAGTGAAAATTGTAATTCACTCGTCCTGCAGGACAAGTGCAATATTTAAAAAAAAATTGTCTCCTGAGTCCTGGTCCACTGCACATCTGTGCATGCACATTTGAAAAGAAACTAAGGTGTTTTGTCTGAAAAGAATCTTTTCAACTTTTTTTTTTCATTATACCTACATGTAGAAGTCCAGTTATCCATATTGATATTGACTCTTAACTCTTTGCCTCTTAGTGTCGTCTGCTGATAACCTTTGCAAGCAGTTTGGACCCAGATCAGGCCCGACTTAACGTCACACCTGATCTGGATCCAAACTGTTTAACACTCAGATGGTATTCCTGAACAAATTTTTCAAAAAGGTAATTTTGAAAAAAAAATCCGCAGACGACAAAAAAAAAACAAAAAAATTACGCAGAAGTCAAAAAACTAATTTGTGTACCTTCTTCTTTCCAACAAATTCATTTCCTATTCTATGAGAAGCTATATAATCACTGTATTTGTTTACTATTAACCTTAATGTAATTAAGAAGCATCATCTTACTTCTGACCCAAATTATCATTTCAGGTGCATAAAGGTTATCCTGGCTCCCCAGGCTGTATTGTTCTGAGTGAGGAACCAGCTGTGATACTGGCAGGAGATGCCTTTGTTCATTCCAACTTTGACGGATGTATAGACTCAGCTCTATCTGTGATAAAATCCTTAGAAAATATACAAACTTCTAAAGTTAAATTGTGATAAGCATGGATAATTTCCTCCTAACATCCTTCCTTGCTGGCGGAAACTTATGTCCTCTGCTCATAATCTTTGCAAACAGTTTGGACCCAGATCAGGACTGACATAATGTCAGTCTTGATCTGAATGTAAACCATTTGACACTCTGACAGTGTTCCTGAAATAATGTTTTAAAAAAGTTAATTTTGAAAAAAGTTAGCAGACGATAACAAAAAGCATGAAAAATTACCCAGCATACAAAAAGTTAATCCTGTTGTATTCAGAGAGGCCAAAAAGTTTTTCCCCAGAGGGGAGTTTCTTGGTGCAACAGTGTAAATTTCAAAACTATTGTGATATGAGACTGAGAGTTTTGGTCAGATTGGCTAAAGCAGTGATATCTGGCCTTCACATCATTAGAGACCTTAGTCCAATTATAAGAAAAAAAACATGAACTATGTTGTCACAAGGATTGGGACCTTCAGTTTTGGTCATTTCCATCATATTAGAGAGTGACTTTTATTGAGTTTGACTAAAACAAAACAGCTTTATAAGCATGTGTTCGTTTTATAAGTTATTGTTTGTTCACATTCTACCTCAAATAGTTTGTTATGTCAAGTGGGCATACGAGATTTTGTTCTTATCACATAAGCAAGCAACCAAATCTCAGGCAAACTTGTTCATCTGTACAGTCTGCAGGGTTCATACAGACAAGTTTGAGTAAAATTCAAGCACTTTTCGAGGACTTCTCAAGACTATCCTACAGTTTTCAAGGACTAAAAAAATATGAAAAATCCTGATTTAAGTGTTAAAATTCTACTTCAGAAATGCTAGACTGAGATATTATATGGAGAAATTAGTACTAGAAAATCAGTATAAAATTGTTGTGCCTTTATTTGGTGCAGCGTTTGCTGCAACAAATAAAGGCACAACAATTTTATACTGATTAAGGTCTCTATCAACAGTGCTAAGTCCTACAGAAAATAGTAGAATTCAAGGACTTTTCAGACTTTTGAGTGATTTTCCAGTATTTTTTAAGGCAGATTTAATTTTCATGACTTTTCAAGAAAGCCCTCTAAATTCAAGTAATTTTCAAGCCTGTGCGAACCCTGGTCTCACTAGAGCTTTCACTGCTTACATTCAAAAAGTATAGAGGTAGACAAAGGCTCAGGCCAAACTTTAGAAATTTAGCCTCACTTGATAGCGGCACAGCATGTTTAAAGAAAGCCTTTATCATATACCTAGATAAAGAAAAAATTGGGCGTAAAATTGTAACTAATTTCTTATCCATCAGTTTAAACATTTGTTTTTGGTAAAGTCGGTTAACTTTGGACATCAGGTAAATTCGGACATACATTTGCAAACAGTGGAAATCCAGACGAGACGGCTCCTTATGAGCCATCTCATCAGGATTTTCACGGTTTGCTTAGTTAATTTACTTTTTCAATCCAATAATTAAAATATGAAACGAACAAGGCCGCTGTCCGAATTTACCTGATTTCCGAAGTAACCTGACTTTACCCTACCCACAACATATGTTTTGGTTGAGAAATAAGAAATTTATTTCTAAATAGTGCACTTTTATAGTAAGGCCTGCTTTATGCATATGTGAAAAGTATCATTGTCTTATGGCTGAACCAAATTGTCTTTACCATGGTACAAGCCACAATTTGGCTTTATATTTACTTTTGTAATTGCACGGTTCACTCTCCTTGGTAGTTTGAAGTTTGTCTTTCACTTTTGTGTTCTTCCTTATTACCTGCGTCACTTTACCTGCGTCGCTTTAGCGAAAGCAGGTATAGTAATGGGTCCACTCTGTTGGTCCGTCCACAACACTTTTGGGGTGCCTAGTTTGTGTAATCTGTAACTCAAAAAGTTTTCTTTCCTTTTTATTTTAACTTTGCATAATGATTGTTCACATATTGAAGATGTGCACCTTTTATTTTGTGCACATTTCATGACTATTTTCTCATTTTTGAGGGGTGTTGAACTTCCGTCCAAAAATGCTTGAATGGTATCTGGTTTGTGTAATCTGTAACTCCCAACATTTTTCATTCCTTTATATTCAATTGCATAGTGATTGTTTACGCAGAGGAGATTTGCATTTTCCATTTTGTGCACATTTGACAAATATTTTATTATTTTTGAGGGGTGTTGAACTTAGACATTTTTTCCATCCGAAATGCTTAGGGTGTGTCTGGTTTGTGTAATCTGTAATTCCATCAGTTTTCATTCCTTTATATTCAACTTTGCATAATGATTGCTCACACATTGAAGATGTGCATCTCCTATTTTGTGCACATTTCATGAATATTTTTCAATTTTTGGGGGTCTTGAACTAAAGACATTTTTTTTCCGTTCAAAATACTTAGTATGGTGTCTAGTTTTGTGTAATCTGTAACTCCAATAGTTTTCGTTTGTTTATATTCATACTTTGCAAAATGATTGTTTATACGTTGAACATGTGTACCTACTATTTTGTGCACACCTGATAGATATTTTCTCATTTCTAGGGCTGTTGAAGTTATTCCAACCAAAATGCTTAGGCGGTGTCTGGGTTGTGTTATCTTAAACGCCAGCAGTTTTCATTCTTTATATTCAAACTTTGCATTTATGATTGTTCACACATTGAAGATTTGCACCTCCTATTGTGTGCACATTTGATAATATTTTTTGGAGTGTTGTAGTTAGACATTATTAGGTCTACACCACCTTTGGAGTGCTTACATTGCGTAATTTGTGTGTAATCTGTAACTCACACAGATTTCATTCCTTTATATTCAAACTTTGCACAATGATTGTTCACATATTGAAGCTGTGCAACGGCAAAGTAGGTCCAGAGCAGAGTTTGGTCTTGTTATGTTCATAGACATTGTAAAAGGTGAAGTTGAGCTTAACCATATTTTCTAAATTGTTAAACCTTTTGTATGTACTGAAGGATTCTTCCATCTGGTTGATGCAATAAACATGGAATGGTTCATTTTATATGTACATACCAAGGGGTGACAGATTAAAATTTCCAAATTATGCATTTTAGATACTGAAAATTGAGCAGTGACATGTGATTTTCACAATGTAGCATTTTGACAAGTTTAGACTCAGACAAGCCTATGCAGCCTCCTTTTAAGAGTAAAAACTCCAAATGATGTTCAGTCAGTAGCTTAACACTCGTATAATATTCAAGCGTCCAGCAAAGGCTCTGATCAGACTGCAGGTATGCGCAGGCTGATCTGAGGCATTGCTGGTCGCACATACTACATTGTTGGAAATCCCAGGCCTCAGCTCACTTGTATTTGTCTCAATAAACAGTGCAAACCCAGATGAAATGCCTCAATCTTAACTCAGTTATCTTGCTTTTGCAAGTTGGTTTTTAGTGAAAATTAGTATTTTTCATAAACCTTATGTACTTGAACATTGTTAAATAGTTCCTTAAGTCATTGAAAAGTCCTTGCATTTAATATGACCGTGCCTATATGAACCCATAGAATTTGTCTTTTTGGCAGAAATATACAGAATTTTTACCTGGAGCTAACCTTTACAATGTTCAGTAGATATTTTTATTCTACACTCCTCCCCTATTTTTAGCTCACCTGAGCCGAAGGCTCTCGGTGAGCTTATAGGATGGGAATCGAGCCGGTGTCCACACTTTCAAACATGAATATCTCTGAGACCAGCTGTCCTGTCGAGATCAAATTTCATCTGGAGCATCATTGGGGTGGGGGAATGACTGCAGTTGCACTACTGCACATAAAACCCATTAAATTCCGTTAAAAGTCCATAAAAATGCCATTAATAATCAAATTCCTGTTAAAATCATCCATTACTTTTCGTTTCTTAAAATTAATGGTTTTGTGTGTTCGGTCATTAATATTCATTATAGTGGCCATTAATTCAGCGGTAACGGCCATTAAAGAGCAAGTAAAATCATTAATTTTTGATTAATTTACACCTTCTGTATTATTAATGACCATTAAAAGAAATAATGGTCCATTAATTTTCGTTTTGTGATGTTTTAATGCCGATGAATTTGCATTCTGTAATGGCCATTACAAAAAGTAATGACCATTAAAACATTTCGTGTCTATTGATGGCATTAAAAAGTAGTAAATTTGCATGTTTGATATTTTAATGGCCATTAAATATATAAATATGCAATTCATTAGCATTAGAAAGCAGTGAAATATCGGGAACCAATATTTATACGAAACAATGTGCCTTTATTTAAGTGGTAATGGCCATTAATTTAGTTCAAGAGCAAGTATGATCATTAAAATACCATTATTTTTTACCCTTGGTATGAAATGATGACCATTAAAATTTAATGGGCCATTATTTTCTGTTTTATGGTGATGTAATGCCCATGAATTTGCAGTATTAATGGCCATTACAAAAACTAATTGCCATGAAAACCCCATTACATGTCTAATAATGGCCATGAAAGATGTGTTCATGAATTTTAAATTACTGAAGTTGGGAGATCAGTATTTTCATGGCCATTAATTTTTGGGACTGAACATCTTAACCTATTAATTTTTTAATAATGGCCATCAATAAAAAGATCATCAGAGTATTTGATATTGTCCATTATTTGTACACTCATGTAAAGGTTAGTTTTTAACATTATCATTTTACAGCCTTCAAAACTTGCTGCACATTGCAACCATAGGTATGTTTGTGTAATGAAGAGCTCCACCATTCAGTGCTTGTAAATTAAAATCGCCACATTTCTTGTTTCATGAAGAAATTGCCTGTGTGATTAAACTGAAATTTCAGGAAGACAAAGAAAATTACCTCGAGAAATGCTGTAGGAAAATGAGTTTTAAAGGCAAACTCTATTAATTTCATCGAAAATCATAACATATCCTGGAGAAATGCTGGAGAAATTTCTCCAGCATTTGTCCAGGAAATTTTAAAGCTTATCAAAGAGATTGTGGGCCTTTGTTACCTTTTCAGACACAAACCAATCTGCTCTCCTACCAAGCATAGCTAGAGCCTAGAAACAGGATTTAGCAACTGCAAGAATACATAGGATATAGAAAATATGCATTTGGGAGCCATGACCATGCTTTATTGAAATAATGAAATCCGTGATACAGTGAGGGGAGTTTTAATGAGGTACACTGTTAATCAATTGGTAATCAATTTTAAACTTGTAGCACAAACATGTATTCTATGGATCTTGCATTTGTAGAAATTTTGTGCATAATTTAACATTCCAAACAGTTCTATAATTCTAAGTTATGTATGCTACCAAACCCTGCTTGTCCATCAACAACATGTGTATTACTGCTTCTGAGTACAAGCACAATCACTATGGAAGCGGGAACCCGCGAGGTGCGTGTAGTATGGCGATTGAAATTTTCAGTCAGGCGTCTCATAAATTTAAGCACTACTTGGTTAGCAGGCTACAACCACCATGCCTATAAGTCTGAACAAAGAAGAGAAGTAATAAAAAGAGTTAGTGTATTTTTGAAGAAAATACAAAATCCAAAGCCATTAATTTAGCCTAAATGAGTTTTGAGCAGGATTTAATGGCCATTAAAGTTGCATCTAATGGATCTAATCTAATTTCATGCCAATTATTTATCCAAACTATTTATTAATGGCCATTAGTTTTGAATTAATATGGTTTTCTTTATATGTGACTGTGTCCTAAGAAGGATTCAACTTGGCCAATAACATTTACACTCAAAATTCATTTCCATGTAAAAGAATGCAACATTTCTCAATAGAATCAGAAAGAAAAAAAGACTTTATTCTAAACGCTCTTGATGAGGCTTCATTAAGACTGTTGGTGTGCCTAATGTGTAAAGCCATTTGATCATGTCTTAGACTTTACTTATTGGATATATGCTGTATCATTATCATCCCCTTTAACAAATTTCATAACGTTTCAAACTATGTTTTTATGTCACAAAACCGAATATCCAGATGAATTAAGTTTTCAAAAAAAACAAAAAACATACCAACAGGTAAATGCTATATGTAACAATGGGATAGAATTTGACAATTATAATGAGAAGTACACAATTTAATGTTTAAAGATGTCTCTAAAATCGTGAAAATACCATACTTTATTTTTACAATTATCTTAATAAAAAATTTTGTTTTACTTTCTGACTGAGAAAAATGATCAAAACATGCAATAATTCTAATAAACACATTTAATGGCCATTAAAATCACTTAAACAAGAGTTGCAAATTAGAGTAGCTCCCCTTGAAAAATCTTATTTTTTCACAAAATATTAATATGATATACAAAAATGATTTAAGACATATTTTTTCTGAAATATTATATTTATTAATTTATCAGAATTTCTGATCTCTATTATTAACATACAGCAAGGTTGTGCCCTAAATTTATCAAAATGTATATGTGTTGCATTCACCAATGGTAATTATATTTTCATCAATATATAGAAGGATTCAGAAATAAAAAGGTAACATTAACTTGTTAATTGGCCTGTTTATCTCTTAAGATGACAGGGGGCTTAAACCAAAGTCCAGCAAGATTCTTGCTTGTCTTTCCTGCTTCTAAATGAGAAACAGGAAGCAGCACAAGAAATAGAATCTTGAAAACATTGCAGTGGGCATAAGAGAAAATTAATGACCATTAACATATTTTTATTAGAAATTTGTCATGCTTATCTAATGGCCATTAAATTATGCATTTAATGCCCATTAATATGCTGTTGATTTAAAAGAATGATGCCCATTATTTTCTATCCAATATACTAATGGGTAATTAATGCCCATAAATTTGTAGTTACATTTTCTGTTATAATGGCCATTAAAAATAAAAAGCCATTAATAATGGTTCTAATAATGGCCAAATTTTTCATGGCCATGAAAAATAGACCATATTAATGGGCATTAAAATTAACCAGCAACAATTTTAATGGGAGGTTTTAATGGCCATTAATTTTCACACACTAAAAATAATGCTTAAATGATGCTCATTATTTTTTTCAATTAATGGTTTGAGTTAATGGTATTTTGACAGATTTTCAGTTTTGAAAGTGCATTTTACCATTAAAATTGACCATTAATAGGACCATTTTTAATGGGAAATTTTAATGGGGGCCATTAATGGGATTGTAATGGGAGTTTATGCAGTAGTGTTGGTTTTTGGGCATGATCAGATCAGAACTCTGGTTTCCATGGAAACAGATAGCTCCCATAGGGTTATAATGGGGAAATCTTGTGACCACTCTAGCTCCTTCAATTTTGATTGGTTCTTTATTCTTGCATGTAACGAGGACAACCGTAAAATCTCGAATGGGTTCGAAATTTGGCAGGATCCGACCAGGGCCTTATGAGTTAGCTGCCCTTGAGTGTCTGGAAAAATCCCCATAGACTTATAATGGGAGAAATGTTGTGACCACTCTAGTAACTTCTTTTTCGGATGGATCATCTTCATTCTTGCAGGTAACAAGATCAACCATAAAAGCTGGCATGAGTTTGAATTTCGGCAAAATTCCATCACTGACTTTGTAGTAAACTGCCCTTGAGTGTCTGAAAAATCAATGATTAATGTTGTGACCACTCTAGCTCCTTCATTTTTGATTGGAGTTTCTTCTTTCTTGCAGGCAACAAGGAAACCTAAAAAATCTCAGATGGGCTCGAAATGTGGCTGGATCCGACCAGGGACTTATGAGTTACCTGCCCTTGAGCGTTTGGAAAAATCCCCATAGACTTCTAATGGAAGAAATGTTGTGACCACTCTAGTGCTTTCAATTTTAGATGAATCTTCTTCATTCTTGCAGATAACAACACCAACCATAAAAGCTCAAATGAGATTAAATTTAGGCAAGATTCCATCACTGACTTCAGAGTTTGCTGTCCTTGAGAGTCTGAAAAATCAATGAATAATGTTGTGACAACTCTAGTGCCTTCATTATACCCCCGCAAACTTTGTTTGTAGGGGGTATACTGTTTTCACGTTGTCCGTCCGTGCGTCCGTCCGTCCGTAACGCTTTGTTTCCTTAATAACTCGAAGAGTCATTGCTGGATTTTCATCAAACCTTGCAAACATGTTCATATATGCAAGACAAATACTTTAGACAAAAAAGTAAGGGCTAGGGGCCAATTCTATTAGAGTTATTTCCCTTTGTAGTTCTAAATTGCTTTTAATATAGTGCTTTTTCCTTAATAACTCGAAGAGTCATTGCTGGATTTTCATCAAACCTTGCAAACATGTTCATATATGCAAGACAAATACTTGAGACAAAAAAGTAAGGGCTAGGGGCCAATTCTATTAGAGTTATTTCCCTTTGTAGTTCTAAATGGCTTTTAATATAGTGCTTTGTGCTTATGCTATTATAGGCCATATACGGGCCAATCAACTTCTACCACAGCTTTCGATGGAACAATTTGATACTTTTCCTATACAATGTAGACACATTGAACATATGCATGAAGGAGTTTAGTTCAGAAAAAAATAATTTTTGACAAAATGACAGCTGTGAGAACTTAGACAATTTTTCCCTAATAAGGTGTTTGTATATGCATAGACAGTGCCTTTATGGGCCGATCAACTCCTACCACAGCTTTTTATGGAGCAATTTGATACTTTGCCTGTACAATGTAGACACATTTAACATATGCATGAAGAAGTTTGGTTTAGAAAAAATATTTTTTGACAAAATGACAGTTGTGAGAACTTAGACAATTCTCCCTAATAAGGCTTTTGTATATGCATAGATGGTGCCGTCATGGCCAATCAACTCCTACCACAGCTTTTGATGGAACAATTTGAGACTTTGCCTATACAATTTAAACACATTGAACATATGCATGAAGGAGTTTTGTTCAGAAAAAAAATAATTTTTGACAAAATGACAGCTGTGAGAACTTAGACAATTTTTCCCTTATTAGGCTTTTGTATATGCATAGATGGTGCCTTCATGGGCTGATCAACTCCTACTACAGCTTTTGATGGAACAATTTGATACTTTGCCGATACAATGCAGACACATTGAACATATGCATGAAGGAGTTTGGTTCACAAAAAATAATTTTGACAAAATGACAACTGTGAGAACTTAGACAATTATTCCCTTACATGGCTTTTGTATATGCATGGATAGTGCCTTTATGGGCCGATCAACTCCTACTACAGCTTTTGATGGAGCAATTTGATACTTTGCGGATACAATGTAGACACATTGAACATATGCATGAAGGAGTTTATAATTTTTGTTTGCACAGATTCTACTGAAATCTTCTTATCAAAACTAAGGTCTTCTTGTTCGAACTATAACTTGCCAAGTTTTTTCACTGACTCTTACTGTGCGGGGGGTATCTAATAAGCATTGCTTATTGACTTTTTTCATTTTTGATGGGATCTTCTTCATTCTTGCAGGCAACAAGGAAACCCATAAAATCTCGGATGGGTTCCTTACCTGCTCTTGAGCATCTGAAAAAATCTCAAAAGACTTATAATGGGAGAAATATTGTGACCGCTCTAGTGCTTTCAATTATGAATTTATCTTTGATATCCTTGCAGATAAGAAGGACAACTATAAAAGCTTGGATGAGTTTGAATTTCTTCAAGATCCCATCACCTATTATAGAGTAAGCTCCCCTTGAGCATCTTGACAGTTGATGGATAATGTTGTGACCACTCAAGCATCTACATTTTTGATTGGATCTTCTTCATTCTTTCATGTAAGAAGGACAGCCATAAAAGGTTGGATAAGATTGAAATTCAGCAGGATCCGACCAGGGGACTTATGAACTAGCTGCCCTTGATCATCTTAAAAAATCCCCATAGACTTATTATGGGAGAAATGTTGTTACCACTCCAGTGCCTTCACCTTTGATTGGATATTCTTCATTCTTGCAGGCAACATGGACACCAATAAATTCTCAGATGGGTTCGAAATTTGGCCAGATTGGACCTTAGACTATGGAGTTAGCTGCCCTTGAGCATCTGGAATATTCCATAGACTGATAATGGGAGAAATGTTGTGACCACTCTAGTGCTTTCAGGTCTGAATGGATCTTCTTCATTCAGGCAGACAAGAACTAAAGCTTGGATAAGTTTGAATTTCGTCAAGAGCTCATCACCAATTATGGAGTTAGCTCCCCGTGAGCATCTTTAAAACAGATGAATAATGTTGTGACCTCTCTAGTGCCCTCACTTTTGATTGGATCTTTTTCATTCTTTCAAGTAACAAGCACAACCATAACAAGAAATGTCACAGTCACGTGACGAATGCCCCCAAAGGAATTGGTCAAGCATAAGACACATTTGAGGAAAGTTAGCTGTAATATAGGAGATATGCTCCAGACACGATAAACCTAGAAATGAGGCTAGAAGTCAATGTCAAGGTCAAAGTGACCCAAAATGGTATGCACCACTCCGCCATCCCAAGAGGAATAAACACACCAGATTTCAGATTCCTACATCAAATAATATAGGAGATATGCTCCAGACACGATTATTCTAGAAACTAGGTCATAGGTCAAGATCACAGTGACCTAAAAATGATGTGCGACACATCAGAATCTAAAGATGTATTCATACAGCAAATTTGGGATTCCCATCTCAAATAATATAAGAGATATGTTCTGGGCATGATTATTCTACAAACTAGGTCAGAGGTCAAAGTGACCCAAAAATGGTACATGACACTCCACCATCCAAAGTTGCATCCACCCACCAAATTTGGGATTCCTACCTTTAATAATATAAGAGATATGCTCTGGACATGATTTTTCTAAAAACTAGGCCAAAGGTCAAGGTCACAGTGACCTGTAAATGGTACAAGACACTCCACCATCCCAAGATGCATTAACACACGAAATTTGGGATTCCTATCTAAAATAATAAAAGAGATATGCTCCTGACACAATTATTATTAAAACTAGGTCAGAAGTCCAGTTCACAGTGACCCGTAAATGGTACAAGACACTCAACCATCCCAAGATGCATTCACACACCAAATTTGGGATTCCCTTCTCAAATAATATAAGAGATATGCTCCTGACACAATTATTATTAAAACTAGGTCAAGGTCACAGTGGCCCGAAAATAATATGTGAGACTCCACCATCCCAAGATGCATATACATACAAAATTTGGAATTCCTACCTCAAAGAATATAAAAGATATGCTCCGAACACAAAAATCTTAAAACTAGGTCAGAGGTCAAGGTCACAGTGACCCAAAATGGTATGTGTGACACTTTGTCATCTCAAGATGCATTTAGACACCAAATTTGGAATTCCTATCTGAAAGAATATAGGAGATATACACCAGACTCAATGCAGTTTCTAGAAATTAGGCCAGAGGTCAAGTTCAAGGTCACAGTGACCCAATTGTGGTATGCGACACTTCCCCATCCCAAAATGCATTCACACACCAAATTTGAGATTCCTACCTCAAATAATATAAGAGATATGCTCCGGACAGGATTATTCTTAAAACAAGGTCAAGTTCAAGGTCAGAGTGACCCAATTATGGTACGCGACACTTCGTCATCTCAAGATGCATCATCACACCAATTTTAAGATTCCTAGCTCAAATATTATTAGAGATATGCTCCGGACACGATTATTCTAATAACTAGGTCAGAGTTCAAGGTCAAGGTCACAGTGACCTGATAATGGTATGTGACACTCCGCCATCCCAAGATGCATTTACACACCAACTTTGGAATTCCTATCTCATAGAATATAGGGAAATACTTTAATATAGTGGACCTATGTGGAATCCTGCCATATAAGAGGATGTGTCCACACTTGTATGGTCGAATTATATACAACTGTATCTCATCTCCATTTTTATACTACAATCAATACGCCTGGGTCCAAATATCTTTTGTAATGATCAGTTAAATCAGGCAAGGTTCAGTGTTTTTTCACGGTTGATGTCGGCCATTTCAATTTCTCAATGAAAATGCAAGCGTCTTTCATACATCGATCATGTCTTGGGGAGTTATGCTGTAAAACTCCCCAGCAATTATTCGTCTTCTTGAAGATGTATCCATAGACAGGCATCTATAACAGAAATGCTGTTTATTCCGTATTGGTTACATTGACGGAATAAAACGCATTTTATATGAAAACATTGTTTTCTTAAGAAATGTGGAATCATCTCTATATAGAGATGCAACCAGATTTTGGTCCAGACTGAATAATTGTTTTCTTAGGAAATGTGGAATCATTCCAATATAGATATGCTTCCACATTCATTGAGAAAACAATTATTCAGTCTTGGCCAAAATCTGGTTACATCCCTATATAGAAACGATTCCACATTTCTTAAGAAAACAATCATGCAGTCTGGGCCAAAAATCTGGTCACATCTCTAGATAGAAATGCATCCACATTTCTTGAGAAAACAATTATTCAGTCTTTGCCAAAAATCTGGTTGCATCTCTATATAGAAATGATTCCACATTTCTTAAGAATACAATGTTTTTATATCAAAATGCGTTTTTTCCGTCAATGTAACTTATACGGAATGAAAGGCATTTCTGTTATCGATGCCCCTCTATGACTCGGCACCCTTTAATCTTGTGAGAGATACTGGGGAGTTCGCGACAATAGCAAGTGTTATCCAGGCGCTTTTTATCTACTTTTCTACCAAAATGGCCGACTTGTCAACAAGATTCACCGGAGTGCATTTTATGCTGTGAGAACCTTTTTATTGCAGAAAACACGGAATGGGTATCATTTATAATCATTGCCCAATCGTTCCAAGATCTAATTTCCAAAGTGCATAATCCCAGAGGCTTGCACGAGTGTTGGAAATGATCATGTACACTGATGCGCGATGAAGCGAAAATTGCGTTGACCCTTATGAAGTTTAAAGGCCTCGATAATCACTTTATACGAGGATATAGCTATTATTATTGGTCTTTCTGTGTAGTTAAGATGTCAAAGTTTATTTTGATACCACATTTGTATGGATACATCCTCTTATAAGGCAGGATTCCACATAGGTCCACTATATTAAAGTATATCCGAATATAGGAGATATGCACCAGACTCAATGCAGTTTCTAGTAACTAGGTCAGAGGTCAAGTTCAAGGTCACAGTAACCCAATTATGGTACGCGACACTTCCTCATCCCAAGATGCATCCACACACCAAATTTGAGATTCCTACCTCAAGTAATATAAGAGATATGCTAAAATGCACAAATGCACAAATATTCTAAAAACTAGGTCAGAGGTCAAGGTCATGGTCACAGTGACCCGAAAGTGGTACGCGACACTCTGTCATCCCAAGATGCATCCACACACCAAATTTGGAATCCCTACCTCAAAGAATATAGGAGATATGCACCGGACACGAAGCGGGACGGACACACGGACGGACTGACGGACAGTGCGATTACTATATGCCTCCCAAAGTTCCTTTGGGGGCATAAAAACTTGAATGTAGAAACAACCTCAGACTGTTGATTTAACTGCCCTTGAGCATCATAAAAAATCTGCATAGACTTACAATGAGAGATCTTTTATGACCACTTTTGTACCTTCATTTTGGAATGGATCTTCCTTAGTCTTGCAGGTAACAATGACACCCATAAAAGCTTGAATGAGTTAGATTACCCGCTACATCCGACCACCAATTACAGAGTTAGCTGCACTTGAGCGTCTAAAATATATCTGTATAATGTTGTGACCACTCTAGGGCCTTCATTTTTCATTTGATTTTATAAATCCTTTTAGGTTTAAAGTATGGATCGGTTAGATCCCATCACTGACTACAGAGTTAGCTGCCCTTGAGCATCTGAAAATATACTTTCACCTTTTTTATTCAGATCTTTTTAATACTTGCAGATAATCAGGACTGACATAACATCTTAGGTTTTTAAATTAGCTCCTGGTCACTGTTTCAAGTTCAGAGGTACCTGCCTTTGAGCATCATAAATTCATGTATCTCCAAACATTATGCTTGCTGCCAGGCGAGCAATCGTTGCCCATTGGGCTACTTGTTATTCAAGTGACTTCGAAGGCTCCAGTTATTAGTATGTATTCACAAGTACAGTGAAACAGTATAGATCCTGATCAGAAGCCAGCTGATATGGAATCTACACTGTTTTCAAAATTAGAACCTAGCTGATTGTGATATACTTTCATTGGTGTAGCTCCCATTACGCAGTTACGCATGTGCGTAATAAAAATAGTAACATTCAAGGGAGGTCACCTAATGTGGTAAAAGTGATTTTCAATACAATAAGGAACTGCTCATTATGGAAAGAACTAGCTCCCTCTGGGAGCAAATTCTTTCCTTTAAGAGAAGTTCCCATTTTGAGAATGGACGCAATTGAAAAGAAATACTATTTGATCCAGTAGTCTCCCTTTGATGTGCTTTACTATTTCAGCGTTCTGGCTACGCCATTGACAGTTTTTATAATAGGATAAATTCCGGTTTAGTGTAATAAGGGTTCAGTCGGAAATATTATAAGATATTGTTATAATTGATTTTATAAACTTGATCAAAATAAACTACAGTATTTATTGTTATTGTATGTTTGTTGTTACTATTGTAGAACATGTGTTTGTGAGTACTTTGCCCCCAACAGATGAGTAAAGCTAAGGTGGCAAAATAAAAAGTAGTAAAAATACCAGAAATCATGTAGACTAGTCGTAGGGGCTTCAAAAATAGGCTAACCTTGAACTAATTGCAACAGAAATGCCATTGGTTTTATTTGCTATATTAATATGCCTGTGATCACATACTAAAAGTTGCAAGTCCTATCTTGTGGGGAAGTGTTCATATTTCCGACTTAAAATGATCACCTTTACGCTTAAAGTGGCCATTGAAGATAATTTTTATTCAATGGGTCACTTCTTCTGCAGTTGTTTTAAGTCCTTTATGCTTTGATGAAAGAATTTGATTTGATTATATGAGTAATACGCATTATACATATGTTATTAAACACATATGAAATCATATAAAATGAGCCGAAATGTTGAAAATCAGAGGTTGAATTACCCCACCCACCAATATATTAAGATTAGAAACACAATAGTTCTGCTTACATTTCTATTGCAATTTATTAGTAGTATTCTAACATTCATAATAAACTGATAACCCTTAGTGACTCTCACAATAAATATACCAGTTGTTGTTGTAGCAGTTGTTGTTGTTATTGTTGTGATTGGAGGATGTCGCTTCCAACAGTTTTTTCTCAATCCTACAATAATGGTCAGTTATCATTGCTCTGTTCCACCAGTCGTTTACCAGTACTTAGTGAACACGCTGAACTGTCATCAGTAACTGAAAATCAGTGGCAGGGAGGGAATAATCTTTATGAAAGTATGTATCCTTATTAAATTGAAAGCTCACATCCCCTCTATTGCTGTCAAAACATTTAAAAGTCAGATTATCAATCAGACTCACTACTAGTCAAGGAGCTAAATATTTGAAAATTCGATTGGCATAATTTTCCTAGACATGTTGTATGGTCAAATTGATGTAGCAGTTTTTCAGGAGGATACGTTTTATACCCCTACCCATTTTTTTTTACTTTTAAAACAAAATTGCGACATTTGAATTAGAAATGGTATCCAGGTGGTGTCCAGCTGATGCATACAGTCGTTCCTTACTATCGACAGCTTACTTTGAGGCCTAAACAAGTATCAAAATAAATTGTTTGCTTCCAGAAACGCACCTTAATGTTATTTATGACATTTACGTTACATTTCCAACTACACCATATGAAATCATTAAAATGTGTTCAATAGTTTCATTTGATAAACTTTATAATGAGTATTTGGGTTTTAGATACAACATTCCTAAACGACAGTTAACTGACTATTTCAAAACTGCAAGCAGCTTGTTTATATCATAAATACTTTAATAATTATTAGCTGATGAATATATGATGATCCCCAATTAAATGTTGAACGCAGTAAGAATCTTTTCACTTTTACAGTTATCATGTTATGCTATCATCAACTCTTAAAACCCATATATGAACATTTGATGGATTAATACGATTGAAAAGCTATACATAACATCGTTTCTGGTGAAAAGTAGCATTTTGTTGCTTGTACGGAAATATGTAACATACATTACAAACTTTGAGACTTGCTATATTACTACTAAATACCTTATCTTATAGATCATATGGTATTTTATTTCATTTCAAAACAGTTTTTGTGTTAAATTTTTAACAAGATACCAGTCTGTCCTAAAATAATTTTCAGTTATTCTCAAGAAACTATATCTATACACTAGAGTCGATATATCTACACACATTTACAATTGTGAAATAGTAAATTTTTGGACGTTTTTTTATCTACAAAATAATCTTTTTGATTTGTCCAAAGTTAAAGATTTTAAAACTCATAACAAATAAAAGGATAGTTCTTTAATTACAGTAGAAGAATACATTCCAATTTTCTGTCGAATATATCAAAGTAACATATATAACCTTATAGAATATATCATCATAAGAACCCATGTTTGTCCAAACTGTTAAAGTGAGTAAATAATCTGGCATGAAAAGCTAATATATGTGTGCATGTATATTTTTATAATATTTATCTGAAAAAAATAACTTAATTGAAAGAAATCTAATAAGTTATTTAAAAAATATTTTTCGTGTACCCAGTTTACTGTTGTTCACATTATACAAACATAGTCAGTAACAGTTTACTTTTATTAGATGGAAAAGTTAAATGTTAAAAAAAACGTGCAGTCATGAGATCTAACTTAGATTTAGCAAACAATGCTTATATAGCTGATGCTAATTTTCCACAATACAGAATGCGGTATGGCCAAATTATTATAGGAATATTGTCAATGGAATCCTTGATAACAAAGCGTTATATGAATATAAACATTAGAATGAATTGTAAGCTCACCAGTGTATTGACTTAATGAATAAGTGGAATAAAATCAAAATCAACACGGTTTTTTTTACTGTAATATGTATCAGAAATGTTTTCCTTCTTCAGACAGTAAACAAATGCACATGTGAGCAGCAAAGGCTCAAATAAGACTGACCATTTCGAAAATAGGAAATTATGTAAAAACGCCCAAAAATGTCAAGGGTATTGAATTATAGACACACGCAAAAAATCAACTGTTCTAACAAACATTAGCATAAAGAGGGCCCTTAATTCAGTACAGTCATTGTCACCAATGATAGACTTACATGTAATGTCTAGAGAGTAAACGTGAACTTAATGAAATTATATATACATATCCTATTTGCCATGCTTCCTTTTGTTCAATCATCAACTTAAGAAATCATATTTCTTTTAATTGTACATTGTATTAAGGTTATTATAAATCTCAGGTTGATAAAGCAGTGTTTCTATTGTCATTTGTGTTATGTGTGTATGATATAGTATATCAAATATTCAATACCATGTCGATTTGTTCTTTGACAGTAGTATAAGTATGAATTTCTTTACCTTTAGATGAAAAAATAATGTTGAACGCTTTTTATGTAATTTATACGAGCTCAAATGAAAAATTGGAGCAGCACAAGAGGTTTGGGTTCTTATCGCACCTGGCAAATGCATCTTTAATCATCCATACTGATGCAGCAAAGATAGCGTTCTAAAATGTGGCCCGTGTCTTCATCTACACACTTTGTGCATAAGAGCAGCAAAGGTTATGTTGTGTCTAACTGCACATTTTCGCAGGATCGCCTGCTCCTTCATTGCTCAACACTGGGTTATGAACCAAAATCAAATGTGCTTGCTCATTTGATTTATTATTTGTTTACTATTTATAATCAATTTAGTTTGCTTTGAAACCTGCAAAGGATGAATTGGATGCAATTTTTGTATGAATGATTATGTTCTCATTTGACATGCTAAATATCAAAATGATTCTATATGAACTAAATGTTACGCTTAGACTAAGTCTAATTGATAGAAATAATGCAAAACAAAACTACCAATAATTTATTGGAGTCCATTCATTTTGCAATTGCTACAATATAATACTTACAGTGCAAGAGAGTTTTGAGAGTTTTTCTAAATAATAAGCCTAGATCTTTCAAATGAATTACCAAAAAGTAGCTTTAGAACAGAATCTGTCCTCTTGCAATGCTTCACAACATTGTAAAATCAGACAAAGCATATGATAAGTGTGACCATTTTCGTAACCACTCTTTTTGTATATGTTATTTTAAATAATCTGTATTTTATCTTCACCAGACTGGATATGCTAAAAAAAGTTTTCTGTTTGAAATGACAACGGTTATTTTAGGAGTTTTGGGTTCGCGTTTGTCCCTGAATGTTATCAATATTGTTGTTATAGTCGATAGCTGATAAGCTATAATTAATATGTTTTTTGGTGGCTTACAAGGCAACTACAATTTTTTTATATCAATTTTTCATTTATCTTAAGCTGTATCCAGTTAAAAATATCTTGTATATATCATTCCAAATACAAAAAGAAGGAAACACAAATGTTTCAGATAGATAAAAAAGATATCATGTAAGCATTTAGGAAACATAATTTGATCATAAAATATAAGTAGTTTCTAGAAAATGCTGTTTACACTCTGATTTGAAATGGCATTTTATGTGATTAAGGTTCAAGTTTCTTCCTTTTTGTCAGTAATGCTTCGTTGGGTTTTATTCTTAGTTACTTGTTCGGTCAAATAATACAATATTCATAATTTCTCTCATTACTCGGCACTCCAATGACAGTAACTTAAATACATAAGTAGTGTAAACTCATATAGTGCTGTTATTGCATTAAAATATTGTATTTGATAGAAAGTAACGTATATAACTGTAAAAACAGGTGTCTAAATTAGGTAAAATCATATTGCTAATCATTTGCTCTTAATTAAAAGATAATATTGATATGTAAGAATGAGGAATGATTTGATATAATAACACTATAGGATTTCTTATTATTTTAGGGTAACGTAGTGAATCGTGCTATTGCAGGGTAACTCCTCGACTGCTAAAGAGTTAATACGTTATTATGTGACTAGTATAATGTGGTTTTAGAAAATAGTCTAAAAAACCTGATTCCTATGAGGTCTTTTGCAGTCTATGATCTAAAGATAGTACCGCATTAAATATTAATACATTTGAAAGTAAGTAACATATATAACTGCAATACACTATGATATGTTGTTAGGTCATTAAGTCCAATCACAACAACCTTAACACTGTTAAAATAATACTTATATGTTGTAATAGAAAAGTAAACAGAACTATTATGTTTCTAATCTTTATATAATTGTAACATGGTGGGTGGGGTAGTTCAACCCCTGATTTTTAACATTTCGGCTCATTTGATATGGTTTGATATGTTTTTTATCATGTGTAATACTCATATAATCAAATCAAATTCTATAATCAAAGCATAAAGGACTTAAAACAACTGTAGAAGAAGTGTTCAAATGACTAAACAATAATCTTCAATGGCCACTTTAAGCATAAAAGTGATCATTTTTAAGTCTAAAATATATATACTTCCCCGCAAGATAGGACTTGCAACTTTTAGTATGTTGCTCAAGATAACCCAAACAGTCGCAGGATTGCTGAAAAAATTCTGTTGCAATTAGTTCAACCTTATCAGTTCTACTGATTAGACTAATGTGCTTTGGCAGGGGCATGCCCATGGACACATTTCAAATGTGTCCATGGGCATGTCTCTGCCACCGCATACAAATGGCATTAGCTCACAAGCAGTGCCAAAAATAGTTTATTTTTATGGTCAGGCTGGGACAAAAGGTAATAGACCTTTGAGGCCATGGAATGATATCCATCATTATGGAGTTTGAGGAAGACATTTTGGAGTTTAGCATTGTGTCCAAGTTTCTAAAAAAATCTTAAATTATGAGTTAGAGACCAGACATAGCAAAAATGGTGAAATTTCACAAATAATTTCATGAACAAAGGGCAATTATTCCTGAATGATTTGTTTTTACTATTGTCATCAAGTTTCACGAAATTATGATTGAAATTACTCGATTTAGAGAAACAGGACACCATAAAATTTGTATTTTGTGAACAAAGGGCAAAAACTTCACAAGCATTTCCACATATGGAAGTATTGACCATTATCAAACTGTAAGAAAGTTTGGTACCGAACTAATGAGCCAGTTTTCATAAAGTTGATATATATAACTGAGCATTTTCTACCAAATTATCAGTTCATTCATACACAAGATGATTTTCTGTTCAATGCTTCCCAACACATATGTATGCTCTAAAATGCATGTATTATTACTTTATAATATGGGCCTCAACACAAGAAAACCTGTCTTCGGGGTTTGAGAACAACACAGGCGCAGACCAGCCTGCGCATCCGCGCAGACTGATCAGAGCCTTTGTTATTCTCCCATCGAGAAGTATCATATCTAGACTTGCTAAGAGCAAAATTTCAATTTTCTGGCTAGTCTCTAAAGCTGAAGAGACTGGTTTAAAACTCGCTTTGTTGGAAACCCCAAAGACAGGTTTTCTCGTGACGAGGCCCATATGACAGGGTATAATAAGACATAGAAGAGATAACATTAATAAACTGTATTTCCAAAAGTTCAAATTAACAATATATAATATACATGTACAATAAAAAGATCAGTTAAAAATAATTTGCAAAACACAGACAGTGGCAGTATCAATATTATGGACCACAACACATAAGTAAATACTGTAAATTCAGAAATTTTCTCAAGGTTTTTATTTTCTCAAAACTTCGCATATGCGAAGTTTCGTGAACATAAAATCCTTGCGACAATCATTCTGTCGTTTAATTATAAAGGTAAATCATGCCCTAGTCGCGAATTTTTAACGTCGCAAATATGACTTTTAACGTTTTTCGCAAAAATAAAATTCTCGCAAAATTTTCCGAATTTACAGTTGACAATGAATAAATGAGAAACTTGACCACTTCCCTCAGTGATAGACGTAATAGAAATGGAGGGACTACTTCCACCAGTGATAGTTTGGATAACAAGGGTGGGACGACTTCCCTCATAATTATATATTGGATAACAAAGGTGGGACCACTTCCCTTAGTGATAGACTTAATAGCAATGGAGGGACCACTCCCACCAGTGATAGATTGGATAACAAGGATGGGACCACTTACCTCAGTGTTAGATTGGATAACAAGGGTGGGACCACTTACCTCAGTGTTAGATTGGATAACAAGGGTGGGACCAGATTGGATAACAAGGGTGGGACCACTTACCTCAGTGTTAGATTGGATAACAAGGGTGGGACCACTTCCATCAATGATAGACTGGTTAGCTAAGGTGGGACCACTTCCATCAGTGATAGATTGGATAGCTAAGTTGGGACCTCTTACTTCAGTGATAGATTGGATAGCAAGGGTGGGACCACTTCCATCAGTGATAGACTGGATAGCTAAGGTGGAACCACTTCCATCAGTGATAGATTGGATAGCTAAGTTGGGACCTCTTACTTCAGTGATAGATTGGATAGCAAGGGTGAGACCACTTCCATCAGTGATAGACTGGATAGCTAAGGTGGGACCACTTCCATCAGTGATAGATTGGATAGCTAAGTTGGGACCACTTCCCTCAGTGATAGATTGGATAGCTAAGGTGGGACCACTTCCATCAGTGATAGACTGGATAGCTAAGGTGGGACCACTTTCATCAGTGATAGATTGGATAGCTAAGTTGGGACCACTTCCCTCAGTGATAGATTGGATAGCTAAGGTGGGACCACTTCCATCAGTGATAGATTGAATAGCTAAGCAGGGACCACTTCCATCAGTGATAGATTGGATAGCAAGAATGAGATCACTTCCCTCGATGAAGAAGTGTTCCTGCCCAGAGAATGCAGTCACTTTCTTATTTCACAACCCTAGCCTGGACTGAGCCACTCTTTTTCAGTTTTCAATACAAAGAAACACCATCAAAGGTATATTCAGTAAACCAGCTGTGTTATTTGTCCTTCATCACAGAAAGGATCCACATCCAACACGGTAATCAAGACCAAGAGAAAACTCTGCTCAGCCCATGCATCACACCTACACCTCCAAGTCTTTTATGTGATATGCACAGCCATCCCCTTGTCTTATGTATTGACAATACAGGCTCACCATGACCTCATTTTAAAGGTCAGTTCACAGGGCTTTTAAAAAAATGTGTCTATGATACTTTTTTGTGCCTTATATATACTGAAACAATAAAGTTATGTCCGCTTGACGATTATGTCTGCCATTTCCAAATGCATGAACGCATTTCATTCAAATTTTCACATTACCAACTGTGATCATTTAGAAACGTTTTGCAACTAAGCAAAGTCACAACATCAATGGTCACCGGGTCGCGAGTTCGATCCCGGCCCGGTCCCATACTTTCGTGGAGATTATTTCTACGGTCATTCTCCTCCCTTCCGCTGATTCATTCAAGAAGGGTTGTTGTCAGTTACAAGCCAAAGTATGTGCACAAATTACTGGTTAACAGCTTGTTCAAGCCTGCCCAGGAAAAAGTGTGGTTAGGTGAACTGACCGTCCCGCAATGACCATAGCTGTTGACTTGGGACGTAAAGCAACAATACAAACAAACAAACAAACAACATCAATGGATTGTGTGTCCGTCATAATCCCGAATTTTTAAGCACATTTAAACATCCCTGAGCAAACTCTATAGATGTTATGCTTGCTAGCTGTATGCATTGCTTTTACGACCACAGCCATTAATCTGCAACATACTCTGACGTGACAAAATATCTATCATGAGCGTGCGTGAAAACACTCAGAAAATTCATTTTTGGACCAGTATTTTAATAATCAACAGAATTGGATAAATTTGATTTTATTTCAACATCACAAGCTTTTCAACATTAATTAAGACTAATCAGCATCAAAACGATTGATAATGGAAATTTTCTGATTTGTTTCTTTGTTTGTTTGGTTCTTAATGACGCATCAACCCTTGTGGGTCATTAGCGTCAGATGGTATTAATCTAAACATGATGAAGATGGAAAAAGTAAAAATTTAGAAAAATAAAATAAAAGGAATGATGATGATGAGTTTGTATAATGATAATTAGTTGCAATACGATTGTTGACAGGAGAGACCACGTACAATATCTGACAGTTTCAAAGAGCTATTCAGATAACTGTACATGTTCTTTAACTGAACAGAATACAACATTAAAAAATCTGTATTATGGTCTGATACAAATGTAAAACAAAATATGATTTTGAAAATAGCAATATGATTTTGTTAAAAAGATTTATTTGTCTTTAAAATGTCATAATACTATCAATATGTATATCTTGAAATAATTCTTTCTAGTTATCAACATGGAAGCAATTATTTTTTACTTGTGCAAAATCGCCACATTCCAAAAGGAAGTGATGTACAGTGAATGGTGCGTCGCAACCAACACATTGTGGCTGCTCTTCACCTTGTAGTAAGTATGAATGAGTGACTCTTGTATGACCTAAGCGGAGTCGAGCTAAAACTACTTCTTCTCTTCTAATGTTTCAAACAACTGATTGATATTCACCAATAGTTGGTTTGATGTCAAAAAGTTTATTACCAATGCTGTTATTCCATGAAGATTGCCATTCTTCCAAGATATATTTATTGATAGATGGCTTAAAATTGGAAAATGGAATTTTAAAAGAAGTTGGTTCTAATGAAAGCGATGTTTTTGCTTGCTTATCTACCATCTCATTCCCTTGGATACCTATATGACTAGGAATCCAACAGAGAGCAATTCCTTTATAAGCTAAAAGCTCATGACATTTTTCTAAAAGTTTCTGAATCTGTGGATTCTTTGAATTGGTATGGTTCATTGCTTTCAATACAGAAAGCGAGTCAGAAAATATAGTAAATTTATTGTTAGCATCACAAGTGCTAATGAAATCTAAAGCTAGATCAATTGTTTTGGCTTCAGCAGTGAAAATTGATGAATCGTCAGGTATACGTTGCATATTACTATGGTTGTCTGATATAACAGCACAGCCAACCTTTGAGTCTACCTTTGACCCATCAGTATAAATTTGTTGGTAATTCTTATAACGACTTTGCATTTTTCTGAAAACATCTTTTAATATGTGTGGATTTGATTCAGATTTTTTCCCAGAATGTAAATCAAAAAGTATTTCAGGTGGTTTCATACACCAAGCTGGAATATTTGGTGTAAAATGTTGGTGTAAAATGTTTTTCAATATTTTGTGGTTTGATATTGGCAGATTCTAACAGTGGTGAAATTCTGATGCCAAATGATTTAATAGCTTTAGGTTTTTGTTCATATAAATTAACATAATTTGGTGGGAATGTATCTTCATGAGCAGGATTTGATGGGTTAGCAGCAAGTCTTATGGCATATTGCAAAGAGAGTTTCTCTCTTCGTGAGTATAGTGATGGTTCATCTGCTTCCACATAAAGACTAGCAACAGGAGAAGTTCTAAAAGCCCCTAAAGCTAAGTCCTTGGTTATGTATAGGATCAAGCATTTGAAGATATGATTTTCGTGCAGAGCCATATATAATACAGCCATAGTCTAATTTTAACCGGACTAGAGACCAATACAGCTTGAGAAGTGTAGTTCGGTCTGCACCCCAAGAAGTATGTGAAAGCACTTTTAAAAGATTCAATGCTTTTAAACATTTAGCTTTGAGGTATTTAATATGGGGTATAAAACTGAGTTTTCTATCAAATAAAATGCCAAGGAATTTAGATTCCTCAACAACTGGAATAGGTAATCCATATAAATGTAAAACCGGATCATCATGTTGCCTGCGCAACTGACAGAAATGTACACACTGTGTTTTTGATTTGGAAAACTTAAAGCCATTGCTTGTTGCCCAATTTTCAATCTTATTCAAATTTTGTTGTAGTTGACGTTCAATTGTCACCATGCTTTTTGAGCGATAACAGATACAGAAGTCGTCAACGTATAATGAGCAATCAGTAAGATTACCTAAACATTTCACAATATCATTAATTTTGATACTAAAAAGTGTTGTAGATAGAACGCCCCCTTGAGGTACACCTTGCTCCTGGTCATAATAGTCAGACAGAGAGGAGCCAACTCGGACTTGCATGGTGCGGATTGCAAGGAAGTTTTCAATGAATGTAGGAAGTCTACCTCTTAATCCTAGTTTGTGGATATCTTTTAAAATGCCGTATCTCCACGTGGTATCATAAGCTTTTTCCAAATAAAAAAACACAGCAACTACATGTTCCTTTTTAATAAAGGCATCACGTATGAAGGTTTCCGATCTAACTAAATTATCAGTTGTACTGCGGTCAGATCTGAAACCAGACTGGAACCGCAATATATGATTATTGGATTCTAAAAACCAAGTAAGTCTTTTATTTATCATTCTTTCAAGTGTTTTACATAGACAACTTGTTAAAGCTATAGGTCTATAATTATTAGGTTCCGCAGGATCTTTCCCAGGTTTGGGAATTGGGATTATGGTTGCTAAGGTCCAATCTTCTGGAAATTTACCAGTAGTCCAAATGTAATTAAATATATTCAAAAGAGTTTCAAGAGAAGTATCTGGGAGATGTTTAAGCATTTGATAGTGGATCTCATCAGGACCCCTGGCTGAGTCATGTGATAGTTGAATAGCTTCAACTAATTCATCTAAATTAAAATCTTTGTTATAAATTTCATTATTTTGTGATTTAAAATTCAATTTAACTTTTTCTTGTTCGGTTTTAATCTTTCTGAAGGATTCAGAGTAATTGAATGATGATGAATTGTGACAAAAAGTTTCTCCTAAAGTGTCAGCAATGTCTGTTTTTGAAGTTGCTTTGCTGTCAGTACCCACCATGTTTAAATGTGTGTAACTGGGGGATTTGTTTTTTCCCAATTTTTCTTATCATATCCCAAACCTTTTTAATAGGTGTTTTATGACTGATTTTCGAAACATAAGATCTCCATGACTTATGCTTCGAAAGTTTTATTGTTCTACGGGCTTTAGCTCTAAATACTTTGATGTCATTGAAATTGTTGGTATTTGGAGATCTTTTGAATTTAGATACAGCTTGTTTGCACTGTTTAATTGCTTCTTTACAGTCGTCATTGTACCATGGATTACTTTTAGTTGGATTTGTCGAAGTTTGAGGAATACATTCTTTAGATATTTCGTTAAGAGAAGAGGTAAAATCAGTTATAGAATCAGAAGATTCTTTGAAGTTTTCTGGCACCAATTTATCAGTGCACAGAGTATTAAATAGATCCCAGTTGGGGGAAATTTTCTGATGATTTTGCATTAAGGGGTGGGGTATAAAACACAGATTAAGGAAACCTTTGATGACCGACATCAGCCATAGATTTTTTTGTTCTCTTTTGTGTAATTGTTGTAATAAACAAGCAGAACACATTAAATCAAAAACGGTCTCAAAATAAAGTTTGGTTAAGGAGATTTGGAAGTTCTTAAATTGTTATTTGTTTAATTCAAAGGGAGGTAATTTCAGTTAATTTCGTAAATTAAAGGTTTTGAACTGCAATGTCGCTCGTTCAATAAGCAGACTTGGAATTTTTAGATGTTTTTCATCGTCGGATGTTTCTGGCTGCCATTTAACGTAAAATGTGTCACGTTTTGATGATTAACTTCAATGTGATAATGGAAAAAGCTGTGTGCACATAGGGCTCAATTGTCCTTCATGATAAGAAGATAAAATCAAATAATTACCAATTTTTGTGTGTCCTATGTTTGATAAACATTTTGGTTTTATTTTTGTTGCGACATCTTAACTGGATTGATATATACAGTACCATGAAAATCGGACATTACTTTTTTGTTTGAGTATATATTAAGGTTCACAAAGAAATAAAGTATTAACCCTTAAAGCATCAAGAAAAAAATGCATCTGAAAATGTCGTCTGCTGAAGTCGTCTGCTGCAAAAAATTGCCTAACATTACTGACAAATTAAGTATAGAAGCAAACAGTGTGGACCCAGAACAGACTGCTCTTGTAGGAGCAGTCTGATCTGGGTCCACACTGTTTGCCATAGAGGCTTCTTAAACATTTCAGCAGACAAGAAAAGCAGACGACTTTTGTTTCGATTGGCACATTAAGGGTTGAGGTTCACAAAGAAATCAAGTATTAAAAACATATTCTTGAACTTTTTGCACACCTACAAATTTTCAAAATAATTGGTGGAAAGCTACATTCAGGGGTAAGCTTAGAAGCTATCTACTGTCAATCATTATGGAAAAATAGAAGGACAATGCAAATCCTTTGTAGCCAGTTATAATGATATGTAGTGGACTGTCTATATTTCAAATAAAAACTATAAGCTTATGACAAAAATTGGATAAATAGATCATTTTTCGCAATATCTAACCAAAGAAGTGGTTTCTAAGGCAATGTTAAGTTTTTAAATTAGGTAAAATGTATCAGAATGATACCTAAGCACTTGTGCTTAAGTGGTATGCTTTACATAATACAATCTAAAATAACTTGATTTTGAGGATATATTTTGCTACCCTTGTTATGTTCTACGTCGTTAATTTCTCCCAATTTTGATGTAGAGCCGATCATTTTTTTCCAATTTTGGCCACAGGCCTATTCCCAAAATTGCTGGAAAAAGCCCTGTATAGGGGTTCTTTTTTTAATACTCTGTTCTAATGTGACAATAAACAACACTACAACGTATTTGATATGACAAACTAAACACTAAACATATAAGATGATTGTTCTTTTTCATCATATTGCACAATACATAATTAAAAATAATAAGACATACCTTTTAGCATGATTAGTACAGTCAGGTTTGTAATCTGGTAGGGACGTCAGCGATTTGACATTTTCCAATAATGCCTTCTGACATAATTTAAAATGTTCTATTTTCAATCCAATAATTTTTATTAAAATGCCAATTAAATTAAAATCTACTGACACCAAATTAAAGAAAAATGTTTAAACTTACAGTTTAGCTATGCAGATAATTTCATATTATCGATTTTATGTTCTTAATGATTAGTTGAACATGACCTGCTTTCTAAAGTTGAGGACGGCCGCCATTTAAATTCATTTTATACCTCGTTTAGGTGACCTCTTTCATCATTTGTAATTTAACAACCAATTGGTTTTCTTTTAATATCTTGATGAATATTCAAAGATAAAAGGTCAATCTTTAACCTGATATGCAAATTTTTTATCCTGGCTCTATATTTTGACGGATGCCATTGAATAGAAAATTGCCTATTTTCACACAAGGAAATCCCCCACTTCAACTTACAGGAAAAGCACGGAAAAAAGTCAAATGATTAATGAATATGTAAACAATGATATCATGCTAAAATTCTAATTTTAAACCATAGCGCACATGTCCCGCATCAAGGTCAAAGACGCCTACTGTCTCCATATAAGATACACATGCCGCCTTAAAAACGCCGGGTACCAGCTGTGTGTATTGACGGATAAAGCTGACAGAAAAAGTATTTGACAACAAATCTTTAAAACTCAATAACTTTAACAATTTTGCACCGAGTTTCAAAATTCAAACTGCTACTTGTTTCTAATAATGTCCAGAATACATTGATAACTTATTTTAATATTTGACTTAGTTTTTGAAAAATCGCTGACATCCCTAAATCTGGTCCTAACTGAGCATGAAATTTGTCATGCTCATAAGTGTTAAAATGCCAACAATTGTTGGCATTTTAACATTTATTAGCATGATAAATACAACATCTGAGAGTTTAAAAGCAAGAAATATCTTTATTTTTTTTAACGTTTTAGTTTTTATGAGCATTTGAAATTTCATGCTCAGTTTAGCCGAGCATGAAAAAATGTTAATAACCTTGGGACCTGGCTTTTATTCATTGCAAGAGAAATCCTGAATTTGAATCTCAGTCAGGCCACATTCTGTTATACAGATTGGTCATGAACTAATTTGTAGCTAATTGGTCATGAACTCAAATTTCAGCTATCAATAAATCATTTCTAGATTGGCAATGAACTAATTTCTAAATGGGTCATGAACTCAATCCAAAAATTGTCATGAACTCAAATACAAATTAGTCATGAATACTTCTAAACTTGGTCTTGACATAACTTCCAAAGTAATAATGAACTCATTTCCAAATTAGGTCTTGAACTAATTTGTAAGACCATTTTGGCCTTAGATTGACTCAAGTAGCGCAGGTATCAGTTATTGGCAAAAACATGTACCAACCTAGTTATATGTGCGTAGGTGAAAGTTTTGAGGATTATTCCTGAATTCAGGAGTTTGAGGCTGACTTTCCCTAGAAAGTCAGCATCAAAATGCTGAATTAGACAGATTATTATATATTCTCTGATTTATCTTCAGTTCATCTTAGGACAATTGATCGTTTAATTTGAAACTATTAATGATTTGTAGGCATACAACAAGTTTTAAGACTTGAATTTCAATAGCTCAGGATTTTGGAAAGTTTTAAATTTCACCCTTGTATAAGTTAACCCTTTTCATTCTGACATATTTTCCCAAACATATTGATACAATAAGTATGGGGTAGTCCTTTTTGTGTTTTAAAGTAGATAAAGGTCACAGTTTCTAAATTATAATGTTTTATTTCCCTAAAGATTGTTTTTATCTATGCAAACAGTGCAGACCCAGGCCCCCAGATAAAAATGCATAACTGAAAATTATTTTTCTTATATCTCAACCAAAACATGTTGTGGGTACTCAAAAGAACTGTCTTGATTAGACAATTCTTATGAGCACCAAAAACACATGTTTAAACTGATGGATAAGAAAAATTGCAATTTTATGCAAATTATTTTTGCTTAACTGGCCCTATGAGACCCTTATGAAATGCCGCCTTATGTGGCAGTTCATCTGGGTCTTCACTGTTTGCTGATATCCAGAATGAAAAGGTTTAACCCTTAAAGCGCCAAGAAAAAATTGCAGCTGAAAATGTTTTCTGCTGAAGTCGTCTGCTGCAAATAATTGCATAACATTACTGACGAATTAAGTATAAAAGCAAACTGTGTGAACCCAGAACAGACTGCTCCTAGGAGCAGTCTGATCTGGGTCCACACTGTTAGCCATAGAGGCATCTAAAACATTTCAGCAGACGAGAAAAGCGGACGAATTTTGTTGTGATTGGCCCATTAAGGGTTAAGCTAATCAGGAATCTAAGCATATGATAACTGATGGTCCCTAAATGGCCTGAACAATGTTGATTGGCTGTACATGTATAACAATTTGATAACAATTTGGCAAACATACATACAATTCTTGTAAATAAATTGTGAAACAAATTGTCACAAACAGTATCCTTTCTTCTGAGATCCAGCAATTAGGCAATAAATGGCCCCTGCATTGTCACATCTTAGGCTTTTGGGCTAAGGTCAACCACAAGGTCATTAACATACATCTATCATTAGAACACATGCTCTTAAGATCAAATATTAACACTGTAGGTTTAGTAACACCTGGCACCACTCAATTTTTATGTGTTTGTGTGCTCAAAGAAACTGTCCCAATGAGGCGGTTCTTTTGAGTACCCACAAATATATGTTTTCGCTGAGAAATAAAAAAAAAACTTTGTTCCCTTCCATTCCATCCTACAAACCACCAAATGTTTGTTTGTTTGTTTGATTTGATTATGTCCCATCAACAATCTTTCAGTTAAACAAGGACGGGTCTTTGATTTTGTTTGATTTGATTCTTTACGTCCTATCATCAATCTTTCAGTTAAACAGGGACTGGTCTTCCTAGGTTGAACCAGTACTAAGCTAGGATAAATGTGTCTTGCTCAAGGACCACAACGCAGTGACGCCAGTGAGGCTTGACCCCGCGACCTCTCGGTCTTGAGTCAAGCACCCTACCACTGAGCTACTGCCCTCCCACAGGGACGGGTCTTCCTGGGTTAGACCAGTACTAAGCTAGGATTAATGTGTCTTGCTCAAGGACCACAACACAGTGACGCCGATGAGGATCGAACCTGCGGCCTCTCGGTCTCGAGTTAAGCACTCTACCACTAAGCCACTGCGCTCCCTATGACCAAATGTACAATAATGCCAATCATGCTAATTGAATGAGCAAGATCAGGACTTACATTCAAGAGAAAATTCAATTGGTAAAATTTAAGACAATAACTATAAAGGCACTAAAATAATCATAAAACTTTTTCCCTGCTCAACTCAACTGAGCATGAAATTTATCCTGCTCATAAATGTTAAAATGCCAACATTTGTTGGCATTTTAACATTTATAAGCAGGATAAATACAACATCTGTGAGTTTTAAAGCAAAAAATATCTATATTTTTTAGTGTTAATTTTTATGAGGTTGAAATTTCGTGCTCAGCTGAGCATGAAAAAAGTTTTATAACATTGGGGCAGACAAATCTAACAAATTGTAGCATACAGACTTAACTTCAAATAAAGGATTTCTGTTTTATTTTTCATGTTTTCTCCATGAAAGCATAATACAGGCATTCACTATACCTCTCTTGAAGGACAGATATCTATAAGAAAGCATTCAAAGCTTGGAGCTTTGACAACATAAAGACACAATCAAAAATGAAAACAAAACTATGACAGCAAATTATGATATTGGAAGATGAAGACTTAGGCCAAATGCTAATCGATAATAGGTTCTTGAATTTTGATTTATAACCGTTAGTAATTGCTCAAACTTGCACTTATGGCTCGGAATGCTTGGACAACACTTAGAATTGCGTGTTATGTAGTCAAAGACAAACGGTTTCAATTAAAAGTTGTCACCTTTGCTCAAAACAAGTCTTCATACACTTAATTGGTTGTTAATTGACTTGCTAATTGACAAAATCACAGTCGGCCATTTGTTTTCACATTATGACGTCATACTAAAAGGTGACAGGAACATCTTAGTGTAAAAATCGTCGATAAAATTGAAAGCTTCTAGACCAGAATTTACCGGAGAAAAAAAAACTTGCATACTAGATTGTTTACCCGACGAATATTTTATAATTTAGTTCTACTTAAAAATATAGTACAAATATTGTAACAAAACATCACATCAAGACATTTACACTATAAAATTAATTAAATAAAAGAACAGAACATCAATTGAAAGTAACTGATTTTTAAATTTTCATATCGATAATCGTTTTTCTTTTGTAAATCGACCGATTAATCGATATTTCGTTTGATTGTGCAAGCCCTAATTGTAAGTGATGTTGAGGATGAGAGTCATGGTTTTCTTCAGCCTCATCAGGTTTGATATGGTAGCAGGGGACAAAAATATTTCAATATTGCACTTGTCCTGCAGGACAAGTGGCTTACAATTTTCACTTGTCCTGCAAACACACACACTTGTCCTTTAAAAGCGTATGCAATAAAGAACATATGGGAGTAATATGATTTCCCCGAGTAATTCCTCCCAAAGCACTCGTCCTACAGGAGGAGTGCTTCGGGAAGAATTACTCGACCTTTCTAGATTTCACTCGTAATTACGAGCGGACAAGTTGAGTTTTTGTCCCCTGTGGTAGTATGGCAGAAAATGTATAAAATTTAAAAAATGGAATGTACAAATAAAACAATTAAAGCTGAGAATTGTAAAATAAGCAAAATGGAAAGACTAGCATTAATAATCCTCATAATTCATCTTTTCTCTTTCCTGCTGCTTTCTTCATTGACTTTGACTTTAACACTGGCTTTGTTTGTTTCCCACATACATCTGTCATCCCTGGTTTCTGCGGGTTTCTACACATAAACTGTGACAAATCTTTCCGGTCCTGCAGGTAGGCTACATATATCAATGAGTCATCTAATTCCTCCACATACGCATGGCAAAATCTTTGTAATCTGAAATGAGATAAAATGAGCCGCGGCATGAGATTTCCGACAATTTGACATTATGACAAGTGTAGACTCGGATGAGCCTCTGCAGCCTCCTTTTAAGCTTAGACACTCCAAATGGTGTTCAGTCAGTAGCTTAACAATCATAGAATACTCAAGCCACTAGCAAAGGCTCTGATCAGACTGCGCGTATGCGCAGGCTGATCTGAGGCTTTGCTGGTCGCACATACCACATTGTTGGAAATCTCATGCACTGGCTAATGAGCCGTGGCATGAGATTTCCAACAATTTGACATTTTGACATGTGTAGACTCGGACGAGTCTCTGCAGCCTCCTTTTAAGCTTAGAAACTCCAAATGGTGTTCAGTCAGTAGCTTAACAATCATAGAATATTCAAGCAACTAGCAAAGGCTCAGATCAGACTGCGCGTATGCGCAGGCTGATCTGAGGCTTTGCTTGTCGCACATACCACGTTGTTGGAAATCTCATGCACTGGCTCAAATACAACATACATAGAGGATCTTACACGGGTGATCATTTCATATGAAATTTATTAAACAAGCATTTGGCGAGTTTAATAAATTTAATGTGAAATGATCACGAGTGTAGGATTCTGTTCATCATATGACCTTTTAAATGCCTTTTCATCGCCTTCTGTCTGTTTTTTATGTTTATTGCCTTAAAAGTTTGTTTATTTCCATGAAAATTTGCATTGTTGTAACAGACACAGTCATGACGTTACTTTTTCCTGCCAAAAGTGTTATGTAACGTGTGGTCATAACATTATTTATGACATGAAGTTATCCACTGAATAACAGTAACGTCATATGATGAAGTCTGTTTTAGAAAAAAACAAGCCTATTCAGTTTTTGCAAAAAAAGTTAAGTTAGAAAAAAATCAGATGACAAAAAAGTATACAAAATTACCCAGTTGAAAAAGAGTTAAAAACCTACCTCTCTGGCCATTTTCCACCACCTTGCATTACACCAGGGACATCCTCTGTATCAAGGCCAGGTCCAGACAACCTCTTGACTTTCTTCACTTCTTTTATACCATACCTAGACAACAACAGAGAAAAATGATTGGCTAGGGCCTACCTATGGTATCAAAAGGCGGAAACCCATGGCTCAGTTGCCAGAGCGTTACTCTGGGCAGGCCTTTAGTTAAGAGGGCCTACCAAGAAATTAGTTTTCTTATTTCTCATCCAAAACATATGTTGTGGGTACTCAAAAGAACCGTCTCAATGAGACGGTTCTTTTGAGTACCCAAAACATGCATGTGTTAAAAATGATGAAAAAGAAAATATTTACAATCTTACGCCCAAACATTTTGTTTATCTAAACCTGTGTCTGGGGATTGAAGGGATGCTCATTTGAACTCACTGGTGTCTCCCTGTTGTGTCCTTGAGCAAGACATGTTATCTCCTGCTTAGTACTGGTTCAACCCAGGAAGACAGGAAACTATCCCTACAGGGCTGAACAATTGTTGATTTGCTAAAACACAAACCAATAGTATCAAAGGGAATTTAAGATTATCTCAACCATCATGCCTCTACGAAATTTACCTGTCAATAAAAGACTTAGAAAATTTAGCTTCAATTTATTGCAAAATCTTCATCTACATGTATGTAACACAACAATCTGTTTGAACCACAAACTTCAGACCTTTTGGAGAAACTGGCGCAATTTTTTCTCTTCAGCTTTCATCGCAAACATGGTTGGCTAAAATGAAAACTAAAAAAAGTTATGGGCAAACATCAATATGAAATACATAAAAATAATTGAGTTTAACTATATGTTTAAATGATTCATCTACTGTATTTGTCCGAATAATTGCATAATATTTTATAAGTCCACACACAGAGTACTTTATTGGATGTTTATATTATATGAACTTCTGATTTCCAATTCAATTTTATTATTAACAAATGATTCATCATGTGGATGATAAACAGGGTAGACCCAGATCAGCTGGCGTCATCAGAAGCCAGCTGATCTGGGTCTACCCTGTTTTCAAAAAATGCTGTAAATTAAAAAAAAAAAAAAACGTTATGTGCACAGTGCATTCATTAGTGTGACTACTGTAAAAGAATCAATACAATGAAGTTGGTGAATATTTTTCTTGACAATTTTGGACAATATCAGGGAATAAGCTAGGGGTGACTAGGGCGAAATAGTCACCCTAGGGGCCGAAATTTCGCCCTAAATGGGACCCAGGGAGAGGAGTGAGCCTCCCTCAATTCCAGTCTGTCACCACAAAAACACAAGCTATGGTGACAATCTACTACCACTGTATCATATTTCTCCTTCCATTTAATGGCAATTAGTACGTGTAATGGCTTATTTGCTTCTAAACTGACAGAAAATGTAATTTTGCACTATAACTTCTCCCTTTCTGACTGTCACTTCTCCCTTATTTTCCCCAGAGGTAAGTCACTTCTCCCTACTGTCAGGGCCCAGCTTGAACCCTGAATATCCATCTATAATGTGGGATATTGCTACATGAATTATACTTACTGTTCAAATTTATCCTTACAAGTATCTTCAACTATTTTAAGAACATCTGACTCGGGTAGTTGTTTTACCGATTTCCGTTTAGCATGGGCAGTATCAAAGGCTGTCTTTAGCTGAAATTATGACACAGGAGAGTTAACAAGTAATGCAAAAAGCATTTAGAGATATCCATGATTTGCAGGTGTCAATAAAATAAGATATGTGGACCCCATTAGGACTATAATAGAACTTTTTGCTCTCTGTAAAGGCGGTAACTTTAATATTCATATTTGGAAATGGTTTGGCTATTTCATCTGCTAAACAAGGGGAATCAGGTTCTTTTTATAAATTATATAATTTAATTGGTGAAGAATTTATAAATAAGTTGTTTGTGTCACACAAACATGCGTGCATCTCATGAAAATCCTAACCATATATAGTATACAATGAACTCTTAACCCTTAAAGCGCATATTCACAATATGTATGGGTTTTTTTTGTCCTCCACTAAAATATTTGAAGCCTCATAGACAAACAGTGTGGACCCAGATCAGACTGCTCCTGTTGGAGCAGTCTGATCTGGGTCCACAATGTTTGCCTCTATGCTTATGTTAAATAGACATTTTCAGATGCAGTTATTTTCCTGGCATTTTAAGGACTAAATAATGTGTTTTTCGTCTATACAGAGGTTTATGGCTCAAGATGATAAAGCTACATTTGAATAAAACCACGCCTCTTTTTTAGCCTTTACCTATGTCTAAGATTGACTAGTCCTAATTACGCATTCATGAGGTGCCGCCTTTACAATACCCCAAAGTCATATAATAGCTCCTCATTGAGGTACTTCTAATCGCAGGAAATTGAAGTTAATGATAGTCTATACTCTGAAACAGTTAAATCTGGTAAATTATTTCAAAGAACTTGGGACCCGAGTTAATATACTTCAAATGATCAGTACCCTATTCAACCTAATAACCACACATGCATAATTCTTTTAACATGTTTAAGTTCACAGTGGAATTAATTTTATGCTCCCCAACAGGATAGCATATAGCAGACACTTTGTCTGCCCATCTAATCCCCTGTTCCTCTGTCCGTCATAATTTTATCTGGAGCATAACACAAAAACTTTAAGAGATATCAACACCAAACTTTTTTGTGGTAGATAGATCTGGATGTTTAGAAGTGCAGAGTACAACAACCAAAACTGTTTTTTGCATAATTTAGGAGTCATTCCCCTTTGCTATTTTTTTCATATATATATTTTGAGCAGATCATAACACAAAAACTAAAAGAGGTATCAACACCAAACTTCATTGGTTGATCTCGATAGATATCGATGCAATGTATTTTGTTTAGAGCAACACAAAAAAAATTAAAGGTATCATCTTGAAACTTCATTGGTAGATAGATCTCGATGAGGTGAAGTGAAATGTACAAGAACCATAACTCTCTTTTGCATAATGTAGAAGTAATTGCCCTTTGTTATTTTTCATATTTATATTTTGTCCGGATCATAACACAAAACTATAAGAGGTATCAACACCAAACTTCATTGGTTGAG
The DNA here is from genome assembly GCA_964019695.1 of Loripinus fragilis. NCBI lineage: Eukaryota > Metazoa > Mollusca > Bivalvia > Lucinida > Lucinidae > Loripinus > Loripinus fragilis. Next base: position 67,292,624 of record OZ026516.1, read on the forward strand.
AGATATTGATGCAAAGAAGTGCAGTGTACAAGAACCTTATTTCTCCTTTGCATAATTTATGAGTTATTGCCCTTTGTTATTTTTTATACTTGAATTTTATCTGGAGCATAACTATAGGAGGTATCATTTTGAAACTTCATTGGTGTATTTCTATTTGGATGAGGAGAGGTGCACTGTACAAGAACCATAACTCTTTTGCATAACTTGAGGGTCAAGATGGGGTGTCTAGTATTCACTTTTCATTAAAAATTTAGTCCATTATTTAACTCATTAAAATTTTGGGCTATTCATTAAAATAAGACCAATTATTCATTAAAATCTGATTATTCACTTTTCATTCATTTTTTCTTCTATTGACATTTAAAAAAACAGGATTATTCATTATTTTTAGGCCCTCATTATTCACTAGATTCATTAAATTTTTGGCTCATTATTCACTTTCCATTATAAAAAAGGCCTTTATTCACTAATCATTATACCACATCATACCCTCTAATTAATGAGTTATTGCCTTTTGTTATACTTAAATTTTGTCCAGAGCATAACATTAACACTATTAGAGATATCAACTTGCAGCCCTTTTTGAGCAGGCGTTTATTTGGGGAGCATCCACCGATTCTCTTGTGTGCTGTGTACATTGTATAGGAATACTTATAGCTTTCAGTCAATCTTCTGGTGCAGTTTCATAATCAATATCATGCATAAAAATAGTGTGGATACTGATCAGCTGGCTTCATCTGAAGCCAGCTGATCTGGATCTACACTGTTTTCGATTCCTATCAAAAGTCTAGAAGTTTGAAAACTTGTGTGCACAATGCACAAGTTTTATTAGATCTAATATGGTAGTTCAAATTTAAGGGAGTTAGTCATTAAATAATAATTAATATGCGTTAAAGTTTGGCTTCGGCATGCTGGGGTCAAAATTGCATCTTTTTTTTGTAATTCTTATCTTTCACATTTAAAATCTTTTTAGACCAACAGAATCACAAGTGCGGTACCGTAGGCTAGTCCATAGGAACAAGCATGTAATAGGACACCCCCACCCCTGGAAAAAAATATAAGTAAAAAAAAATACAAGTGTAGAGTAGAAGTATACTTGTACAAAAGTAGGTAATAATTAAGACCCCCCTTCCACCTCCCTGGACTAAAAAAATTAAGTAAAAGGGGTACAAATAAAATTCCCTGTTTTAAACAATTTTGTAGCTACTGGCATTTAAGAATATATTGATTTTTGAAATGTATCTCCAATATAACTATGACAATAATTAGAAATTCTCAATGGTACTATTTCCTGCAGCCAATCACTGAGCCACACGTCAAAGTTAAATGGAGAGCTTAATCAGATATTGCTTTTCAATTACTGTATTCACCCTAATGAGTGCACAGTGGGCTAAGAATATAAGAATCTATCATGAGTGTGAGGGTAGGATAGAAAAATCTGTCCCGAGGATCACTTTTTAGCATCATGAGGCTTGCCAAGTGATGACAAATGGTGATTCCTAGGGATGGATTTTTCTATCCTACCCTCACACGAATAATGGATTCTTTTCTTGCTCACCACTGTTTTTATTTATTCATTTTGAAATAAGCTTTCAGAAGTCCCTAAATACGCTAAGATGCAATTTCACATTATGACGTTACTTGACGCCCTGGTACCGTAAGATAGGATGGGTAAGATAAGATTTTCTATCCCAGGGTAAAATCTCAGATATCCTTATCCAGTGTGCAAGAAATAGGAGGGCAGAGGGCCTGCTGAAAATTTTTGCACAAGGTTGAGAACAGATGTGGCCTTATATGATCCCACTTTAAATACTGATGAAATTTGTAAACATATTGAAACAATAAGGATAGGATTGTCCATTTTAATTTTAAGGGGTTATAGACCAAAATTTCTACTTTTGTTTCTGAAGAATGTTTTCATGAACTCAGCGAACAGTGCAGACCCTGATGAATTGCTGCATCATGCAGCAATTCATCATGGATTTAACTGTAGCCAAAGTACTTGTTCCAAGTGTATCCTGTACAGACTTGGGGTCAATTACTTTGTAAAAGTAATTAATTACAAACAATTACATTGGAAATTGTTCAATTAAATTACAATTACAATTACATGGCTTTTGAGCAAAGTAATTAACTACATACAATTACTTTGCCAAATGTAATTAATTACATTACAATTACATTTCACTGCCGCTCAGATAGCTTCATCAGATTTTAATTTCAGAGATATTTGAAATGAGTTAAAATCTCCTAAAAAGTCTGAGTAACCTTGATATTCTAAATTCAATATATGTATATTAGGTTGATTGTATTTTTTCCTCTTGTATCAAATTATTGTCAAGTGATGCAACTTAAAAGAAATAAAATGTACAAAATCAGCTGTTTTTGTGATTGATGACATGATCACACAAGAGAAAATACAGAAACTATTTTTTTTTTTTTTTTTTTTTTTGGTGGGTGGGGATACATTGCCAAAGTTCTCAAACTAGCTGTTGTCCGCAGAACAAAGTTCAGGAATACACATTGGCTTTAGAAAAGTCTTACAACTGTGGACAATAAACCATGACAATTATTTTGTAAAACTAGCTTATTTGCCAGAGAATAACTGTTTTCAAAAAGTGTTGATAAAAAATCTGTGTCGCCCTATGAGTTTTGAAAATTGGCAAAAAAGTACAAAAAGGAATATCAGATAGTGACAAACTAAAATATTACTAGCCTGTTGAAATGCTGGCTTGGCAAGCAATAGGTTGCTAGTTCGGTCACCACTGGAACATCTATTTTATTTTTATTTTTTGTTATTATATTAACAATGATGGGCCCCAGGTTCACTGAATGAGTGAAATTTAATTTAATTTTCGGAATCACATTTTATGATTATTAATTTTATGATTATTATTATTATTATTATTATTATTATTAAAAATGGCAAATGAGCAGTTAAAGGGCTTTAGATAGTGTAGTGGATAGATTGGGTCATGCACCTTAGCATAAGTGTTTTGATCCTAGGTGTGAAAAATTAACAAACTGCCTTCAAGGAGTCAATTCACTAACCAACACTATTATCTGAGTAAATACTATATATTGTTTAGATTTTCACACCTTCTTCGTTTTTGTATTGTTTTGGTAACTTAACTATTAAAGGTTATTATCTTTAATATTAAGCAGATGAAAAAAGGATAAATAATTTGCTTAAAAAAGGAATATTAGAAGTAACATACAGTCTGTGGTAAAACTTTTATATTCTATTTTTATGCCTATAGATACTAGCATGACTAGTCCCCATTCTCATTTGTTTCATGTTGCATTTAACTAGTACAGCAAATGATATATACAGAACAATTCATTTAGCAGTAATTAAAGTATCTATGATAATCTTTAGTAACTGAAGTTCAAAACTGATTATAAAAGTAATTAAAAAGTAATTGAAAGTAATTGTTAATTACTCCAATTTTGACCATGTAATTAATTACATTCAATTACTGTAATTAAAGAAATGTCTTAATTACAATTACATGCAATTACTTAAGAAAATGTAATTAAATTACAATTAATTACAATTACAATTTTAATTACCCCAACTCTGATCCTGTATAAAAAGGGAATGTTATATAAATGTACTACTGAACCCTACGTTCTTCCTCCCACTGCATTTGTTTTATCCTCTCAATGTATTGCAGCATGAAGAGAGTCCCTCAAATGTTTGGGGAACAAGACAATTATTTGTTGTGGGTAAAAAAAATGTCTTAAGTGCATGGGTAAACTGGATTGCAGTCAATTGCATTCAGAATTTATTAGGCAAAACCTTCTCATCTGCTTTTGAGGGCAATAGTGAATATTATATTATAAGGAATTCTGAAAATGTTCTAGGTGCAGACTAAATGTACCTGTATGGGTGTAGAGTTAATCTTTAGTTGAAATTGAAGATGGCATGTTTGTCATGATGTACCCCCCTCACACACACACACAACTAACATGCATGGTCAAAAGCGAGACATGAATCTTTTGATGCTTTTGTGTCATTACTGGCTTGCATTTGCAAAAATCAAGGTAGAATAAGTTCAATAACCTGAAGCGGGATCAGAACTGAATTTACAGATTCATGTCAGTATAAATGTTCACCATATATTGACTGTTTCCCTATACCTGTATTTGCAACGTCATTTTGGCCAACTGGAGCCAGACACTTGTTAATTTAGTAGTGTATATAAGCCTCATTGTAAAAAAATAGTCTTCAGGGTTTTTGACCAGGGCCGACACAAAGTGGGCTGCAAAGGCTTGACATTTTGGATTGAGGAAGAAGAGGCGCTGATCAGCTGTGCCGTTAGGGTAAAAAGGGAAAGGGTTACATTTTAAAGAGAAGACAGTGAAAAGGGGTATCAAATTCAAAACGTCAAACACACTGTTCAAACTTTATGGTCAGTTTTGCAGTCTTTTACGCATCAGTACACAGCTGACCAGCAAGCACCCCCCCCCCCCCCCTCCGGATGTACACATACACAATGATCCACAATAAGGCCTTCTTACCTTGTATGCAATGATTACGCACGCATCGCATTTAAGATGCCTTGGAATGTGGATGGCATGTGCCTCTTCGTCGTTTAAAGTGGGCGGGGTAAAACTGATCGTGCCACTTTTTCCATCTTCGGCGGTCGAAACATCACAAAAAACACCTTTAAAATTAAACAAATGTCGCAGGGTATGGATTCGGTTCGCCAGGGATCTCAACGACAGATGTTGTTTTAGGTTTATTTTACATATGTAAATAAAAAGGGTGTCCTAAAATACAAAACAAACAATGAAACAGTACAGACAACACAGACAGACAAATGAACAGACACGGACAACGGAATACATTGCACCCGTATGCAATACATATTTACAACACAGACAGACAGACAGACAATCGGACACGGACAACGGATATACTTGCAACTGACTGCGAGTACGATATTGTAATTCGTTTGGTACCTGAGCATGTCATGCTGAGCATGTCATGTCTATTTTTAGACATGGGTATTTTGCAGTGATAAAATTATATACAAAGAGATTAAAATATTAAAACCACACCTTTTGCATTTAACTTACATTTTATGCGTTAGCTCAATTTACTAATTCCTCCATTTGCAATGTCCATAAAGATCAAAACGATAACCATGCCTATTTCAGAAAGACAGAAGACAAGTCAAAAGCAATGTATTTTGCGTTAATACGTCATACAGAAATATTGTGAACTACGTCACAGGAAATGTACAGAATGTAGTTCCTGGCGAAAACCTCCCTTTGGTGTTTTCATCAGAAACGACAATCTGTGATCTGTATGATAAAAAGAATATAAATTCACATACCTGCTAATAATAATGTTTCCATATCATTTCCGTGAAGGAATAATACAAATAATAATATATAAATATATGTTCTACAGCCTGTAGATCGATGGAGTCGATCTAACTGCAAAAATGAGAATGCCTTTTCCAAATGTCGCGCGCATATGTATTTGTGAGGTTAGGCGCATGCGCTAAGTAAGTTAAAAGAGGTGTGTTCGTTAGCAACCAATCACCCATCATCACACATCCTTATGTCTAACTAAAACGGCTACTGATTGGGCGATAAAATAGACTATCTCAGTTTCAAGGTACTCCATAAGAAAACAATGCAAAGACAGGTTAAACCAGTTTTTCCCACGCTTGGTACGATTTAAGTAAATCTCAACACTACTCACGGTGGCACTAAAGGAGAAAAGGTACTTTTTGCGTTAAGCAAAATAATCACAAAGTTCACCTCTGTGACATTCTCCCCTGCTTTGAAAAAAAATGTCTCCTGACATTTCCGAACAATCGAAAAACTTTTTAATAAACACAGACCACCTCAGCAATCACAATCATGTACAAATATGATGCATTTAGGTTAATTTTAACCTACAGAAGTTTCACATTTATCAACAAACAATTCTACTTTACTAGTGAATTGTGAAAATGTTATATATAACTTCAGAACATCCCAAAATAAAGACATGTATTAATTTGAGGGGTCGCTCTCAATAAGAGAAATATACTATATGTATGAGACAATCAAAGCAGGAGAAAATATAATATATATATGCATTTTTATATATGTTTGGGAAAACATATCATATATGCATAATAATAATATTGGAAGATATTCTTCCTATCTGTGACATTCTCCTCTGATATTTATGAAAACTAATACATATACTTAAACATACCAAATCTGTGTTTCGGGGTTTGAAACTTGTTGAGTATTTACCCACTCACCATACCGGTTTGGCGCTTGCCGTACCCTACCTGTACGTCTAGGTAACTGGGGAGTAGGTACATTATCTACACTACCTACATTACCTCCACTGAGATCTCTGGAACTGCCAGTGGTACCTACATCTGCACTAGCAAAACCACCACCTGCACTTGAATTAAAACCACCTGCGCTATCTGACCTATTAAAACCAACTGAACTATCAGATCTATTAAAATCTCCTGAACCATTAAAAGTATCTCCATGAACTGACACATGAGACTTTTCTTTATTTGAAGAAACTGATTTCGACCCATTGATATTTGAACTGTGTTTCCTTTTAAGAGGAAGCATATATCTTGGGTAAAATAATTCTTCTGTTTCTGATTCAGAAGAGTCAGACTCAAATTCAGGTTCTTGGACAGGTTTTGATTGGCTATGTACAGGGGCTGCTGGTTTGCTAGGTTTACTATGGGGACTGTCATAAAATAGGCCAAGATCTAAACTGCTAGGTATGGCAGAAAAAGGAAGCAACATGTTCCTGTGTAAAGTTTTCACCGTTGAATCACCTGATTCACGCTGAACCCTATACACAGGTACACCTTCATTTGGCACTTCAATTACAATATATGAATGCTTATCCCACCTATCTGCCAACTTATTTTTGCCTTTTAGGCCCACCTTTCTAATAAGGACTCTGTCCCCTACACCAAGGGTTGCTTCTCTGACCTTACCGTCATAATTGGACTTATGCCTTGTAGCATTTTTATTTGCTTCTTTTGAAGCTACCTTGTAGGCAAAGTCCAATCGTTTCTTTAACTTACTGGCATAGTGCTCTCTGGATGTACATTCTGAATCCTGTGAAGAATTCAGACCCAGATAAGCATCTATAGCCAGCCTGGGATGTCTCCCAAACATTAAAAAGAATGGGGAAAAACCAGTGCTATCATGACGGGTAGCATTATAGGCATGGACTAAAGGGGCTACATATGACTTCCAGTCTTGTTTCTGGTGATCTTCTAGGGTACCCAGCATTTTTAAAAGGGTCTGGTTAAATCTCTCGACCATTCCATTTCCCATAGGGTGATATGGAGTGGTCCGGGATTTATGCACACCCGCAAGACTACACAATTCCTTAATAAGGCTACTTTCAAAATTTCTTCCCTGATCACTATGGATCCTAGCCGGAAAACCATAGTGAACAACAAAGTTTTCAAAAAGTATTTTGGCTGTAGTCTTAGCCAACTGGTTTCTAGTTGGAAAGGCCTGGGCATAACGGGTAAAATGGTCGGTCACGACTAAAATATGTTCATGCCCACCCTTGGACCTTTCCAAAGACAAAAAATCTATACATAACAATTCCATTGGTTGTGAACTGGTTATGTTGACTAATTCTGCACTAGGCTTCACCGGAGTTTTTCGCCTAATACAACGGCCACAATTTTTTATCTTTTCTTCAACATCATTTTCTAGACCAGGCCAATAAAATCTAGAGCGCACTAAAGAAAGAGTGCGGTCTCTACCTTGATGGCCTAAATCATCATGCAACTGTTTCAAAATGATGCTTCGAAAATGGAGAGGAAGCACCAGCTGACGTGTTTGTACATTATTTAATGTAGTATTTCTGTACAATACTCCGTCAACCAATGACAACCTGGACCACTCCCGAATATATTTCAAAACATTTGGGGATTCGGTCTGGAGACTACTTTTGTCTGGACAGAATTTCAACTTAACCAGCTCAACAACCCTGGCTAAAGTAGAGTCAGCCACTTGCTCTTTTGACCAATCAACATTCTGTAAAGATGTTGAGTCCAGTAGATCCGGTGTTGGCGGATCTACAAGAGTTACAGCGTTTGAAACAATCAAGGTTTCAACCAAGGGACAAGACTCTCTTTCAACCAAGTATGCTTGGCACACTGCCTTAACCACATCTGGAAATAATTCCACATCTTGCGGGGGACGCCTAGAGAGACCATCAGCATCTGCGTTAGATTTACCTGATCTGTATATTAATTTAAAATCATATGAACCTAACGCAGCTAACCACCTATGACCTGTGGCATCTAATTTGGCCGAAGTTAAAACATATGTTAAGGGGTTGTTATCTGTATAAACAGAAAATGTGTTTCCATACAGATAATCATGGAACTTGTCGGTGACAGCCCATTTGAGACATAAAAATTCCAGTTTGTGGGCTGGATAATTCCGTTCTGCTTTGCGCAAACCCCTGCTGCCATATGCAACAACTTTTTCAAGGCCATCATGTTCTTGATATAGAACGGCTCCTAGCCCTTCTATAGATGCATCTGTATGCAAAATAAAAGGTTTGCTAAAATCTGCATATGCTAGCACTGGAGGAGAGGACAATTTCTCCTTCAGTGTATCAAATGCACATTGTTGAGCAGGACCCCATATCCAAGGAATTGAACTTCTCTTCTTTTTCTTCTTTTTACCTTGGACAGAAACACCAGCATGATGTCCAACCAACAGATCATTTAAAGGTTTGGCTATCTTTGCGTAGTCCTTGACAAAACGCCTATAATAGCCTGTAAAACCCAAAAATGATCGTAGGTCTTTCACCGTCTGAGGTTCTGGCCAAGTTGTAAGAGCAGCAATTTTTTTCAGGGTCCGTTTCAATTCCCTTTTCGGACACTACGTGGCCTAAGTAGGTCACGCTAGACTTAAAAAATTCACACTTGGATGCTTTCAATTTTAAGCCATGTTTATGCAGTCGGCTGAAAACAGCATCCAAGCGTGATAAATGCTCATCGAAGGACTCAGAGAAAATTAAAATATCATCCAAAAAGATGAGGCACTCTTTTAAATTGAGCTCACCCATACACCGTTCCATTAGGCGCTGGAATGTAGCAGGAGCATTGGTCAAGCCAAAAGCCATCCTGTTACATTCGTAGAAGCCTAAATTACCTACGGTAAAAGCAGTCTTCTCTTTGTCCTCCTCTTTCATCTCCACTTGCCAGTAACCACTGCGCAAGTCTAATTTTGAGAAATACTTCGCACCGAGGAGAGTATCCATAGTGTCATCGATGCGAGGTAATGTATAGGCATCCTTGACAGTTCGGCCATTTAGTTTTCTGAAGTCTATGCAGAAACGCAAACTGCCATCCTTTTTTCGGACCAGTACAACATTCGAAGAAAAAGGACTTTTTGATGGCTGAATTGCTCCAGCCTCAATCATTTCCTTCAAATGCTGTCTGACTTCCTCATAAAGGCCTGGCGGAATACGTCTATAAGGCTCCTTAAATGGAGTATCATCAGTGAGCTTGATTTCATGCTCCACTAAATCAGTTCTACCTAAGTCAGTAGGACCGGTAGAAAATATATGAGACCAACTGCCAAGGACGTCTTTAGCTTTTCTCACTTGATCTTGTGTAAGATTGTCCGTTTCTACCTTCACGCCAAGATCCTCTAATTTTGTGACCTTGGGCTCCTGCTTCTTCACTGAAGAATCAGGAGTCCATGAATCAACAACATCTACACCATTTATTGAACATAATAGAGATCTTGGAGGAATCTCTATTACTTGTGTAGATAAATTACACACACGGACTGGAATGCGTGCGGTAGAACCGGACGATCCCAAAGATACAACTCTGGGGCAAATTGTTAAACCCGCAGACAAAGATGTATCTATAGGCTCAGTGACAGCAGTTTGGAATGATTTTGTATTTCTGACAAAACCCGATACAGTTTTAACCTCACCAGGTGCAACTTTAATACTAAAATTGTTGGTGGTTTTCACCGGTAAAATTTCATTACACATGCTGTCAAAAGCAACTTGCCACTCAGCAGGAATGTTTGATTCACTTGAATCATTTGAAGCTTGCTTGCACAAACGAATGACATTGGTTCCAATGATCACAGGGACACGACGATTGTAGTCAGTATTTTCAACTACTAAAACAGGGGCTTTATATGTTGTATTTCCTAATGAAGGAACTACAATATCTGCCTCTATATAACCTTTATAAGGCAATTCTGTGCCATTAGCACAAGTAACTGACAATCCAAATTCAGTTATACTATGTAAAGTAGGTTTGGGGTCTAAGGTTTCATAGAAGGCCTCTGAAATTGAGGTTATTCTAGAACCTGAGTCCAACAAACCAAGTGTATTAACACCACATATTAAAATATTGTCCTCATTGGAAGAACCAATCATCCGTTCAAGCAAACTTGATTGCTTAACATTTGTACAATTATGAATTGGGCTTTTCTCAAAGTCCTTTGATGATACTTCCCCAGTTTGCCCATCAACTGGAGAAGTTAGAAGTTTAAATGGTTCTCAGCATTTTCACCATGGTTAGTACCACGGCCGTTGGAACCACCACGGTGACCACGCCAAGAACCACCACCACCTCTATTGCCTCTTTGAGAATAATTATTCTGGTGAGCATTATTGTAACTGTTATTAGAATTGTGGTTGTTATGGTTTGAGCTACCTTGATAGCCCCTACCATAACCACCCCTCTGAAAGTTACTTCTATAACCAGCACGTCCACGGCCTCGTGGAACATACTGATTAGAATAGGAGTAGGAGTCAGGAAAATTGGACTGTCCAACAGACTCAGAACTCTGCTTTGTCTGCTGGTCAAGCCTTTCTTCCATTTTCTCCATCCTACTCATGAGCTCTTTCATGCTCTTTAATAATACATCTGTATTATTTTCTGAATCAGAAGTAACCTGATTACATTGTTGCTGCTGGGTAGTTGGTTTTTTAGTTTGTTTAAAACTATTTTCTTCCTGATCAACTTTACGTATTTCACGTAAAAGTGACGGGAAGTCTTTAATGGTATCGTAAAGATGCCTTGTTGAGTTTTTCAAAGACTGGCTTTTTAAACCAGTCCAGAATTTACTCCTCAGCATTGCATCTTTAGCAATGCCATCAATATGGCCAGACTTAACTGCCCTTGATAGGGTCTGCTCAATTCTTGAAGCAAAAGAAACCACTGATTCAGCCTCTTTCTGATAGTCACTGTAAAATGACTGAATCAGGGTTTCACTTGAGCTGACATTAGCATAAAAACCATCTAATTTTGCTAAAATGTCGGCCACTGTGGCATTCTGCCCTAAAGGCACTAAAAGGCTTCTAGCACTACCCTTTAGTGAATTCCTAATGGACTGCAACAGAATTGGTTCTGGCAGTACACTAGAACTCTGGAGGCATTTAACCTCAAGACTCCACACTTCATATGTTGTCTCCCCTTTTTGGGGTTCTTCAGAACCACTAAATGTGGGCAATTTGGGGACATAGGGACTGGGGACATATGAAGTGTTATGAGGTAAAGTATTATTAAAACTAAACCTAGGGACAGGTGATGGTGCTTGGCCTTTATTTATAAAAGATAATAATTTGGACCCAGCACCCTCAAACTGAACCTTCTTAGCATCTGGTGTGCTAGTCAACACTTTGGGGTCAGCCTTTTTGGGACTTCCCCCAGCATGTTTTGACATTAAAATGTCATATTCCTCTTTAGTGAGGACCTTGTAAGCTGGGTTGGATGACACAGCTTTCACCATATCATCCATAGAGCTATCCTTGGAAGCCATACTTAGTGATTGGGGCTTAAAAAAGGACAAGCTGATTGGCCAATTGTCAAACACTAATATATAATATATAGCACCACTCACAAACAGAGAGATTTCACTATATGAATACCACTATACTATTCACAAAAAGTACATATGTTTCATGGAAGTACTACAAAGTAACAAAAATGACTAAGTATATGTGGCAGCTCAATTACTAAAAACATATACTTAAATCATATCACCCTGTAGCATTCCATTCACATATACAAAAAAAAAAAACTATCTGATCACTGTAATCAATATTACTAAGTTTGAAAAGTTCCAGTGCTGCAGAGTAATTCTTATCTGGACAAAAGTGGCAGCTCAATTGCTAAAAACAATTGTTCCAGACAAACCACACTGCAACACAATGAACCTATCCTTTATTGAAGAGAAATCAAGTTCAAGTACATGTGGCAGCTCAATTGCTAAAAACATGCACCTAAAAATTGACAACTCCTCATAAATTGCAATTTCAAACAATTACATAACACAAAACACTTAGTATGCAGACACCAAAAAAAAAATATTCACAAGTCTCTCTGTCAATGAAAATGCACAAGTACTGTACCTGAAAACATATTTTAAAACTAGTAACAGTATTTAAAAATAACGGCTATAACTATGCGCCGGATCCAATACTGTGACAAAGTCACACCAGGGTGGATACCATCTTTTAAAAGGCTATAAGAGACAGTTTTGGTGGGGTAACTCTTTTTCAATTTTCTAGTTTTGATCATGTCACAACTAAATCTAGGGGCCTGTACACCATAGGTTGAGTTAAGCTCTTTGATATTTTGATTTAATTCATTGATCTTATGGTGTAAAATCAAATTGTTCTGGTCAAAAATACTGGGGTTAGGGTGACCTTGTACACTATTCCAAATTGAAATTGAGTAATAAGGACACTCTAAAATTAGGCCTTTAACACTGTCACCATAAGAAGAGCAAATCTCAAAAAACTTATTGTATTGGTGAACAATATCCTCAACTTGTACAGTATTTAAATCAACAATAATTTTTCTGCCATATCTATTTTGGCCAACTTTCGAAGTCAAGTCACAGGTGCCAGTCCACAAAATTAACAAAATGTTGCCGTATTTCCGCCTATAATTTTGAACATTAGCAGCTATTAAATCTATGGCTTGCCTAGAATTACGGCCACCCTTTGATTCAAAAATGATATTTTTCTCTGGGTGAATACGGCTAATGTGACGTTTCAAATAATTCCCTTTACTACCACTAACTAAAATAACTGTCCGTTTTTGTGGAGTTGTAGGGGCAATAACAGGGTTCTCCCTTAAATATTTTTCTAATTGGGAAAGACTCATATGCACAAAATAACTGATCAAATTAAATTGTTGATGGTCCAAAACAATCAGAAGGAGAAATGAGGGGAAAAATTGGGGGAAAAATTGAATAAGGGAAAAAAAAACAAATGAGGGAGAAATTATTTTTGGGGAAAACCAAATCTCCTACCTTATCTCATCTTCTTACTGTAACTTAAGGTATCTGCCATTGCACCAGTAAGGTCTTTTAAATTTCTCACCTTATTAATTCCCTGAATAACAAAAATTTGAAATTAGAAACTGACCCCTATGCTACATACATAATTAAAAGAAACACATATATTCATCTGCACCCATTCTGGAACCTGTAAACAAGTATTAGTGGTTAGTTCTAGTGCACATGATTCACAAAGCTATCACAGATGACAACATATAACCACTATGAATATCAGTAAAAATGTTTTCACTCTTGCTATAGCATTGTCAATATTATTTTGGCAAAGTTCACTGATTTTGCCAGTCAAATAGACAATAAATACACAGAAATAATTTGGCAAAATTCACAAATCAAGCCAAACAGATTGCCAATATTAATAAATATGCAATTTCATTATAGATGCAAGAATGACAACATTTACCGATCACTAAATATGAAATATCACAGACTATTCTCAAATGAGAGTTTATATATATATATATGCAAATATATGAAATGGTATGGTCCGAAAATCAAATTTATCTTTTCGAATCAAACAATATTCACATATAAAGTTTACTCTGGCCTGCTGCGAGAAATAAATTAATTTTTCATAGCAAGCAGAGTACAGGTGCACCTAGCAAATAAATACAGAATCCACACAATGTAAAATACACGAAAAAAAATTATCACAGTAACTTCACTGCAAGACCAGTGTCACATATAAGGTACCAAATAGTGGAGGGATCCGGATCAGCTGGAGGCTATCCGATGATTCTCATTATTGCGGTTTGCTCCATCTTTGAATATATGTAGTTATCGACATAATAATTACTGATCAGATTTTTAAAAAAAATGAATATGCAAGCTTGCAACACAAAATATGGCCATTTTTATATATGAAATTATAAAATCACAAACACAGCAGCTGATACGTAGATGAATACATGAAGACATAACGGAACATGGCTGGAGGTTTGATGATCTATATAATATGATGAAGCATGGTTGTAGATGAAGGTCAGTCAGCAGAACACCCTTGTCAATGAGATGATAAAACCACGTTGGGCGCCAATTTGTCGCAGGGTATGGATTCGGTTCGCCAGGGATCTCAACGACAGATGTTGTTTTAGGTTTATTTTACATATGTAAATAAAAAGGGTGTCCTAAAATACAAAACAAACAATGAAACAGTACAGACAACACAGACAGACAAATGAACAGACACGGACAACGGAATACATTGCACCCGTATGCAATACATATTTACAACACAGACAGACAGACAGACAATCGGACACGGACAACGGATATACTTGCAACTGACTGCGAGTACGATATTGTAATTCGTTTGGTACCTGAGCATGTCATGCTGAGCATGTCATGTCTATTTTTAGACATGGGTATTTTGCAGTGATAAAATTATATACAAAGAGATTAAAATATTAAAACCACACCTTTTGCATTTAACTTACATTTTATGCGTTAGCTCAATTTACTAATTCCTCCATTTGCAATGTCCATAAAGATCAAAACGATAACCATGCCTATTTCAGAAAGACAGAAGACAAGTCAAAAGCAATGTATTTTGCGTTAATACGTCATACAGAAATATTGTGAACTACGTCACAGGAAATGTACAGAATGTAGTTCCTGGCGAAAACCTCCCTTTGGTGTTTTCATCAGAAACGACAATCTGTGATCTGTATGATAAAAAGAATATAAATTCACATACCTGCTAATAATAATGTTTCCATATCATTTCCGTGAAGGAATAATACAAATAATAATATATAAATATATGTTCTACAGCCTGTAGATCGATGGAGTCGATCTAACTGCAAAAATGAGAATGCCTTTTCCAAATGTCGCGCGCATATGTATTTGTGAGGTTAGGCGCATGCGCTAAGTAAGTTAAAAGAGGTGTGTTCGTTAGCAACCAATCACCCATCATCACACATCCTTATGTCTAACTAAAACGGCTACTGATTGGGCGATAAAATAGACTATCTCAGTTTCAAGGTACTCCATAAGAAAACAATGCAAAGACAGGTTAAACCAGTTTTTCCCACGCTTGGTACGATTTAAGTAAATCTCAACACTACTCACGGTGGCACTAAAGGAGAAAAGGTACTTTTTGCGTTAAGCAAAATAATCACAAAGTTCACCTCTGTGACACAAACAAATAGAAAATAGCACCAAAATCATTTTGTGTTCCTTGCACCCGTGAACTACTGAATGATCCAGTAAGTTTTGCTTTGGATGCATTGATTTTGTAAATGAGATTCACAGAACGTTCTTTGTTTACATGCAGCCTAGCAGAGGACGGAAGCGAATGATTTGCTTCCACGTTATGCGCAGATAGGATGCGCACATAGACGGTGCCGAAGCACATTACTCCCTTTGAAAATGGTCGTGACTTTTCTGCATTCTCGCGAGACCTGACGATACCTCATCTAGATCTCTCGCATTTCGCCCTTTGCATCATGGGTAACTAGCGATATTTGGCTAGTCTCGTTCAATTCTCGCACTGCTGTAGTGACCGAATTTATTGTTAAAAATAGCAAAAAGTTAAATTTTTGACAGTTTATCATTTCTCTTTTAGTCAATATTTTCTGGATGTAAAACCCCGAGTCATGCAAGCAGTGATCGCATAATATATTTTTAATAAAAATGGCGGCTCAATCCCAGTGTGCACCGAGCGAAAGGCGACAGGTTTGTTCGTGCTAACGAGCTTCCGGTGCGACAATGGACTTTTCTGGTGTCAGGCCTAGATAAGAGACAACAGCATGACCTGATAGTGCTTGACTTCTCTAAGGCATTCGATCGCGTACCGCACGAACGTCTTCTACGAAAGATGGACCATTATGGTGTAAGAGGGAGCACTCTGGAATGGATCAGGGCATTCCTCACTGACAGAGTCCAGCAAGTCACAGTTGAAGGTGCCACATCAGACAGCATCCAAGTACTCAGCGGAGTTCCACAGGGTACAGTCTTGGGACCCCTACTTTTTCTTGTTTTTATTAACGACCTCCCAGACTGCGTAGAATCACGAATCCGACTCTTCGCTGATGACTGCATACTTTACAGATGCATCAAAAACCAGAAGGACTGCGACATACTACAACCAGACCTAAATAACCTAGCGGCATGGGAAAAGAAATGGGGAATGGCATTTCATCCCGAAAAGTGCAGTGCCATCAGGGTCACCAGAGCACGGAAACCAATCTCCTCATCTTACACCCTGAAAGGACACACTCTAAACATGGAGGACTCCACACGGTACCTTGGAGTGGAGCTACAGTCCAGCATGTCTTGGAACCGCCATATGGACCAGACTGTCAAGAAAGCCAACAGCACTCTAGGATTTCTTCGGCGTAACCTTAGGATTTCAAATGAACAGACCAAATCAGCTGCCTATTTTTCTATGGTAAGGCCAATCATTGAGTACTGCTCTACAGTCTGGAACCCCCACACCAAGGAGTATGTCAGCAAAGTAGAAATGGTGTAACGACGTGCAGCAAGATATGTTACCAACAGGTACCGCAACACTAGTAGTGTAACCTCCATGCTAGACCACCTCGATTGGGAGTCCTTAGAAGCTCGGCGTGCCAAGACCCAACTCACCATGCTCTTCAAGATCATCCATGGACTTGTTGATATACCGGCAGAAGATTACCTTGTACCAGCTTCAACCCGAACACGTTCCCAACACTCTTTGAAATTTCTCCAGATCCCAGTCTCCAGCGACTATTATAAATTCAGCTTTTTCCCCAGAACTATTTGTCGTTGGAATTCCCTACCAGCCAATGTGGCAGAGGCTCCCAATTTGGTATCCTTCACGGGAGCTACTAAGTCTGTCAATCTAAGCTGTCTGGCCCGGCCATGCAAGTACACTCTTGTGATACCCTAAAGCTATGCTGTCGGGGACTTCATGTGCCCTGGTACCCTCAGGTAAGGCAGTTTGGTTGAGGATTGAAGAGTGGAATATGCACTGGCCAAAACTACACTTTTTTTTCTGGCTTTCTATCAACTATGCTTCTAACTTTCCTATCATTCTCTCTTTTTCTTATGCAGCAAACCCCCCCGCGCTATAGTAGTCAAGTGTGACGGCAGCGTGTATGATGTAGATGTAGACTTTCGGGGCCCCCAGCCAGGAACGTTCTTTCTACGCATCAGAAAGACCCTGATATCAACTATATTAAACAGAAGAACAAATCAATTTGTTGGTATGAATGAGGTAAACAAATCCTTCTCTGTGAGGCATTGCAGTAAAACATTTACCTCGAAAATTCGAACTTCGATTTTTGAGGTAAATTTGGAACACACTGGACCTATTCATGATCTGTTTTAATTATTGCTCATGCTAACATATGTTTTGGGTGCGTAAAAGAAACGTCACCTTTACGCGCCTAAAACTTATGTTTGTAAGACACAAAAAAAATGAAAATGGATCTAATCATTTTGGGGTTATATATATTTTTTATGTCTACCTCCCTCAAACCAACAGTCAAATTTTCGATACTTCGAAATAAAGCCTCTAGTCCCCAGGACTTCGAATTTACTTAAATATTCAAACCGCCGACCACGTTCCCCGCGGGTTTTTACAATTAAAGTGTTCAAAATAGCATAATATTGGGTATCTTTCTTTCTTCCTTTACTTTTAAACCTCTATTGAAGTCTTAAGAATGGTATTTCGCTTACCAAGTGCTAAAATGGTTAGTAGAAATAAAATATGTCAAATATTAATAAAGTGGGTGGGATGAGTTTGTACAGTGCGAAAAAGAGGGTTAATTTAGATAACAGATAAAACAGAATATGATGATTTAGGGGGATACATGTACCACCTGGCAGACAGCAAGACTTAACTGTGCTACGGTAGGGAGCAGGACAGTGCAGATGGGGGGGGGGGGCATTCCAGTGTATGATAGTTCTAGGGGAAAATGTATTTATAGTAGTTTGTAGAGGTGGGGATCAGTTTGTATGCCAGAAGACGGATTAATAAATTCAGACTCCCTGCGGTTAGGTATTAGGTACCCAGACGCTGGAATTGCAACAAGGTCATCTGTGACCTTGTAGCGACTTTCTTTGCGTCTCTGATCTAGTTAACGCCAGTGGAGGTTTTCGAGCATTTTGGTCACACTTGAGGTTTACCTGCAGTCACGATCAGCCTACCAGGCATCCCTGCGTTGTACAGACTCATTTTTGTATGTGTCTGCAGCAGTGTGTGGAGACCAAACAGTGGAGGCATATTCCAACTGTGGTTGAATGGTAGTTTTATAGTCTGTGGATTTTAGTTATTGCTTGTGTACTTTGATATTCCTCTTAAGGAACCCGAGGGATTGGTTTGCCTTTTTTGTGATGTTGGCTACATGTGTTCCCCAACTTAGGTCGTCCGAACTGGTGACCCTGGGTACTTAGCAGCAGATATACTTTCAAGTTCTATGCTGTGAAGGAAGCATTTGGAGGTAAATGGGAGTCTTAAGTCTGGTGATATGAAAAACCTGACATTGGTGTAGGGTTAAAATTCATGTCCCAGGCCTCTTCCCATTGCCCCAGTTTACAGAGGTGTTCTTGTAAGGTTTTTGCTTCTGACAAGTTGCTGATACATAAGTAGATGGCTGTATCATCTGCAAAGAGCTTTATCTGGCCTGCTCAGGGAGGTCATTCATGGATGGGTCCAAGGAGAGAGCCCTGTGGGACATCAGAGGAGATTGGAATAATATTGGAGTGAATGCTATCTAAAAAGGTTTTATCAACTGTTAAGTGTCTCCTCTGATACCCTAGAGGTGATGTTTTT
This sequence comes from Loripinus fragilis, assembly GCA_964019695.1. Classification (NCBI taxonomy): domain Eukaryota; kingdom Metazoa; phylum Mollusca; class Bivalvia; order Lucinida; family Lucinidae; genus Loripinus; species Loripinus fragilis. The sequence goes on from OZ026516.1 coordinate 67,311,747, forward strand.
GGAGCAGTTTTTATGTGCCAACTTATCGAAAGCTTTAATGAAGTCAAGTAATATTAATTTGCTTTCTTGGCTGCATGTTTTTGGATATTCCGTAACTTAAGTCTTTCATGATATGGCAAATGAGCTATTTCAGGAATCAACGCTGAACTTGCTCAAGTAGCTCTATATCTTTGATTAATGACAGATTCCATTTGTGTGTGTTTTTTTGTTTGTTTGTTTTTTTGCAATGTTCTAACGTTGGCCTTACAATTTCCCATGTGGTGTCCTGGATCAGGTGTGGTACTTGATTGTAATGGTTCCTGATCTTTGCTTTCTTCCTTACTTATGTATAGTCTGACGATGATGCTCTTATCCCTCGATACTATATGGCATTTAATCATTCCTAAATATCATATGACTTTCTTAACTGCACTAACACATTGTTTGAAAGGCTTCATGCGACAGTCTGCATGCCTGGTTGTGAACCAAATCACAGTTGATAGCTATCGTTTCCTCTTTGGTTGTACGACAGTGGGTCAGGCCTCAGACTCAATGGCGGCTCTGACGTAGAGCTTTGGTCGGTGGGTTGGTGCCTGGTGGTTGGCTGTGGCTTAGCCCACTGTGACTCAACTTGGGTTTTTTTAGAACTGACTGTCTGTGAGTCGTGAGCCCTTTTCTCTGTTTCATCATGGTGCGTTGGTTTGATTAGATTGTTTCTTTTTGGTGGTGCGTTGCAATAGTTAGGAATCCTCCATGCGAGATTAACATTTTTGTGCTTCAACAGCGGCAGAATCTAGGGCGAGGGTTTGGTACTAGTAAAAATGCATCTGGGCCCCTGGGTGACTTTGGCTGCTGTCTGTTCTGGGGCGCTGGTTCTGTTGTTGTTGATTCGATGTTGATTGTTACTGCCATTGTGGGATTCTGTATTTGTTCTACGTTTTGTGTGCATTACTTTATGTCCATTCTAGTTTTGCAATCATCTTGATGGAGAAGAGAGAGCTGGTTGTTTTACCTTGTTTGTCTTCCTTGTGTATCATGATTGTTGTGTGGCTCTTCCTGGCGATGCCACGTGCTTGTCTGCAGTTTGTAATTGTGGTATTTCCTGATCATACTCACTTACTATTTTTCAAGTCATTAGACACAATAATACCCATGTCTTCTATAACAGATTGTAAACATTCACCATTCATACTATAATCACAATATGCATTGTTATGTCCTATATGGCTCACTTTACATTCCTTCACATTAAAAACCATTTGCTAATCTTTGGACCATTGGCATACATTGTTTATATCTTCCTGAAGTATATCAATATCCTCTGCTATTCGAACCGACCTGTAAACCTTACAATCGTCTGAAAACTTCTGGATGTGACTGGATATTACTGTATTTATGACATTTACAAAAATTAAAAACAGTATCGGTCCAAGAAAAGAGCCTTGTGACACACCTGATAATTCTTGAAGTTTTACCATTCAATACAACCTTTTGTTTGTGATCACAAAACCATTCACCAATCCAAGCTGCCACGTTACCACTTATTCCATGAGATTCAATCGCGTGCAGAAGTCTTTTGTGAGGCACATTATCAAAAGCTTTACTAACGTCAAGATCAGTCACATCTGGAGACTTGCCTTCATCAATTGCTTTAAACTAACATCTTCCAGGAAAAATAACAAGTTATAGTTAAACAAGATTAACCTTTAGTAAAGCCATGCTGCGACTTTATGTTTATTAACGATGATTCACAATATTGTCACGCAAAACAGATTCAAGAACTTTACAAATCTGTGAAGTTAAGCTAATTGGTTGGTTTTTCCATGGATCTGATTTCTAAAATATGGGGGAAACATTGGTATGTTTCCAATCAGTAGGTGCTTGCTTAAGATTGATACTCTTGTTAAAATTATTCTTAATTGCTCTGAAATGTAATCACAAATGTCCAACAGAAGTGAGGAGCAAATATTGTCAGATCCAGATGATTTATTCCGTTTCAGTTTTCATTGGTATCCTGGGTCAGGTGTGGTACTGGATTGTATCAATTCCTGATCTTTGCCCCTTTTCTTATTTTTCTTACTTATTCTTGGGTGATATTAATGTCTGTAAGTTTTTCTCCAGAATCTCCTTTGAATTTGATGTTTGAAATTTTAATATGTTCATTGTTCTCTCGTGTAAATGAGGATGCAAAGAAACTCTTCTGCCATAAACTTTGAGTCTGAACTTATTTCACCATTTTGTCCCTTCAGGGACCAATACTGTCTTTAACTTGCTGTTTCTCTTTGCATACTTGTAAAAGAATTAAAGCCATTTTTTATGTTATCACCCCACTTTAGCTCAAAGCGCTGGACAGAGCCTTAGATAAACTGCTTCACATGCGCGTCAACTTCTTTGTAACGATATGACTGAGGTTCCCTTCTTTATTTACAATTCCTATACAGATGTTTTTCTTTCTTATTCACCTGACAATTTCTCTTGTTGTCCATACTTTCTTATTATACCCTGCAAACTGTGTTTGTGGGGGCATAATGTTTCCACGTTGTCCGTCAATCTGCTTGTCCATCCAAGATATTTTGTTTCCTTAATATCTTGTAGAGTCATCGTTGGAATTCCATCAAACATTGCAAACATATTCATATCTATAAGACAAATACGTTTAATACAAAAGTAAGGGCTAGGTGCCAATTCTATTAGATTATTCCCCTCTGTAATTCTAAATGGCTTTTTATATGAGGTTTATGCTTGTTCTATGATAGCAAACTGTGTTTGTGGGGGTATACTGTTTCCACGTTGTCCGTGGCGTTTTGTTTCCCTAATATCCTGAAAAGTCATCGTTGGAGTTTCATCACACCCTGCAAACATATTCATATCTACAAAGTAAGTAAGGGTGCAAAGATCAGGAATCGATACAATCAAGTACCACACCTGACCCAGGATACCAAAGGGAAAGTGACAAACTCACAGCAGACACCACAAAGGAGAGCCAAGAGGTCAGCCCTTTCCGAGCAGGTGACCACAGAGCACATATAAACAGACGCACACAAAGACATAGCAAACACAAGACAGAACAAAAACATAAAAGATCCACAAAAGAACGGTCAGTAAAATATTTTACTGGAGGGCTTAAACCGGTGTAAGACAAATACGTTTAATACAAAAGTAAGGGCTAGTGGCCAATTCTATTAGAGTTATTCCCTTTGGAATTCTAAATGGCTTTTTATACGAGGTTTATGCTTATGCTATGATAATGCATACATTGGTCGATTAACTCCTACCAAAGCTTTTGATGGAGTAATCTGATACTTTGCCTTTACAATGAAGACACATTGAACACATGCATGAAGTAGTTTGGTTCAAAAATATTTTTTAACAAAATGACAGCTATGTGAATTTAGACAATAAACCATGGCTTTTTACATAGGGTTTATGATTATGCTACGATAGTGCCTTCATTGGCCAAATCAATTCCTACCACAGCTTTTGATGGAACAGTTTGATACTTGCATAAAGTAGATGGTTTAATAATGGCAGCTTTGAGAACTTGAACAATTTTCCCTCATACAGCTTTTGCATATATAGTGCCTTCATGGGTCGATCAAAGTAAGAAAGGCACCAAAGATCAGGAATCGATACAATTAAGTATCACACCTGACCCAGGATACCACGTGGGAAAGTGACAAAAACACAATTAAACATCACAAACAAGAGCCAAGAGTCCAGCCCGTTCCCAGCAGGTGACCACAAGGTAACATTCACAGACGCAAACGCATGAAAAACACAAGACATAAATAACACAAATGATCCACAAAAGAAGTACCGTCTTGGAACGGTCAGTAAAAATATTTTACTGGAGGGCTTAAACGGTTTCATGGCTTTTAAACAGCTTTTGCTGAATTAATCAAATATGAGGGTTGTCCCAGTAAATTGTGGACTTCGTGATATTGAGACTGTGTGACAGTAGTTCTATGAAATTTGTATGATTTGTATATATGCTTCTTAACCACATTTTGTACAAATATGGATGGAATCACAGTTAAGATAACAAAGGTATAAACCTTTACTTGACGGTGGGTCAGCATGTGTGGAACAGGTCACAATTTTTTTACTAAATTTTGAGAGAGGGGTGGTCAAAGGTTTTGTCTATACTTTTTTATATAAACTTTAAAAATATCAAATTTTGCCATCTATTTGTAATATAAGTCTTTCTAGTTCAATTAGTGACTTAATACATAGTTTAGATATGTTTAGCAAACAAACAGGCGCGATTTTTTTAGATTTCATACAAGACAACATATTTACCGTTAAAACAACTGACAACACATTAACATGTGTTCCGTTAAAATGACGAAAAGGAACTTGTCTTTGTGGTATTACTAAAATAATTTTGCAGGAAATCCGTTTTACTATACTAGTGACTATTCAGCATATTATTTAACATTTATAGAACGTAATTTGTGTGTCTTATTAGCTAAAACATATAGAAAGTAAACAAAAAAAAATGTGCCGTACCGTTCTTGTAACGTTAGAATTTTCTAAAAAATAAAATGTAGTAGGCACGATAAATCTTCTATAAACCCAATGTTGACGGCGGGAAACGTTTCAAATTTTCAACAATATACCTTGAATATAATTACTAGTTTAGGTGGTAATGCATTGTGTTAAATACCACAGAGATATCTAAAGTACTGTCGCATTAATAAGAAACGCGAAAAATCGACTTTAAGTGCATTTTTTCACGTTATTTTCTCTTGAACTTTTCGATATGCGGGTAGAAAAAGCTGCAGTATTTTTTGACAAAATTTTCAATATGATGTTTTTGCTGTGTTTTTCTGTAATTAGATGGAATTTTGGCACATTTCTGGTTCTTTTCAACGGGGGAGTATTACTGTTGGTAGAATGGACATAAACTGACCCAGTTTATTAATAATATACAACGGTTGACTAAATCATTCGATGTCGTTTCAGGTCAGTGATCGCCGTGTTGGTTATTTACTGAACAAAAGTGAAAACGCTATATTACTTTATACTTTTCGCTTACTGTAAAGGCGGCAACTTTAATATTCACATCTGGGTGTGGTTCGGCTATTTCATCTGCTTAGGAAGAAAAATCAGGTTTTATTTATAATTTGGAAAAGAGTTAATAAGCTTTTTGAGCCGCGCAAACGTGCGTGCATTTCATGAAAATCCTAACCGTATACACACTGAACTTACATTTATTAACCCTTAAAGCGCATAATCACACAATGTATGTTTTTTTGTCGTCCACTAAACTATTTGAAGCATCATATATAAACATTGTAAACCCAGATCAGACTGATCCCGTAGGAGCAGTCTGATCTGGGTCAACAATGTTTGCCCCCCTGCTTATGTTAAATAGACATTTTCAGATGCAGTTAATTTGCTGGCGCTTTAAGGACTATATAATGACTGAGGTGGCGGCACAAGATGATACAGTTACTTTTGAATAACGCCTCCTTTTCAGCTTTTACCTATGGCTAAGGTTGACTAGTCCTGATTACGCATTCATGAGGCGTCGCCTTTACAGTAAGCGAAAAGTCAAGTTATACCTGAATTGTTTGCCATTTATATGCAAAATGATGCAAGCGAAAGTGTATCTGAATTTGACTGGATGACTGGTTTATACATTACTGATGTTGTCACGACGAAACACATGTAAGCCATTTAAATGTGACAGGGGTCCAATTTATCAGGTTACAAATTTGAACAGAAATCTCAGACAGTTTAGGCCTTCTGAAATCCACTGCCAGCCAGATATTTAATATTACCTATGTGTTTTTTGTCAAAGGGAGACATTTTACATTTTTTACAAATTTGATAAATTCGAAATTGATTTCTGAGCTTTTTACAAGTGGTAAGGCCGTTTTCTTGTGTTTTAATGCAACACAATTTTGACAAATTCCGATAAGCATGACAATCTTATTTGCGCATGCGCAATTACAAAGTTCAGTGAATAAAGCTTAAAACACAAAAAGGAACATAACTCAGAAATCAAAAGAGACAAATTTGTGGATTTTCGACCAAGCGTTTGTCTGGAAAACATTATTTAGCTATAGTAAATACTTTTCGTCCAATACTTTCTCACAAAATATAAAATATTGTAGTGTAGCGTTTTCACTTTTGTTCAGTATAGCATAAAATGTATCGTACATATAAAGTAATGCTGCAAAATTAGAATCGCGAATAAATGACTTTAGATGTACGTTTTCAATTTATATCACCTTGAGCATTCAATCGTTATTCATTTTAGGCAGTATTTTGACAAAAGATATTGCCTGGTATAACGGCTAATTATTGCTCTAATAATTCTGATGGTAGAATTTGGGCATTTTATTCCACTTATTTGACACTTGACATGGATAATCTCAATCCATTTTCTGAGAAAACTATCATTGTTCTGCTAAAATGGACGTTATTTTTGGCTGGGCCCCTTATATAAGCGATTCTAATCTCATGTCAATTATGCTCTAATATAGATATTAAGGATTCTTTGGCCCATCAAATTTTGCAAAGGGCCCATAGTTATTTTAAAAGGCCCATTTGCATGTATTCGAATGCGATATGGGCCATTGGCCCATCTTAAGGGCCCACCATTATTTTGGTCATGGATTATCCCTGACTTGAGAGTTGCCATTGGAAGAATGTATGTAAACAGCTCAAATTAACGAATTACAGAAAATAAATGGTTGACTATAAAATTACATATGTATTGATCAGAATCAAACTGATCATATTGGATCAGTCGGATCGGTGTCTACGCTAATTGAACCGATCCTATCAACTGAATGGCAGTGCTTAGAAAATAAAACTGGCATGTACAAAGCAATCACGATTTTAAAATGTGTGATGCTTTTGACACTTACCTGTAGAAATTTAAGTACAGATATATAGGCCGTCACATGGCTGTTACATCGTTTAAATTCCCCCCGCTTTTCTGAAAGCCTAAAAATGTCGAAATTCCCAAGAGATTAGGGGTCAGTTCAGTGGCAGTAGAATCTTCAAACAATTTTCTTCTGACACTGCAGGATATTCTAAATCCAGTTTTGAACTTTATGTTCGTAAAAATGCAAGTAATAAAATAATATTCCAGATTTTCGCGTTTCTTATTATTGCGGCAGGACTATAATTGAATATACACTAATGTTTGGACTGGATTAATTTCATTACAAAGATTTCCACGTGCTCGGCATACACCCAAACATCGTCAAGTAAAGGTTCATAAGTGTATTATCAAAATTGTGATTCCACCCATATTTGTACAAAATGTTTTTGAGGTGTATATAAATACATCATTAAAATCATAGAATTACTGACACACAATATCGTGTTATAACAAAAGTCCACGATTTACTGGGACAACCTCGTACTTTACCTACATAATGTAGACATACGATGGGCATTTGGAAAGTTCTTAGCATGGCATCATAACTCTACAATGCGTTGATAAAATGCTATCAAATAATACATTTTTGGAAACTAAAATTCAACGGCTACTTGATGGTTTAATTTTTGTCGAAAAGTGGCTCGGCGTGCACGTGCAGCGCATGCTCAAAATGAGAAGGGTTTATACACTGGCTGAAATTTAAAGCAAAATATTTTTAAACAAACAAAGGAAAATTGGGGACCTTATTTACGATCATGGTTTGACAAATTAACGATTTGGTGCCAACTTAATTTTTATTAAAATGAATTATGCGATCACTGCTTGCACGACTTACACCTTTACATTCAGAAAATGTTGACTAATAGAGAAATGGTAAACTTTCAAAAAAGGGACTTTTTTCGATTGTTCTTTATACTTTTACATAAATTGTGTCACTACAGGAGCACGAAAAATGCCTATTGAGTATATGTTTTGCTTTATTTGTAGTGAACAATGCATAAAAATAATTTCGTCGCGCAAAAAGTGAAGCTTTTTTAGTTCTGTATTCAAGAAAATCATTCCTTAAATCACTACCCCTACTTTTCAAGAAGTGGGTGGGGTAACTTAACCCCTCACATTTCGTCGATGGCATAAGAATTTCTCATGGTATCGGGTAAACTATCGCAAATTTGATTTATTTCCACTCTCAATGTATTTTTACTTTTTTGTTTGCCACCGTTTTCAATTGAAATGAACCAGAACATCAACCCACAGCTAAACTTACTCTGACCCATGGGAAGATTATAAGAGTTATCTTCCCTTTATTCTGGTTTACAATTTTTTTTGTTTCAATACAAAGAACATAAAGTGTGCTTGACAAAAATACCAACGAACGTCATTTTTGAATTACTGTCGGTTATTTTTTTTAAAAATACGTGCATTAATTGTGACATGCGATTTCTAGTCGAAAAAAATAGCACATTGCTTTGCTTTCTAGACGGTTTTGGTATTGCTGTTCCGGTTTTTAGTTATTAGAAACATCCATCTCGGTCATCAAATGTATAATAATTGTACCAGATTGTGGCCTACCAAATGGTACAAAATTATCTAATTTCATGAACTATTGTTAATGACCTGGACACTTTTCAAAAGGTAAAATGTTATATTTTCAACTGAAATTTTGCATTTTCCAGTATACAAACAGTACATGTATTCACAGTAATATTATTCGTGTCTGCGTTATAATATACTTATGAATTTTGTGCCATAACATAGAGAAAAGATAGTTCTTTATAAAATGATATCAATCATGATGGGGTTTGTAAATCGGTTACTGAGATAAAAGACCATGCTAAGAACTTTCCAAATGCCCCTCGTATTGAAGATATGAATGAAGTAGTTTGGTGCAAAAATATATATTTTGACAAAATGACAGTATGAGAACTTAAGACAATTTTTCCCTAATATGACTTTTGTTTTTACATACATTGTGCTTTTATGGGCCGATCAACTCATACCACAGCTTTTGATGAATACATCCAATACTTAACCTACACAATGTAGACATATTGAAGATATGCATGAAGGAGTTTGGTGCAAAAATATATTTTTTGACAAAATGGCATCAATGTAAACTTAGTCATTTTTTCTGTATAATTGTATATGCATAATATTATAGTACTTTCTTGTGTCGATCAATTCCTACCACAGCTTTTGATTAATTGATCCAATACTTTACCTGCATTATTTAGACATATTGAATATATGCATGAAGAAGTTTGGTGCTAAATCATTTACATGACAAAATGCATGTATGTGAACCTAGGCATTTTTTCCTGTATAATTTATAAGCATAAATAGTATAGTACCTTCATGTGCCGATCAACTCCTACCATATCTTTTGAGATATTGGCCCAATACTTCACATACACAATGTAAACATATTAAACATATGCATTAATGAGTTTGGTGCAAAAATATTCTTTTACAAAATGACAGCCATTAGAAGTTGCATTTTTTTTCGATATAAGCTTTGATCTATTCAAAGAACTTTCAGGTGTGGTATTTTCTGTGCATTTAATCTTACCAAATGTTGGTGATTGTTATCTTAAAGATCATTTGCACAGATTCTTCTCAAGTGTTTTCTTATTTCTCAACTAAAACAATGTAGGTACTCAATGACACGGTTCCTTTGAGCATCCAAAACACACATGTAAACGTATGGATAAGTATACGCACAAAAATGCTTATATAGAACTACATTTCACGGAACTATGGATCACACTTTGAACGTCAACCTTCATGACTTTATATGGGCCTCGACGCGAGAAAACCTGTCTCCGGGGGTTTGCGAGCAACAAAAGCACAGACCAGCCTGCGCATCCGCGCAGTCTGATCAGCGCCTTTGTTATTCGCTAATTGGAAGGTTTAATATCTAAACTTGTTGCGAGCAAAATTTCAATTGTCTAGCTAGTCCATGTAGCTGAACAGGTTGGTTTGAATCTCACTTTGTCAGAAACCCTAAAGACAGGTTTTTCGCGTCGAGGCCCATTATAGGATCAGCCATGCATTCGCATGCCTTACGTGGGTCGTTTGCACTCAAGTTTGAGTGATACAGACAGTATGGCCAATAAGGGTCTTATTCTCATATCTTCAATCAAATCTTGTATACTAAAACATAAAAGAAAAAAAGCAGATATACTGATATAATTTCACAGTGTTTTGAGACACTTTTCAATAGAAAGTTTGAATGAAAATTGTTTACCGTTACGTGTAAGACAACAATGCCCTGCATAGTTTTTGTCTGAATTTGCTCATACGATATGCCATACAAATTATCATAATTAATAAGGAAAATGCATTGACAATGGGATTTAAACTTTCTGTGAAATGTGCTCAACTATTTCTTCAGATCTTCTTCAGTAAATGACGACCAAAACCGGTAAGCAAAATGTTTTCCTTTTCATTACCACAATAACAATACCATGTCATACACGTTTTTTCTGACAGTGCCCTAGACAATTGAGACATTACATGTGATTTCCAACAATGTGGCATTTTGACTAGTGTAGACTCAGACGAGCCTGTGAAGCCTCCTTTAAAGCTTAGAAACTCCAAATTGATGTTCAGGCAGTAGCTTAACGGTCATAGAATATTATAGCGACATGCAAAGGCTCTGATCAGACTGCGCGTATGCGCAGGCTGGTCTGAGCCTTTGCTGGTCGCACATACTACATTGTTGGAAATCTCCTGTCGCGGCTCGATTAGAAAAGTCCATTTTCAATCGCTGTTCTACTCCAGCCAGTACCGTTTCTCCTACTTGTAACTGCTGTCAAGGGAATGAAATGAGTATGCCCGAGTCTCCGCGATTTCGAATACGCTCCTGCTTCGCTTCTGAAGTTTAGCATCCTTTTATTTGGGTGTCGGTACAAACAGAATGCGACGTCCATTGGTTTCAGGTACCTTTATATTCACTGCCCATTCAACGTTGTTTTCGCCATGTGGGAAATTCTTAAGTTAACTCGCGCGTCTCCACCCTGAGCGATAGAACAGGGCTTTCATTAGTAACTGACAACTGCCGAACTTAAGTCAACAGCAGGGGCGTCTTCATAACAAGTAACTAGGAAAGTACAGCAAACTCTTGATAGCTCGAATCAGACTGACTCCAGGAACCCGCTTATATCGCTAAGTGAAATTTCCATCTGTTGACTTCAGATCAAACATAGCGTATTTCTCAATTATTTTCATTATTTTCTATGCGATGCATACTTAAAAAATCCGTCTCGGTGAGATTATACGAAATAATAAAACTCGCTGTAATGTTATACATATTGTTTACTAATCAACTACTTTTAAGTATCTCTAACGCTTAAAACGCTTCCAAAGGACTTCGAGCTAACGATAATCGGCTGTGTGGCTGTACAGGCCGGGTTTCGAATCATTGCTGACAAACTTCGATTCTAACCGACACTTTCGGCCTGCTAACTGTTTCTGCCGTCACCTTTTTACATGTATATACTTAATTACACAGATCACAATAAAGGAACAATGTAATACAGCTGTTGCTAATTGCCTATAATACAGCCTGATCACAAGAAATAGATCCTTATTCTGTGTTATCAGAAATCCAGGGCATGCATTCGGGACTCCTGTTGGTGGTCAATGAGGCTGTTGCTTTAGTATCAAGGAGTTGTATAATACCAGACAGTGATGCCATTCAAAGCCCTGGCCATATCTGACTTTACACATATGCAGTAATGTCCTTTTTTATGGTCTGGATAGTATCATTATGACCTGCTCAGTCATTATTTACTGACCCTCGAACATGATAACTGACAGAAACTCCTGTTGTTGAGACTTCATTCGAACCGTGTTGTTAGAATGCGATGTGGTAACGTGACTGGTTCTGTAACGTTTATTATTAGGCATTGAGCTGGCTATAGACCCCCCTCCCCCCAGGGGGAATTTTGTACACTATGATTTTCTGAAACTACATTATATAAGACACAAAATAAAAGATGTTAGCCTTCTGAGAGTGGCAGCGTTAACGTGTAACAGCACGTTATATATGTTACCCCCCAAAATAGCATTAAACGTCCCTGAGAATGTCTCAACCATGACATTTTCGTACATATTTGCATGCTGACACAGGTTTATGAACTTCTTACAACACAGTTACATATTTTTAGTATTAATTTTATAAATGTCTTCAGTAATTACCGTTGTATACGTTACTTAGTGTTTCCTGAGTTATTTCCTAGTATCAGTATGGTATTTATTGACTATATGTGTATTACATCTATCACAGAATACAGTAACTCTATAAGGCCGCTACTTAAATGATTTAAAGTTCTTTATTATGGTCGCTTACACTATTTTTCAGGTCCATGTTATGTATGTTACCTTCAAAATAGCAGTAAACATTTAAGTTAATGTCTCTAACAAGCCCTGTTTATACTTATTTGCATGCTTGCACAGGTTTAAGTACTTATTCTAACAAGGTTTACCTATTTTAAGTATTCCTTTAATAAATGCCTTGAGCTTTAACTGTTATGTGTGTTACCAAATGATACATAAGTTATTCTGAGTATCTGTAAAGAAGTTATTGACGATACATGTATAAAGTCTGTCAGAGAATTTAGAAAATTTATAAGGCTGAAATAAATTGAAGTTCCTTTTTAATTCATGGTGACTTAAACTAATAATATAATGTGATCTATCAACCTTAGCTGTTTGCTCACATAAACAGTATAGATACCATGCATTCAAATCGGAAGTTCTGAAAGACAGTCACTGTGAAACAGCTTAGCTCTGGGCAAGGTATATTGATATGATTCAGATGGTGTTGACACTGATTAGGGCTACAAGGAAAACAACTTTGAATTGCATGTCATCTCTATCTGTATGCCTTGTTCCCAATGTTCACTGCAAACGATCACAGCAACTACGCACAATATGTACCTGTGTAATTGATTACACTCATAAATTTGATACACATCGCAGATGCAAAGAACTTCTCGAACAAAATGGGTTTAGTGTGTCACAACCATTGGTTCTTTGCTTGAGAAATGCTTTTGACATAACTATCAGGCAAACAGTAAAGAGGTATTATAGGCTTCAGCAACTAGAACTACGCTTTGTACTACAGATGGAATGGTGTATTACTCATCACATCAGAGCTCAATATATTGAAACAACTCTTCAATGCACTGAAATGAAATATTCAATCTGCTCAGATGCAAAGTAGAATGAGTACTAGAGACAGTTTCAGGCTTCACCAATCCTTTTAGTTCTAGTTTTGAAGACAATGAGCTGTACTTTTTGTCTTTTGGTGTGCCTGCTAAACCGGGCATAGCTAAGGATCTTATTGAGGCTGATGACATTGGCGGGGAGGCTGTTGTAGACTCCATTGACTCACTTTTAGTTTAGAAAATCTGTCTTTAACCTCCCCATAAAATGCTACAAGCTAATAAAGTTTTGATGCTTGCGAGGTCAAGCAAGAAGAAATTGCCCAATTTACAAAATGCAAACAGCCAGATGAGAGCTTAAAAGAGCTTCTTTGGTAAGCATGACCTACTTTCTATTGGACATAATGTTGAGCTTTAGTTGACACTGCATTCCTTTGGGGACCTGTACCATGGTCATTGTCAACTTCTGATAGAATTTCCACCAAAACTGACAAGTCCAAACTTTAGCATGGCTTGCAATCACACATTGAACCAACATTAGATTGGCCATGTAGTGCTGCACACATTGTTGATGTTAATGCCGTAACTACAGAGCACAAAAGCTTTTCCTGTCACATTCATGGATCTGATGGCACCAGTATTCAACCAGGCACTAAAGGCAGGGCATGTTGGTTTTGTCACTGATACATATATACAATGTATAAGCAGCAGTCTATAAAGTCTTACAAACATTCTCGCAGAGGATAACCTGGGTGTTTTGTTCAACAATGGTGTATGCAACAAAAGGTGCACCTTCTGAGTGTCAACAGCATTGGCCAGAATATGGGGGGAGAGATCTACAGTAATACACTGATTAACAGATTGTGACACTACCAATGTGCTGATGTGTTCGTACCATGGAAAGGTTATTCCTATCAAATTGATATAGAACCCCTCCCCCACTAGTTCATCAACATTCTGAGAAGGGTAAGAAAACAAATAAAGAATTGCTCTCAGGCACCCATCAGTGATATGAAGCTCTAACATGTGCTATTTATGTAATTGTGAATAAGCTACAGTACAACATGTTTCTGAAAAAAGTACCTAAGTCATACTCATATACTGACTATTTCAAATGGCATGAACACGAGCTTACCTCCACCCTGCTTTTCTGTCCTTAAGATGTACATACAAAGATTGAACTATCAAGTCTTTCCCATGAAAACAAGTGAGGCTTTCCAGATATGGACAAAATGTGTGGAAAATAAATGGGAAGGAAATTGAGAACCTCTGGGTGAAAGAATTCTTGATTGTACCCTAACAAAATAGCCACAGAATTATATTTCACATTTTGTGTGATATGGGGCTACCATGTTCAAAACTCAACAACTCAAACCTTATAAAAGATAGAAACATAATATTTGCAGTTTCCAAAAGGTACATAAACATTCTTTAATGCAAAATGAGTTAGTAAGCACATTCACATTAAAGATATCAAACTATATTAGTTTCATAAATAATTTATATAGGAATAGTGAAAAAAAAGTAACATACGTAACACTTTGGGGTTCACATTTGTTTTCAAAGGTCCATATCTGTGATGCAAAAATAGCTTACTTAGATAATATAGCCAATTTGGAAATCTTACCTTATGGTTTGCACTTTTCAGAAGTCATTTACTGAAATTATCAAAGATGTTGATGGGTTATATATGTAATTGGCTGTTACAGGGTAATGGTGCCATTGCCAGAGTGCTAGCATATTGCAAAATCCTTGCAAGATAAATCTGATAGAGGAGTAATAAGTTGTTTAGGAAAATTCTTTAAAACCCTTGGATAAAATATGAAGATTTGCTCTAGAACTTCTACCTGATGGGTTTTCTTTGATCTTTTAAGTTGTTACTCGCACATTGCACTGCATGTTACAAACTTTCCATGAGTATTATGTCAACTATATTTGATGTCTCTATAAAATAAAAGAGGGTTTATGCAGTTTGTGTTCTGATTTACTTCCTCAGCAAATGAGCCAGAGTAGAAAGAAGTACATGGACCTGTGCCAGCATGCAAATAAGTACAAGCAGGTCGTGTCGGAGACCATATCTTGAATGTTTAATGGTATTCAGAGAGTAACGTATGTAACCTGGGCTGTAAAATAGTGTAAGACACCATAATAAGGAACTTTATTTCATTTGAATAGCACCTTATAGATTTACTATATTCACTGACGGATGTACATGTAATACATGTATTGTCAATAACTGCCATACTGATACTTGGAAATAACATATGAAACACTAAGTAACATATACAACGGCAAAAACTCAAGACGTTTATGAAATAAATGCTAAAATTATGTAACTGTGCTATAAGAAGTTCTTAAACCTGTGCCAGACTTAAAAAAAGTGTGAATATGTCAGGTTGGAGACATTATCAGGAAAATTTAATGTTATTTTGCGGGTAACGTACGTAACATGATGTTACCCGCTAACGCTGCCACTCTCAGAGGGCTAACATATTTCATTTTGTGGCTTATATAATGTAGTATCTGGAAATCATAGGTAACGAAATTCCCCCTGGGGGGAAGTGGGGTCTATAGCCAGCGTGAGGCCTGGAGAATTACATTTTGCATTTTTCTGTGATATGGGGGTACCATGTTCATCATCTAATAACTCAAAAAGTATATAAGATAGAAACATAATGCTTGCAGTTTTGAAAAGAAAAAGAAAAATTCTTTAATGTAATACCAAATTAATGAACATAAACTGGTTTCAATAAAAATTAAGACAAACTATATTAGATGCATTTATCATTTAAAAGGGGGTTCAATGAAAAAATGTAACATACACTACATCGGGGGTGACTATATTTGTTTTCAAATGTCATTATCTGTGGCCCAGTAATAGCTTATTTAGAAAATATAACCAATTTGGAAATCTTATCTTATCTTTTGCCTTTTTCTGAAGTCTTAAAAAGAATTTTAATTATCAAATATTTTGTAGGGTAACGTATGTAACAGGCTGTTACAGCTTAACGCTGCCATTGTCAGAGGGCTAACATGTTGCAAAATCCTTGCAAGACATTGGGCTTCAAGAAAAATATGGTCTACAAAATTCCCCCTGGGGGGAGGTAAACCATATCCAGCCAGTGGCCTATATTTCGCGCATGTTACAATTCGGGCTAAAAAGGCATTTCGTCCTTTGCAAGTGGAAACACATACAGCTTGCATGTTACCTCGTGCCACTATCGGTCCGCCATTTGAATGGCGTTTCGCCGGTGGACCGATAGTTGCCCTCTTTTATATGCTTACTTGGAAGGTTCCTCTTTCTTAAGGTGATTTCGCCCATTCCGATTTCCGATTCCGATTTCGTTAAATTTCCATTCTACCTACTAATATTTCTAAAACCCAGTGGCACAAACATACCCACAATTTATATCCCCACTCTTTGTGCAAAGCAACCACAGCTTTAATTTGCTATCAAAACACGTGGATATCCTTATAAAATGCCACAATGACGGACCGCAAACCAACAAATGACATCCAAAGGAAGATGCACTAGAAGATAGACCGGAAAACCCACATAGAACTGCAATAATACAATAAGCCAGCTGCAATCATCTCTAGCTTCCTCAAGACTAGATAGGACACAAAGATCCATATCACAAAACAAAGACCAAATACGAAATCCACACACATAATGGAAGCAACAACGAACAATGAACATTAAAACAACAAAATCGCTGCATTAGAACGGTCAGCAGCCGCGGACCCGGGGAATGGGGGCAATGTGTCAACGCACGAAACAAAAGTGAAACAGAGAAAATGCAGAATGGGATACTGCCAAAAAATGTTAAGCCCACATATATTTTCCCAAAGACGTATTGCAAAATCAGTCAAATACTATATACTGAATGAGATTTTAACCTCCTCAGGATGCGCTGGTTTTCACTTTTGTTGATTTATCACAAATGAGCAGAGAATATTGCTTTACTCCATGTCGTGAATGCTTTTTTCTATGGAAAATTCGCCACAGTATTAAAACCCACCGAAACCTTTCATCTGATCGGGACGATAACATTAAATGTAAGTGAGCCTGGGACGCAAACCCTTAGAACTGTGCAATCTGCCACAAAATCAATGAAAAATAAGATAGATACAGATGTTTGTATAGTAGATACTAGAAAGCTATAAGATACAAAACGAAGCGGTCCGTATTGTAACTGGATTAACCAGATCAGTACCATTAGTTAAATTATATAACGAGTGTGGCTGGACTAACCCTATCAGTAAGAAGACACCAGCAAAAATTATATTTTATGCATAAAGTTAATAATGGAATGGTTCCAACATATATTGCTGACTTAATTCCTCCTTTCGGGATACCCCCTCAGAAATAGTAATATTTTTTTCTACACCATTCACTCGAACAAATGTTTCAACAAGATCATGTAACCATCAGCGATCAAAATGTGGTACAACCTTGATGAAGGTCTTAAAAGCAAGCCAAGAATATCATCTTTCAAACATAATTTACAAACCACTACTTTGGGAGCGCAGTGGCTCAGTGGTAGAGTGCTTGACTCGAGATCGAGAGGCCGCGGGTTCGAGCCTCACCGGCATCACTGCGTTGTGGTCCTTGAGCAAGACGGTTTTATCCTAGCTTAGTACTGGTTTAACCCAGGAAGACCCGTCACTGTTTAACTGAAAGATTGTTGATGGGACGTAAAGAATCAAACAAACGAACAAACAAACAAAACAAACCAGTACTTTTAAAAAAAATACAAGTACCTAGCTACTTCGCATTTGGAAAAAGACTTCTGTCTGTATTACAAGCTAGAATTAGAAATAACTGTAGTAATTCAAATAATGATCTATTCAATAACCATCTTCGTGACGATCCCCTTTGTAGTTGGTGCAATGAAACAGAGGATGGTGAACACTACTTCTTTCATTGCAACAAATACAGAAATGAGCGTCACCAATTCTTTGAAATAGCTAGAGACTTTGAACCACTTACCATCAACATATTAATATACGATAATGAAACATTGGACAATCAATCTAATATAGAATTATGGGAGTACTGTGGCTCAGTGGTAGGGTGCTTGACTCGAGACCAGGGGCCGCAGGTTTGAGCCTCACCGGCGTCACTGCATTGTGTCCTTGAGCAAGAACATTAATCCTAGCTTAGTACTGGTTCAACCCAGGAATACCCGTTCCTTTATAACAGAAAGATTGTTGATGGGACATAAAGAATCAAATCATACAAACAAAAACAAAATATTATTTAGTGCAGTGCACGAATATTTAAAGAATGCTAAACGTTTCGACAAAACATTAGCACATTTCCCATTGATAAGAACGTCTAAATGTTATTATATCACCGCTGTCTCTTCGACTATACTCGTACCTACACTAAACCAAAGTTATGAGTGGCCACCTACCCATTTTTTGCGTCTTTTCAGAAAGTAAATATTGCAATTACAAAATTTTAATTCCATAAAAAATGCAAGGCTTTTTCGAGACTCTGAATTCTATGCTATTTCAAAAGGACTGGTATATCTTGCACAGACGAAGTCACAGTAAAGGTATCTTCATTTCAAAAAGTCGCACTTTTTACTGTGATATAAAATATTCCTGCGATATGTTATCCATATGTATGTTAATTAGTTTGAAGCTGTTAATAACAGCTGTTTTATAAGATGAAAAAGAATCAAAAGTTTTGTGACAATTGAACTCTCTGTTTCTCTTCTACGTTAAGACGAAGAGAGTCATTATCACCAGCTTAATCAAAGAGTTGAATAGCTTTAACCATGCAATTTGAATATCAACTTTGCATTGCTCTGTAGGCTTTATTATCTGTGGCATGGCATTGAAGTTTTAAGCGATTATTTATTATGAATAGGCCTCACTGTTTTATTTGTAAAAAATAAAAACATCTTTGGCATATGCCTCCCCAAGTGAAAATTTTGAATACAGTTATCCCCCAAATCAATTATCTAACTTTGATGCACTAGTGGCACTGCGTTTCAACCATACAAAATGACATATGCGGCTATTTCCCATGCGCACTTTTCCTGCGCCTGGAAACAGGTAAAGTTGTCTGTGTCGTGTCTTTCGACCATTTATGGATTCGTATCAACACAGCTTTCCGATATTCTTACATGTATGTCACATCGGTGTTCGGATATTTTCTTGACAAAATAAAGTAATTAAAGTGTGTCCGAAATATCTATTGACCATTTATCAAAGCTGGTCGTCTCAGAACTAAATGTAGCTCAGACGAAATCAAATGACCCACACAATTACCCTGGTTACAAATACCAAAGAGGCCGAGTCTCTACTATTTAAAGCGTTATTTAGAGCCGTGCACGACCTGACCTCGTGGCCTAGTGGTTAGCGTGTCTGGCTACGAAGCTGGAGAACCTGGATCGATTTCCTGTGTGCGCACCTATTTTCAGGGTGTTTTTTCTTTCTTTTTTAACATTTTAATGCTAAATTTATTCATATACTAGTAAAATGGCATCATCAAAACGACCGAAATTATCATCCCTGAACTTTTTATATTGAATTACGCACAAAACCTATGGTGTGGGGTTACATTTGGCCCTCCTGAAAGAGAATGAGTTCGATGACGCCACATTTTTTAGACCTGATCAAATCGTCCCTAAACATTCATATGTCTCTATTATTGGAATCGGATAAATGAGACTTACACAAGTAGTTCCGGTCGAAAGTTACACAGTTTCAGGGCTATACACAGAATCATTTAATGGGAAATGTGTCTTTGAATCTGTTTTATTTATAATAAGCTATATCTTATTATTATAATTTAGATCTATTTATTTTTTATTTGTAATTACTTTAGGGTAAAGCAGACTTACACAAATAATTCTAATCTGGTGCCCTGTTGATAGGTAGATCTAGGGGATGGAACCAGGCTAAAATGATTCCTCTTAAATTTACACGGACTGTCAGTCTAACTGGCCTTGGGAAAAGGTTCCTGGCTAAACGTTTAATATTCCACATATATTACATGTAACACTGAAAACCAACAATTGTTTATTTGGACACCGACGTCATAGTTTGGAAATCATATTGGTCCGAGTTTTAAAATTCAATGCGAAATTCTTTAATTACAGCCAATTTTATCAAAACACAGACAAGCTTTCCTAGTAAAGGTTACTGATAATGCGTATCCATTTGATACGGCAACCCAGTTATGATGGCCGTTTTACACACAAAAGTAGTCTCTGATAGGGCTATCAGTTTGAAGAACCCATTAAGTGATGTACTATTACCTGATTAGTCAGGGATCATTTGCAGAAACTTTAAATCTCAAATAATTACTAGATAATTATCCACTGCTGGTCAAATTCGTTTTGGTTAATCTCTTGAGAAGTACTGGGGTACTTTTACATAAAATGTTGATTCCAACACAATTCAAGCCAGCATTCACCCTTTGCATGCTAGTGCTATCGCATCTAGTTTAGACCAATAAAGTAAACGCACTACATCCTGCCTGATGTGAATTTGAACTGTTTGATACTAAAGCTGCTTCAGAAAGTATTTAAAAAGTTAATTTTAGAAAAGAAATTGGCAGACGACAAAATAGCAGAGTTTCCCAGCATGCAAAGAGTTTAGGTACTGAAATTTCTTTTCTTTCACAAAAACTATGTAGTGAGAGTGTGGACTACTTTTCATGTTGCTTTTGTATGCATTCAAATTTTTTCTGTCATAATTTTGAGGGAGAAATTGAAAAAAAATCAGCAGACGACAAAAAGCATGCTTAATATGATTAACATAAATAAAGAGGTAAACAGTGTATGCCCAGATCAGACTGCTCCCACAGGTGCAGTCTGACCACAGGAGCAGTCTGATCTTGATCTTCTCTGTCTACGAGGCTTCAAAACAGTTTCAACAGATGACAAAAGCATATGATCTTTAAAACTGTTGTAGTTTTCAGTTTACGATTTTCATAAAATGCATGCACGTCTGCGAAGCTCAAACAACGTATTAAACAGGTTAACTCTTAATATAATATTATCAGATCTCCCTTCTTGGGCAATGAAATAGTCGAATCACGCCCAGATATGAACATTAAAGTTGCAGCATATATGCAGTGACCAAGTAGCTTAATAATGGAAAAAGTATGGGAAAGTCCATTTTATATTGGCCACACATTGAAATTTCTAAGTTTTAATATAAATTGTGTTTGTCTTAGAAAATCCTGCAGACCCTGGTAAAGCGCCAGCTTTAGATGCCTATCTTTTGTGAAGCATATGGCTCTCCACATACTCCACAACAAACATTGTCTGCTTTCTCATCTGCTAGCGTAATTTGACAATTGCATTGCAAACACTCAGAAGATTAACTATTTTTGATGCATTATGTCATACATATTGAACAAGTATAGAATCACATATTTTTAAGGGGCTGCCGGTCATAATTTCTAAAAAATGAGGTATATTTCTGTTTAGGTATCTTAGTAAACAATGCAGACCAGATTGAATTCCACAATATTCCTTTTCCTCAACGGCTCAATCACAGCTGAGCATTATTTCGGGAGCAATGATTCTGGGCTGATGTATATATGACATCAATTTGTTCATGAATATACTACACGTACCTTTATTGATTGATTTGATTCTTTATGTCCAAGAGAACATTTTCTTTCAGTTATGTCCGGACATGTCGTCCTGGGTTGAACCAGTACTAAGCAAGGATTGATGTGTCTTGCTCAAGGACACAATACAGTGACGCCGGTGATGCTCAAACTCGCAACCGCTTGAATTGGTCTCGGGTCAAACACTCTAATATTGAGCCACTGCGCTCCCATACTGAATTATGTTTTTTTTATTTCTTGGAACTGCATCAAGGCGACCGAATGAGAAACATAGATCATCGTTGCTTGTGCAGGCTGATCAGAGCTTAAGGACTTTAACAGCCATGGTACACGCAGGCATGTCAGACGTTTACTACTTTGGGATGGTGAGCAGGACAGATCATCATTCCCCTGCAAATTGATCTTTAACATTTCTGATTTTTAGCTGTCTGCTATCTAAAAACTCCGAAACTCATTTTTTTCACCCATTTCACTCTGGGGATAAAATGTTTCTATGAACACAAGTTAAGTCATAAATTCTGATAATGGAGCTAGCGATTTTATATAGGCCATTAGCATGACAGCGGAACTAAAGAGGTCCCAGGAATTCCTGGGACCAGCTCTGCAGACTTTACAGGCTCTGAGTTTGAGAAAAGAAGGGAGATTATGCAGAGAAAATTTGTGTCCAGTAGCAGTAGTTTTCCTTGAACTCAGAGCCTAGGCCAGGCTAATACAAAGTGGAATACTCTTTGCATTCTGGTAATTTCGCAGTGCGGAAAAATGTGTGGTAATGAGTTAAACCTAGTCAACAGTTTTTCAGTTATGTTGGGATGGGTTGAACAAGCACTAAGTAAAAAGTGGCTGTGTCTACCAGTACTTTGCAAACTGTTTAGATCCAGATCAGACCCTAACAAAACGTCGGACCTCTGTTTTCCACTCTGATGCCCGTTTGCACGCCCGTTTTGTGCTTTTCCAATAACGCTTTTTTGTTTACTTATACGTTTATATGACCTGAAACATTTATCGCAATGACGCTGAGCGCGGGAATTTGGAGTTTTGCCTGTTCCAAAAACTCCGTTATGTCTGAAATAATTCAAAATAACTGGAAAACCAGCCATGTTCGGTAAAATTGAAAATGGACACTTGACTGATAAATATAAAATATAAATACAGTCGAATCTCGTAATTTCGAAGTCAAAGGTACTTGAGATTTAATTTCACATTATCGAAAATTCGAATTATAGGAAGCTTGTGACACTGTGACAACAGGGACACAATAATTACAATTGGTGTTAGCTTTTACGCCATTTCTTCATCAATCTAGGCATTCCCTGACACTTATGAACATTTGTTGATGTAGTCAAATCAATTTCAATTTCCATCACTTCAATGAGGTCGGGTCTTTGATATGGCAGTTCACTGTCATATCTTTTCTTGTTATTCTTTTTTCTGAAAGGTATTATAATAGTCCATGAAATAAGATTTTCAACATCAGATATTTTAATGTATGATTTATTCTAAAAACAAATACCAATTTTCGACGAATTGCCAAAATATACCACTGATGCAGTATCTTGTCACAGCATGGGATAACAGCTAAACTTGCACATTTTCCAAAAGGCTTGATGTCATGGGCAATAATTTAAGTTAAAAGAAAAAAAGCTGGCTGAAGATTACAACAGTTTTAGCTCGATATTTAGGATTAGTGTTATTCTTTTATATTTTTAGAAAAAAAATGTCAAATGCTGAAAACTTCCATATGAGATTATGTAAAATAAGCTCGGTGGCATATCCTTTTTATTTCATAAATGGATAGCCCATGCATAAAACAAACTGTATGTAAAGTATTGAACATAATTCAACATGGGAAGTATTTAGTAGCATATGTCCTTAAAGTTTTTGAGCAGTTACAGTTGACGTTCGTTTACTCGAACTCCGTGGAACCAGATTTACTTCGAGTTACATGTAATTAGAGCCAAAAGCAGGCGCGTAGTAAAATATTCAATCAAAAATTATTATTTCCCTTATTGCATGCTAAAATATTCGTTATGGGTATAAGTAGCATTCGAGTTATCCAGGTTTTACTGTATCAACACAGTCTTCATAGAGGATCTTACATGAGTGCCCATGTATAATTGAATTTATTAAACGAGTTGAGAAAAAGAGATAAAATGAGAGGCTTGCCGAGCATTTTATCGCTTTTTCGCAACGATTTTAATACTGAAAGTTAGAATCTGTTTATCAGAAAACAAACTGCAGACCAACCCACGGCACCATGAGAAAGAGACACTTCTAACACACCCAGTAACAACACAATTTATTAATGAAGCAAAGCAACCAGCTTTTTAAAAAAAAAAGACAATTCCCATATTTTAGCCTATTATTAAGTCCAGCTTTGTTACTATAGCAGCAAAAAAAATTAAAATAAAAATGCCAAACTTTTACCGTTGGGTTATTGTTCTAATAAACCAATCAGAAACTTCTGGACTTCAGAGTGGGGCAGGTACCTCACGCTACCCCTACTGTATTACCGAGCGACCAGAAAATAGTCCAGCAGTGCAATATGATGTTATATAACTTAATATAAAAAACAAAAGGCAGGTAACTTATTTTCAACTGACTGGTACCTAGCAGCTGTCTATAATCTTACACTACTGATTGCTACCTGATTACCCTGCATGCTTTTGAGGTAAGTACCAATCCACCAACCAAGTCATGCAAAAAGGTACTTATCGCGTTTGCGTTCAGCGAAGCCTCTGGCGAGATTGCGCAAATGCGCAATCTCGCCAGAGCCTTCGCTGACCGAAAAGGCTTGGTGAGATGTCGGACAAATGACAATTACTGTTGCCCCGCTGAATGATGAGTATGCATGATTGAGGTATTAATAGCACCTGTCCCCTTTCTGCTGGCACGGCGCAAATATTACTTCTATAAATAATTCCATATGTTTTCTACCTTTATGTCTGCTTCAGTTATCATTATATATTACCAGTTACCACTCTTTCCGTGACCTAGGGGCGAACTTATATTCTTTCTGGACAAAACGTAAGTTACTAATTTGTTTACATTTTCCTATTATTTTAAATGGTCTTGTCGCACGATGAATAACTTTTATGCAAGAAATGTATATGCATACCCGCTGCCAAGAAAAAAAACGTGTCGGCTAAAAAGCGCATTTTTATAGTGTATGTTTGTACCAGAATTTATGTCATCGAGACATTCCTGGTCCGAGTCCATCAAGTCAACGGTTCTTTTGGAATTTAATAATAACAAATGAAATTCCAGCGTCAAGGTATTATTGAACTTTTTGGTTACTGTAAAGGCGACACCTCATAAATGCGTTATTAGGACTGGTCTACCTGAGACATGGGTAAAAGCTGAAAATGAGAAGGTTTTATTCAAAACTAACTGAATTATCTTGAGCCGTTACCTCCGTAAAGACGAAAAACATATCATTTAACCCTTAAAACGCCAGCAAAATAACTGCATCGGGAAATTTATTTAACATAAGCATAGAGGTAAACAGTGTGGACCCAGATCAGACTGCTCCTACAGGAGCAGTCTGATCTGGGTTCAAACTGTTTGTCTAAAAGGGTTCAAATATTTTGGCGGTCGACAAAACATACAACTTATAGTGATATAATAAATGTGAGTTCAGTGTGTAACGGTTCGGATTTTCACTGATGAAAAGCACGCACGTTTGCGCGGCCCAAATAACTTATTAACTCTTCGACAAATTATAAACGGGACCTGATTATCCTTATTTAGCAGATGAAATAGCCGAACCACGCCCAGATATGAATATTAAAGTTACCGCCTTTACAGTGAGCAAAAAGTTCTATTATACATGTACTTGTCAACTGAGTTAGACCACAATCATTCTGACCAAGCAAAACTGAAATGGATAAATGCCAGCCCTTGCTGAGATCATTTTGAGCCGCGACATGAGATTTCCAACAATGTGGTATGCGCGACCAGCAAAGCCTCAGATCAGCCTGTTAAGCTACTGAGCGAACATCATTTGGTGTTTCTAAGCGTAAAAGGAGGCTGCACAGGCTCATCTGAGTCTACACCTGTCAAAATGCCACATTGTTGGAAATCGCATGTCATGGCTCAATTATGGACCTCGGTATAATATGAGCATCAATTAATTTCTGGGTAGTTTCATCATTTGTTTTTTTCTTTTTGTTTTGTTTTTTGCACGTTTTTTTTCGTTTCGTTGTTTTTTTTGTTGTTTGACCCATGATGGGTCCAATTTTTTTTTAGTTTTTTTTAGTTTTTTTGCTTATTTTTTGTTACTGATAGGGGAACGTTTGTGCGAGTGTCTACCGTAAACTAGTCAATAATAACGCGCCTTCAGCTGTGGTACAATCAAGTCGAGCATTACCTCAGTCAAATGTGGACTTCATACAAAAAACTTACATTTTCAAAATCGTCTGAAACTGTGGAAGTGAACATTACGGAGACAAGTTCGTCCACAGAAAAATCTTGGCCGCTTCATATCCTATCTTGGTGGCGTAATCAGACTCAGTTGCTTGTGTAGGCAGATATGCGCTTTGTTGTTAACATGCTTATGTAAAAGATGTTCTCATGTGGTGGCTCATCTAGCGATTTTCAATGTAAATCGCTAGCTGAGTCACCACATGAGAACAATCAGCTAGCGATTTACAATTTAAATCGCTAGCTGAGCCGACATATGAGAACAGCATCCTTATTAACACCTTTCCTTAGACTTGTGCAGTCGTTATAGTTAAATTTTATTATGACCACACAAATATCATAGGTATACATGTTCGCTTCTCTAATATGTCTAATATCCTAATGAAAGCTTAAACTGACGTCATTTCTTAAATTGTTTCTGCTATCTGAGAGGATAATTTCTTCTTAGTATGAGGTATTGATTTAGGCCTTTCCTACTGTTTGGACTAGTTCCAGTCTACCCCTTCCCATTCTCTTCACACAATGCGTCCGGGATTGCATGAACGTGCATGGATTTAAGGCATACCCGCGTCCTCGCAATGCAAGAGTATGCACCTCGTTTTTACGGTGCACAGCAGACCTCTCGGTCCGACCATTGAAAGGACCGTCAGGGGCGGATCCAGGATTTCTGGAAAGGGGGGTCATATGTATAAAGGGATGGGGGTTCGCTTTGCTGATTCTATCTTACTTTTCTTAAATATCCCATGAAAATGAAATAATTTGGTCTCATTGAGACCAAATTATTTCGTTTTCATAGGATATTTAAAAACGGGGGCAGGGAGGGGTCGAGCAAACCCCTTGAACCCCCTCTGGATCCGACACTGACCATGCACCGCTTACCGCATCATTCCCTAACACACACACCTAGTAGACTTTCTGGGACACGTGTTTTTGTTTCTCTGGAGGTACTTTTTATTAGTACCTTACCTCATCGAGCGGCAGTTCGTGCTAATATTCAAAGTTACCACCATTTGCATGTCGTATACTGCTAGACAAACCCAGCAAACACATAACGTCGAAATGAACGTCGATACGACGTCATTATGTTGCAACGACGTTCATACGACCATGTGTTTGCTGGGCACCAGCAATCGGGAAAATCCGGCACAATTCGAGAATCGAATCAGGACTCGGGTGTACGTACCCGTAAGGCGCGTAACGCGTAGTACTATGTACGAAATAGCTTTATTTTATTAGCCTGAACTGGAGTAATATATATTTTATTGAAAAAAAACACACACCTAAACTTTATACTTGTAATTGTGTTGGCATGGTTTCTGTGACGTCAGTGTCACGTTATGTAACGACAGCGTCACGTTATCGAAGAAGATACTCGATGTACATCCGAGGTCTGATTCCACGGAATTGGCCGAGGCAATTCCGATTTCAGTAGACACATAACGTCTAAACAACGTCACCTCAGCGCCGAATAGGCTATGTTGTTTTTACGGTGCGCGCATACTGGCCGGAAACAACATGAATGTACAATGTACATGCAGAATAATTGGGTGGGGTCTTGAATAAATAATTGACTATTGCCACTCTTTGGAATCATATATAAAGTAGCACATAAGTATTCGCTTAAATGTTTTGTCTTGGTGCCAAAGATTAATAGCAGTCTGTAACATTTATAGACGAGGGGCGTTCAAGAAGTAACTACTATCTGAGACAATGAAGCATGTTGCACATTTTAAGCTAAAATCGCAGTTTCTGAGATACCAATCAGGTTACATAGAATCGACCCTATAAACTGAAAAATCAAATTCTGCAAGAAGACCAATTAGATCATATGAGCCGTGGCATGATATTCCAACAATGTGGTATGTGCGACCAGCAAAGCCTCAGATCAGCCTGCTCATTCGCGCAGCCTGATCAGAGCCTTGCTAGTCGCTTGGATATTCTATGAGCGTTAAGCTTCTGACTGAATATCATTTGGAGTTTCTAAGCTTAAAAGGAGGCTGCACAGACTCGTCTGAGTCTACACTTGTCAAAATGCCACATTATTGGAAATCACATGCCACGTCGACATTGTGGCTCAAGAACCTTTCTTTTTTAGGCGTACACGTCTAGTATGGCATATTTTTTACCATGTATTCCCTGTATTTGTTAGAGATACAGATTATCATATTTTCCTAAAATAATCGAAAAGAGAGTGGTTAACAAATAACGAATACCCAGATGATGTAGCTGACCCTGGGGTGATACCTTTTGTCACTCAATTTTTACACACCTCAGGGTGTAAAATAGACTTGTTCAATGACATATATACGCACACATGCTGATAGCAGAGCTTACCCATATCACTGACAAGTGTTGAAATGCACTGTTTTCAACGAAAACGAACAACATATTTCAACCGAGTCATTTCTGTTATTCATATAATGTTTGCTTAATTTACAATAACCAAAATGTTGTCAGAGACCTTTTGGTTGCAACTTAAGAATAACTAGACTTCAGTCGATGGTACACCATCGCAAATAACCGCTTTTTAATGATTAGCGTGTGTAGCCTTGTAGTCCAATCTCATTTTTTCGGACATGGGAGGCCGGCATGTTAACGGATGCAGACAATAGTATTCTGCTGGCCCAATGTCTTTGTTACAGATATATGCCTGTCTGCAGATTCACAATTGGTTTCCTAGGTCAGGGCAGGGGTCAAAGGTCATTTGAAATTGATACTAGTTTCTTGTTTTAAGCGCAAAAAGAGACCGGAAACCAGAATTTTTTAGATGAAACTTTGGCATAAGTTATGGACAAGTCCAAGCACAAAAAGGAGCTTCAGTATCAAAGAAAGCATTAAATAGTTCAGAATAAATGAACGTGCTATACCCCTTTTCCACACAGGCCACGAATCGCCCGAATCGCCAAGAATTGATTTTTTTCTCATTCGGGGGGATTCTTGAGGTTTCATTATTTTTTTTTTCTCCAATCGTGATGAGCTACGAGTCATTCCCGATTCATATACGATGTCGTTACGAATATTCGGGACAATCGGCTCAATTCGGCTGGAATCGCGCAAGAATTCATCACGATTAGAAAATAACATTAGAACATGCTGCACGAAATTTAAGGAATCAATTACGAATCAGTTAGGAATATGCGGAATGCAGCACGAATTGGACACGAATTAACAGAAATCCGCGACGATTCGACACGATTCGCGAGATTTTCTCTCACGATAGCTATAAAAAAAGGCCTGTACATGCTTCGGGGCATCAGTTTCAAATGAATGTTCCTCGTAAAGCAGCAGTAGAATTGATCCTGCAACTTGAGTGTTGAATACGGCTTCTTATATAGCTAGAAGAAAACAACTACGTTAAAGTCGAGAGGCCCTGACCCAGACTCTTTGACTTGAAAAAATATGGCAGTTCGCCATTGGCAAAATCGCCAGCCAGGAGCTCTTGACTGATCCTGATTGTGCTCCAGAATCTGTCAAATCTGTTTCAACTTCTAGGACTGCTCACATGCGTGAGACGGGTTAATTAACCTTAGGGAAAATCCTTCTGCCATCTATTCCTTGGTTTTATTGCTTGGCTTAATCTCCCGATTCCCCATGAATGAGCTAAGAGAAGCTACGAATGCCCAAAACAATGCAAAAACGCCCCCGAATCGATTACGATTCCGTTACGATATCCAAGAATGCCTCAGGAATTTGGTACGAATCACGCACGAATTTTCGAATCGGGTAATTCGTGGCCAAAGTTTTGAACAGTTCAAAACTTTTGAGCCGAATTCCCGATAGACCTACGAATTGCAAGAACTCACTACGGACTATGCGAATCAGTTAAGACCTTCACGAACTGAGTACGATTCAGCCGAGAATCCAAATATTTGTCAATTCGTGTCAATTCGTGGGATTCGGGGTCTGTGTGGAATAGGGGTATTAAAGCAATCCAGTTGTTGCATAACCATAATTTTCTTAAAGGCCTGTTCATTTCCTTTTAGACATTGTTTGCTTCCCGTACAGTATAACAAACATTTAAGGATATATGCTACTAAATACAAATGTACTTCCCATGTTGAAATCTGTTCAATGCTTTGCATACAGTTTGTTTTATGCATGGGCTGTCCATTTATGAAATAAAAAGGATATGTCACCGCGTTTGTTTGTTCATAATCTCATCTGGAAATTTTCAGCATTTGAACAATCTTCTAAACAGATGAAAGAATAACACTAGTCCTAAATATCGAGTTAAGCTTGCTGTAATCTTCAGCCAGCTTCTTTCGATTAACTTAAATTAATGCCCATGACATCAAACCCTTTTATAATGTGCAAGTTCATTTGTTATCCCAAGCTTTGACAAGATCACTGCATGATATATTTTGGCAATTCGTCGAAACTTGAAATTTATTTTTAGAATAAATCCTATATTAAAAAATCTGATGTTGAAAATCTTATGAATTTATTTTTATTTCATGGACTATTACAATACCTATCAGAAAAAAAGAATATAAATCTGGGGTCACCGAACTAATTCTCTTTCAGGAGGGCCAAATTTACCCCCCCCCCTCCTCCATAGATTTCAGGCGTAATTCAATATCAAAAGTTCAGTAATGACCATGTCGATCGTTTTGATGATGCCATTTTACTAATATGAAGCAATTTAACATAAAATGCTAAAAATAAGAAAAAAAAACATACTGAAAACAGGTGCACACCCTGGAATCGATCCAGGTTCTCTGGTTTCGTAGTCAGACACGCTAACCACTAGGCCACGAGGTCAAGTCATGTGCCGCTTTGAATAACCGTACAAATACAAGAGACTTGGCCACTTTCGTATTTATAACCAGGGTAATTGTGTACATCGTTTGATTTCGTCTGAGCTACGTGTATGTATTTGGTACTGAGGCGACCAGTTCTGATAAAAGGACAATAGATATTTCGGACACACTTTAATTACTTTATTTTGTCAAGAAAATGTCGGAACATCGATATGACATCAGAGTTTCTGAAAACTGTGTTGATGCGAATCCGTAAATGGTCTAAAGACAGGACCCAGACAACTTTACCTGCTTCCTGACGCGGGCATTATGCACTTAAAAATTAGCCGCATATGTCTTTAATAAGCGCTTACCTGGCTTCTATGAGTGCAGGTCACACACCAATTATCATGAGTACTGTACTCTCTTGTACGACACTCCCCACAACAGTTAACTTATCTTGTTGACATGCTCAGGGGTTTGATCTGTTGATAACTGAATAAATTCTGCTTACTTGACCACAAAAGTGTCTGCCATAAATTGTTAAGTACATCAGGATGACTTGTTTTGTAATCATGTATAAGTATTTTTGTTTGCTTATACATTCAACAGCTTTAAAGAAAGATACAATACATGTACAAACATAACACATATATACACATGTTGGGAATAAGACTGATTAAATCTCGATTTTAAGCCTTTCAAATCTAATCTATATTGGTCTTCACCATAAATAATGATTGTAATTACTATGAATCTAAAGAATATATACTTTTCGGGATACGTCTATGACAGAGGAAATCCTTCTATTTCTAAATTTTAGTACTTTTAGTACTTTGATTTTATGCAAAGTCCAAAAATGCATCGTTTAATCTGGTAAACATTTGTTTTACAGTCTGAAACCATTTTGAGATGTTTTCGGTCGACTATCAATCGAAAAATGAACTACAAAACTGTTTCTTTACACTAATATGATGCTTTAAATGCAAAAATGCACTTAGTGACCTTTGACCTCTGTAATTTGCATAATAACCATTTTTTGGACTGCAGACAGGCCAAGTATTATTCAGCAAAGGTTACTGAACAGTATTTAGCATATAACTTTGCATTAACATTCCGGCCTCCCAAAAGTGATTTCTAGCTATTTTCTTGAAAATAACTACAAATCTATTGGTGACCTTACCTATTTTCAAGGTCATCAAGGTAATGTAACTCTATGAAAAAAGCCTTGTCTTTAGTCCATCTTCTGAAGCCAGATATTGACCAAACTGGCACAGATGCAGCATTTGGTAAACCCTAATAAGTGGTTAGATTTTGGTGACCTTGATTTAATTTTCAAGGTCAACATGGTGACATAATCAATGAAGTGGGTTGGGACATATATAATAAGTTTCTTCTGAAAGCTCAACTAGCTATTATAATTATTATACCGGTAATTATTATTATTATTGACGTTTTTCACCACATGTATGCCAGCTAATCATAAGATCTATCGCATATGGCGCACTCGAAAAAATATTTACAGAACTAATTCTTATCAATATTATGTCATTTGCACTACTTATAAGCTAATAGCTTTAGACATCGGTAGGCACTGTGAAAAATAAACACGTTAGCAGGAATTACATCAAGAATTTTTCTGATTCTTGAACTTTTCTACAAGTTTGACTGTTTGTTGGCCCGCCCATGAGATAATGGTACTTATAACGTATATGCGTTATAGATAATGGTACTTATAACGTATATGCGTTATATTTCCAGAATAGCCGTGTACATATGTACTTCCCTCAATAGCATGTGCAAACAGCAAAGGCTCTGACGAGCCTGCGCATGCGCAAGCTTGTCTGAGCCTTTGCTGCTTGCCTATGCGATAAGTAAAACAATCATGAACTGGCTTATACGAAGACCTGGATTGGATGGGTTCCAATATTTTACACGCTTTAGGGTAAAACAGCAAAATGATAAAAATATGTCGGTACCCACAAATCTCTAAATCTACGTAAATGAATATATATTATGCCAGGCAACCGCGGAACACAGATCAGACGGCGCAGCAGATTGGTCAGGCCTGTGTTTTCGCGGTTCTTATGTGCGATGAATATGGTTATATACGTTCCATCGCCAGAGAGCTCCGTTCTCATGTCTTATAATATTGGTGAGATATCTTAAGATTACATAGTTTACTTATGTATATATCATTTTCATCAATTTTAGATCTGATTATATTAAATGCGACTCCCGTAGGGCTGCAAATGCAAGTCTGTGATAGAGCACGTGCGATAACTTAC
This sequence comes from Loripinus fragilis, assembly GCA_964019695.1. Taxonomy (NCBI): domain Eukaryota; kingdom Metazoa; phylum Mollusca; class Bivalvia; order Lucinida; family Lucinidae; genus Loripinus; species Loripinus fragilis. The sequence continues at coordinate 67,344,842 of OZ026516.1, forward strand.
ACTCAATTTGCACGTGTAAATATTTACTTTAACAAGTTCTTTCAACTCAGAGAGGATAATGAGCTCAACTTATTGTTTCGTCGACAAGAATGATTTCCCTATCGCTATCATCGGCTAAAAACGACTGTTCGGTTTCTGGGAATGCATTTTGGTCAGTATGAGTCCCCAGTGGGGGTGTACTCTGATATGTTCATACATACATAAGGCTCGGGTCAATTTTGGGGGGTTCAAAATTTTAAATTTTAATATTTTTTTTTTGGGGCGGGGGGTTCAGGAAAAATGAATATTTTTTGGGGGTATGAAGATTTTGTGGATATTTTTGGGGGTCATAACAGAATTGGACTATATTTAGGGCTCATTTCTATGCATTCTAGGGTATTTTCTTAAAGTCAAGATACAGAATGGGGGTATTTTTGGGGGTTGCTAAAGTTTCAAATATTTTTTGGTGGTGCTTGAAGTTCCTGATATTTTTTTTTGGGAGGTGGGGGGGGGAACGGTAGATGCTGGGCTCGAGCTTACGTGTGAAGAAAAAATAAGAGTATCTTCACTGGGCAGGGGTCGCTAGTTACAGCCAGCTGTCAGCACTGAGTGAACAGTCACCTGTCAATAAATGTTCAACTTTGAGGTCCTCCAAATATCAGTGTTCCCCTAAAATGATAATGTATCATGTTTGACTAAACAAAATCTTAATGTTCTGTGTTTCTTAAAAATAACTTGGTTCCTCGTTTCCCTCACTTTAGGGCATTTGGATCCTTTTACCCCTAAAAAATATGCCCTAAATCCCCAGTTCCCTGAAACCACAGGGAGGGCCTTAATAGCTACATCGATTGAATTTTTAGTCACATTCAGTCAACTGTCAACATTGAGAGACTTTTACATTCAGGTGCCAATTAAAGATTACACACAACCATATGTTGGAGCCTGTGTGGTATTGTGGATAAACCACTCGCCTTGTACCCAGGAGTCCCGAGTTTGATCCCCCGCTCCTCCAGTCTGTCAGATGAGACTTAGCCGTGGCCCTGATTCCATTAGCTCTGGGACCATAACCAGGTTTTTAAGTTTCATCATGGTAAACTAGGTTATATTTTTTACGTACAATAGAAGCAAAATTAGTAACTATTTACTCTACAGTTTGTTTACAAATATAAGTTGTAAGTATTTATTCATAGTTCCTTCATTTCTACATATTCTATAAGCTTAGGGAAAATACTGCACATATAAATTAAATAAAATGCATGAGAATAATTAAACATAAAATGTACAAACCAGAAAGATCAACAAAGTTTCAGAACACATGTATCTCCTGACCTTTAGCTTCCATTTTGGGTCAATCTGGTTCCCTGTCTCTTAGTGCTATAAATTTGGAGACAGGAATCAGTGAGCCACATCAGCAGATATATCATGTGACTAACAGTTATGGTCAATTGACCATCAGCCAATGGGCTTACAGGTTTCTCTTCATGCATATTTACCCACAATGTTGCAGTCATTCATAAAACCATCATAACCGACATCATAATCATTCATAAAACTGTGATGTCACTGTTTCAGCATATGTGTATTTGAACTAATTTTTGAACAAATAATTATTTGCTGCTACAAAAGTGGATTTTCAATATTTTGGACATATTTTTGTGATAGCACCAACTAGAGGTTAGGGACTTTCTATTGCAATAGTTTTTTTCACCAGACATATCATTCCATTGATAAACTTTAGTCAAATGTTAGAGTGTTGCTATTTGAACAAAATGTGACCCAAAATATCAAACCTAAGAATGGGACATAACAGAAAACTCCATTCTTAGGCCTAATCTTAGGCCTATGTCTCCATATGGCTTTAGTATTTGGTAGGATATTAAACACAAACACATACTCACTCACACAACCAACTGTCAACACTGAGTAACTTTTACAGTCATGAGCAAATTAAAGATAACTGTCAACATTGAGTAACTTTTACAGTCATGAGCAAATTAAAGATAACTGTCAACATTGAGTAACTTTTACAGTCAAGTGCAAATTAAAAAACACACAGAGCCAACTGTCAATATCAAGTAACTTTAACAGTCAAGTGACAATATTAAAGACTGTCAACATTGAGTGAATTTTACAGTCATGTGTCAATTAAAGGTTACACACAACCAACTGTCAGCGTCGAGTGACTTTCACAGTCAAGTGTCAAATAAAAATTGCGCACAATTAACTGTTAACATCGAGTTGCCTTTACACAATGGCTCCATGAAGTCAACTGTACGAATGAATGCTTGTTATATTGACTATTGGTTCCCTTGAATTTTTAGAATAGAAATCACAAGAGTGGGCTCGTCCATCCGTGGACGAAATCAGAAGGTACTCTGATCACATGATCAGATTCTGATTTTCTGATCACATGGTACACGCACACACGCACGCGCGCGCACACACGCATACACTGTTTTTGTGATACACACTCTCACGTAGCTATTGTATCCGCATGGGCTTCATATAGTCTTTTTAAATTCTTAAACCATTTCATTTACGTTTAAAAACAACAACAAAAAACAAAAAAAAAAAACAAAGAACAGGCTTTCTTATATACAAACCATTTCATTTACGTTTGTATATAAGAAAGCGTGTTTTTTGTGTTTTGTTGTTGTTTTTTGTGGGTTTTTTGTGTTTTTTTGGTGGGTGGGGGAGGGGTTAAGTCCGAACAAGATTCAACCCTACCATTAAATTACTATATAGGCAGTGGACAACAAAGATATCATAATTCTGACTGTGCATCAGTTTGTAGGTCGCAGTTTTCCATGAGTTGGCTCAAATATTTTATAGGTATAAACACACATCTATCGATCAGCAAATTCCAATTAAGCCATGTAACAGGTGAAGTTAATTCAATTAACGCATAGCTGCATTATTATGATGCTTCTAGAGAAACAAACCACCTGTTTTATGCATGGTAACTCATACATGGAACCACATCATTCAATTATTGTACAATATGCAAATTGAACACTCAATTGCTGCAACAATTATCTGGATACTGAATGAACTTGCTAAATATGTTTCAAGTAATCGATTATCACAATAGCCGATGCGGCTATTGTGATAATCGATGACTTTAAACATGTATCGGTTATTGTGATAATCGATTACTTGGAACATATATCGGCTATTGTGATAATCGATGACTTGAAACATATATCGGTTATTGTGATAATCGATGACTTGAAACATATATCGACTATTGTGTTGGCTCAAATATTTTATAGGTATAAACACATATCTATCGATCAGCAAATTCCAATAAAGCCATGTAACAGGTGAAGTTAATTCAATTAACGCATAGCTGTATTATTATGATGCACCCAGAGAAACAAACCACCTGTCTTATGCATGGTAACTCATACATGGAACCACATCAATTATTATACAATATGCAAATTGAACATTCCATTGCTGGAACAATCAACTGGATACGGAATGAATATGCTTAACTCTGATCAACGAAGAGTTTGAGTTTGAAGTTTGATCATAATAAGCTTGACACGGCTTGTTGACAAGTGTAGTTGTGGCATAGTGCTTTACAAACACAGATCTAGTGTCGGTAATAGCTTTTACTGCATTTTATATATGGTAAAATGACGAAGTTATCCAGACATAGAAAGGAAATTTTATGCATTTTTGTATTATGTACCCCTGAAAATCTAGATACACTTGCACATCGTTGAAACAAAAAGGACCGTCCAGTATGCATACCATCTGTTCCAAAAGAGTTTTTGACACAGTGGTGTGCTCCATATTGATTTTAGGGTATTTTTTTTTTTTTTTTGGGGGGGGGGGGGTGTACACAGTATCTTCCCATGTTAATTAAATCGTAAAATTATAATTCTTTTTTGGTTATTTACTTTATAGCGTGCACATTACTTTACCACATTTAGACCACAGACGCAAACTCATATTTCTAGGTACGTTCATCAAGCTACCGAAATCTTAAGCACACCTTTGGCATACACTTTTACTTTACTCTCTAAACTTAGCAACAAGACTCAAATAGTTTATGGCATCTTTTTCCTCGAGGCTTATTTTGTGTCCCTGTGCTTTGGCCGCTTTGTCTGAAACATGATTTTTACACAACCAGTATCATAACACTGTACTCGGTTTCATATGCCAGAGGCTGTAAATTTAATCAAGTACAAGTACACTCGAAGAACTGTAGACATGCGCCTGATTTGTTTACTTTCTACAGGTAATGTTTCAGAATCCACTGCACTGATGTTTATTCCAGATCTTTAAGCATTGCGTACATACTAGAACATACGCTAGACTCACAGCAGTAAGGTGTCAATGTAAAAATTGTCCGACAAGGGTTTCGCTTGGCTAAAATATAATGTACGCAATTGTGAGGACGTGTATTTATGCAAAATAAATAAAAACGGGAGCATTTACAAATAGCGTAGACCCACATGAGACGCCGCATAATGCGGCGTCTCATCAGGGTCTACGCTATTTGCCATGTTAAACACATTTTTGGTAACGGTGAACAATATTAACTCTTATATGAAATAGGACCTCTTCACTTCGTTAATGGGTGCTATACCATTAAAGGGGGTCTTAGAGCAGATAATGCCATCATATATAACCCCTACCAAAATTGGAATTAGAAATATTAGAACTCCTTTTCTACGCACATTTTGTATGCGCATCATCAACAAACCTTCAGAACTGGGATAGAACAATCCCATATATTTGGTTCAAAAGTGTACGCAAATGCGGTTTTTTTTTGCGTATATGGTAGCTACGCCCATGTCAATGTACAAATTGTCCAAAGTACCTTGCTCTATGGTATTGGCTTACAGAAACATGGCACTACTGATTCACGTGGCCATCTACGGCCTAATTTATATGTTTCTTCATTCTTAACTTTAAGGTACGTTTAGACACACCTGTTATAATATAGCCACTTTTGGACAAGTGTACAATTGTTGTCTGTATTTACCAAAGAACCGAATCTTGGACTAAGAAATTCGTAAAACTGATGACCATAGGTGGGCCTTTGGCATCAGCATTTGGTAGCTACACATTGGTGATGGAAAAATCTTGAAATAGTCAAATTTAAAAAACAAACTTGAATAAAGTAAGTGAGTATGACCAGGAAATACCACACACAGCAGATCAACCCTCGGCGTTGCGAGGAAGAGCCACATAACACATACAGTCACAAGACATCAGGAAGTCAACAAAAAATAAACCATCCAGCTCTCTCTTCCTCATCAAGATGATTGCAAAATTAGAAATGATACCACAAGTACTGCATAACAAAACAAGGAATGAAGCCTTGATCATTTTAAAAACACTTTTCATAGCACTTTGATGCATTGATAAGTTAGGGGTCTTTCATGCAAACCAAATATCTATGTGTCTTGATCCACATCTGAAATAAGGGTTAATATGTTCTTAAAGGCGTATCCTGTGGAAGCAAAAACTGCACCAAAGAACTGAAACTAGAGTGTGCATATTTACTGGGCCAGACTAGCTAGTTTCTGCCATTTAGGCGTCATCAGTGTCATTCTAATAGTTTCAAAGTTCCACAATGAAACCCATGATCACAAAGGACAAGAAAATAAAATCTACACTATAGTGAAGGGCAGGGAGACGTTCTACCACCGCCACACAGTCCCAGTCACCAGCTGTAGTGAAGTCAAATATGTTCTTAAAAGGGTATCCTTTGGAAGCAAAGACTGCACCAAAGAACTGAAACTCAGTAACAACTGATTATATAAAAAAATATTGTGCTCAAACATTGTATTTAAAGCTTTTAGCAAGCCAAGCTGAAGAAAATTGCATTTATTTTATCTTCTAAATGTTCTGGAGTTTATTGCCAATTTGTAAAGATTAGCTGATTAGAGACCGATAAAATTATCTCATCCCCAATAGTGTTGATACCATGGAATATATTTTATTCCTATCATATGACGTCGCGTCTGGAAGCGATATACATAATATTAGCATTTTCGAAGCAAGCCTTAGATTTTTTTTACCGTTCATAGCCTCATGAATGACACAAATATAATTGACAGCTGCCGAGCCTCTCGCCCGTGCAATAGGCTTCGAACATCGAGCTCATTCGCCAGAAGAGACACTGACTGATAGCGAGCCACACCTGAGTCGCACGTGCAAAACATTGGCTGTCCTTGATCATTCTGTCTGTTGACACTCCGACAAAACCGTTAATACGATTTCATATTAGATACAAAACTGTTTTGTTCCTAAATCATAAATAATTTTTATATTCTAGACATTTATAATAAAGTGTAAATATAAGCATTAATTCGATTTTGGTCTGTTCATGGAATCATGAATACTTGGGGTATCTTGCAAAGTTAACGTGAAGCCCCTCGGGCTTCACTTACTTTGCAAGAGACCCATCTATTCATGATATCATCAAATGATGTATTTTTTAAAATGCGTCTCATTAACCGTTTGACGTAGCCACTTCAAACTTCCCAGGTCCATGGGTCATATTATCTGAAGGGTACTTGGCAACTTTGTGTGTAACCATGACCCCAAGGTCAAGGTCAAAAGTGAAAAAAGCGGGTTTTGCGATGGTGTACCATCGACTGCAGTTTTGTTTATACATTGTTTGTTGTTACTCCCATTGTTTGTCGGGGTTTAGTGATAGGTCTTTGTCTTTGTGCTCTTTCTACTGTCGTGCCAACCAAGAGTGACAGTGACGTCATATTTTGTTTACAAAGTTATCAGGGACTTCGAATCGATAAATTACTTGTTTATCAATCCTATCCGCATGATAGGATTAATACACGAGTGATCTATCGATTCGTTCTAACTCAAGTGGTGTGCACAAGTTAAAATTTTAATTAACAATTGTAAACAAAATATTACGTCACTGTCACTCTTGGTTGGCACGACAGTAGTTTTGCAATCATCTCGCTGGGGAAGAAAGAGCAGAGGCGAGTTCAACAATGTGAGCGTTCACGGGCGCTCGTTGTTATGGTACCTATCTTTATTCGAAATGTGTAAAGCCTGGCATCAATACAGCGAGCGCTCGAGAGCACTCGCATCGTTGAACTCGCCTCTGGTTGCTTTACTTTTGTTGTGTTCTGAATAGAATGTCGCTGTTATCGTTCATAAACTCTTCCTCGCGGCGCCATGGGTTGGTCTGTAGTATGTGGTTGTGGCATTTCCTGATCATACTCACTTACCTTTTGTTTAATAAATTCCATACTAGTAATACAGAAACACTCATGAAAAAATCCTCTTTGTTAAATGATAGTCTTGAAGTAATAAAGCACCAGGCTATATGCCTTTTCTATCATATTCCTACGTACAATGTTTCGTTTTTTATACCCGCTTTTTCTTCAAAAAAGGGTATATTAATTTCGTACCAAAATCGGTCCGTCGTCCGTCTGACCGTGCGTGCGTGCGGCAGTCCGTCCGTCCGTCACGTTTCTTGTAAATGTATCTCCTCCTAAACCGTTAGATGTACCAATTTCAAACTTTGTACCTAGCTAGGTCACATGATCTAGAGGGTACTCGGCAACATTTCATGTGACCTTGGACTAGGCCTTGACCCCTAGGTCAAGGTCAAATATTGTTTTTTCTTGTGAATGCATCTACGAGGGATGATCCAAAAGTTCTGATCGTTACCTTGTAGCTTTGTCCAGAGACATTTTTGAGAGACATATCATGCACCATTCAAACGAACAAGCGTAAACCTTTACAATGATGCTAGTATTTTCTCGCTGTACTGTTTCGTTTAATAATTACAGCACATTATATATGGTCCACTCCATACCACTGGCATGTTTTCATGTTCTAGAATTATAATAGAATTTGAATCTGAATCTTTCAAGCTCGGCATCTTTAAAACTACAATGTAAATCTGTCATGCATTTTTACTTTTTGTTACTTATAATGCCAATTAGTTGGCTATCCAGAGCCTGTAAAAAAAATTCTGTTGGCATTTTTGAGTACATTTTGGCATCCATGCTCAAAGTGTATCTTAATGTGTTTTAAGAAGGATAGGGGTGGATGCCAAGTCTGAAAATGCCCCCAATGTTCCAGAATTAGGTCAAAGGTCAACTGAGTGCAAAGTCTTGTATTTACGTCACATTTTAGCGTTTTTATCATATAGCTATCCAAAATTATGATTAAAAATAATGCAAAATCTCTTTTGGATAATACAGCCATGCTATATAAACAAATAGCATCATCAAGGCATGATGTGTGTTTGGATCAAAGGTCATTTTAGTGCAAAATCGGTGAAAATTGTAGCAATATTTTATGTATATAGGGGCAAAACTCAAAATTTAAGTTCCCTTCTACCCTAATGGAAGAATTTTTTTTGCCAGCCTGCTAGGCGTGTGTCTATCATGTTTGGAAAGCAATGATATACTAAGTTTTCCGCGGTTAAATATTCATAATAGGCATGTAAAGTACGTTACTGTTCGAATCAATTAAAATGTAATACAACTAAGAATAACCATTTCATTTTAAAGAAATAATTTCTTTTCCTTAATGCTTTGTATGAATACGTCATTTTATGCGATTATCTATCCTTTTAAACATAAGATGTGTTTAAGTTGTTACTTATGTTACATTTTACCATCTAAAATTGAGTCATTTCTCAAAGGTATATGTTCCTAGCTGCAGCTTTTATGAAGGACTTGGCCATGATCTCATGCTTATAGGACTAAAATATATTCCTTTTCTCATTTCACACATTTGTTGTGTTTGTTCTCATCTATGAGTAATTGTAAAACACTTTTCTACAAGGCCACTATATGCTAATTGCATATACTAAGCATAGCTTCATGAAAACACAAAGACCAAGCCTCCTTTCATAAAACATCAGGCGTTTGAAACTATGATAGAATATGGTAAATACCATATACTGGAAGGAATATATCCTCACATTGGTCTTCACATCGGCCTGTTAGCAGATGGTAACATACATAACATAAAGCTAATATACAGGTACATTTCTAATAATGACGATCCAGTGAAAACATTGTTATCTTTTTGTGGGGTATATCATGGAAATAGCCCTGACATTAAGGGTAATCCTCCATATAACTTTTAACATTTAATTGTAGGGGTGTCCTTTCATTTGCACATATTAATGAAATGATATTGATTCAAAAGCAGCATTTCTTTGAAATCAAGCTGCTTGTGTAAACGTATTCATCCATATATAGAAGCAGTATAGATATGATATTAAAGGTTACCTCTAATTTTAAGATACCATAGAATATATATCTATGTCTTTCACGGCGCAATTTTTTATACACTGTAATTGTTTCAGTGTCGATAAATTCAGTTCTAAGTATCAGTATTAAACATATTTTGCTTATAATATTATGCAATGATGGTAGAGATAAAATGCTATGAGGTTATTGGCATGTGTTTCCGTATGTTATTCTTTTTAACTGTAAAATGCCAATGCAAGTTTAATTCCAAATTAAATTTCCCCAAAAAAGATGTCTTGTACTTCTTGGGAACACAGGCATTCACCATATTGGAGCACCTGATGATTTGATTATGTTCATAGTTTTCCAACAGTTTGGGATCATTTCTTAGTATTTTGAGTAAATGTGTCTTGAAATGGTTATCTAATATGTACATTTACTAGCATAATCAATTGGTTTAACATCTCCGACTTGCTTGAAGTATATAAGATCCTAAGGTAGTTAACTCGCCTGTTCTATAGTAGAATCTATCTGTTAACCATGACAATTTGCTAAGACAGGGATTGATTGCATATAGGGTAGGTGACTTACATTAATGTAAACATCTACTGCTCGTAGATACAAATGCAATATATCAGATTGGATAGCACTTCTAACTGGTAACATACTCGAAATGTGTAGTTTTAATATGGCATTACTCTTGAAATAAAACTGAACTACTTTCCTTTCACTATATACAAGACAGTCCTTAAACAATGTTAGTCTTCACAAATATTTACAAGGATATAGGTACAAGAGTGAGCAAGTTCATGGTTAAAATGCTTTCTGCAAGCTGTTGTCAGCAAGGCTGTACACATTTTCGATGGTTTTGCATATATTTAAGACTATCACAATAAGCCTAATTTTGTAAACCTTTTAAAACCAACAAAGACATTAACTCACTTTTCATAGGACGTATATAAAACATGTACTAGGGTTACAAATAGCTCAACAAAATCAAATAGTGCATAAACAAAACTAAAAACAAACTACCTTGTGAGTAAGAAAAGCAAAGAAATCAGCTGCATGTGACACTACTTTTTCAACATTCAGTTTAATCTGTGAGTTTCAGAGATGCAAACCATACTAGTGAATTTTGGGAGTCATTTTTTGTTGTTTTATGCTTCAGAAAAAAAAACAGTCAACTGAGCTTTAAAATAAAGTATCACTAACGTTCGAATGATTTGTTGGTTATGTTACCATGAAATATGTTCAGATGATTTACAAGACTGCTACATGGCTCTGGTAACCTTACCTCAACCAACCTTAGTCTAAGATAATTAACAAGCAGAATAGTTTCTATTAGAATTGCTGCAGAATATAATAAGATAATTATCATTACAATATGATATGAAATCTAGTTCAGCAAAACATAGAAGATTTTAATGGGGCCAGGTGATAAATTAATGTTATAATGTAATTGTCAACAGTGAAAAGTGAAAATTAAAAGAATTCAGCATACAAGGAAAATCTTTAATACTATATCTATGTAACACCCTTTATTTGGACATAAACCATTCTGGTTCTGTACTACGAAAGCTTTGGTTGATGTTATATTTGCAATCTTCAAAAACCTATACCTGCTCTAGAAGACACGCAGCACTACCCCTGCCTTAATTCCTGCCTTGCCACTAGATGTATGAAATATTGCTATGCTATTTTAAGTAAATTATTGATATTAAGCCAATATTTAAATCATGATGTAGATTGCATGTTTATTGTTATGTACCATAAGTAGAAAACTGCAATATGAACGTAAAAGAGCCAAGTAAATTGCAAAAAGTAATTGAGTAAGACCAGGAAATGCCACATCACATATTGAAGACCAACCCATGGCACTCTTTTAAATTAAGTCTTATATAGAATACAATGTGTGTGGTATATGTAACGAATTGGAGATAGCAGACCCATATTTTATATAAGCCTTACAACAATTTACTACCTTTATCAATTTATGTAAGGCACCTTTTGTTACCTACGTTACCTCATTAATATATGTGCAGCAATTTTAGATCCATTATTGTTAATATAGTAATATTTTGATTTCATTATGAAAGATATATTGCCAATTCCAATGCAATGTAAATAGAAAAATGAATCTGTAAGAAGCAATGCATTACATGCTGGAGCTGGTACAAATCACATACTAATTGGCATATTTAAATATTTACTTGATTTCACTTCATTGCAAGTTAAAAGTTATAAACAACTTCAAATAAATGAAAATGAACATTTTCAATTAGAATATAGATCAACATCATGTATATTTCAGGCCAGGTTTCATGGTTTATTCTAATGCATGTAATTTGTAAAGTCATTATCTGCAATTTAGTATAAAATGTAACATAAGTATCGCTGACGAGCAGAAATACATATCACAGATGTATGCAATTGATTTTTATGTCTAGTTTAAACATTTAATGCCTTCACTCATACTATTAAAATAAATCAACATTAGCCTTGTATTGTGTGTACTGTTATTTTCAATGTCAGTAGGGTAACGTTGATTACAGGTGATTTATAGAAAAATGACCACAGAAAAGTTATTAAATTATAGGTTTCTAAGGCCCAAAGACATGTCCCAAACTGAAAATAGTTTTACTTTCTGAGAGGTGCAGCAAACTCTCAAAGTAGCCCACATATCTCAGTTTAGCCCAAATGAGAGAACATTTCCGTCATAATTGCACAAAACTTACGATGTTTGTCTTTGTAAAATCCATAAAAGGATGCGTCCAAAGGGGTTTCTTTAATAATAAACATGTTAATTTAAGCCTTCTGAAAGACTTCTACCCTTTTTAGAGTTTACAAAACATCCTGTTGCTGGACCAGAGAAAAAAAAGAAACACAGTTTGTAAAAATCCTCCGGTTTTTGCACTTGATGAACTTTGACGCCATTTTAAAGCCAAGATATGAACCTTTAGTCATAAAAAACATTTTTTCAATCTTTTTCAGACTTATAACTATAAGCATACAAAACTTGGCTTGAAATGAAATATGTTTACATATAAAAAGATAAAGTTGTTTTACAGTAGTACATATTTTCTCATTTTTGCACTCAAGGACCTTTGACCTAATTTATGGCCTTCATATGCAAATTCAGACTTGGCATCCACCCCTAAGGCTTTGTATACATGCTAAATATTATGTTAAAAGTGGTCTAACAAATGTACTCAAAAATGCCAACAAAACCAAAAATATGCATCTTTTTTCGATTCGGATTGCCAACTAAACTCAAATATAAGAATGGCGACAGATTGTGTCGATTCAATATTTAAAGCACAATATGCATTTCATATGACGTCATTGAAATTGACAACTACGTCATTTTGAGTACATTGTAGAATTTACATTTCGGAGAGTATTCTATTTTTGTCCATCAATTTGGACTAAAAACATACCAAACCTAATATCGGCAAAATATTAAACATCAATATTATTTTGATTATGAAATATCTTATCTTAATTGCAAAATTGTAAAAAAGTTTAATTTTTGTATAAAGAATGATTGATTTTAAATAAGAATTTTCAAAATTGTTATTGGTTTCAGATGGATGATTTGTGCTCAATTTAATCCCATACTGCATCATTTTACGATATAGTGCATATTTCGACAATTGATTGGGTTTTATCTTTATATATACGCATGCAAATTTGTGTACCTTCGAATATTGACCTAATTTGCGGACTCGTTTTAATGTTCTTATGTGGGCTACTATCATTTTCCGACGATACGAATTTTTCATAATTCCTTCAGTCAAAATTCAGCTCATCTAAGATTGCTTAAAATCTTTTTTTACTTTTAAAGCAGCTTTTTTTACTGCAGTATGGGCCGGTCAAAATTTAAAGTGGTCCAAATTTTGATTATAGCCGGCAGTTGCATAGCCATACATTTAAGGGCCTAGGGATCCGAGATCATATAGAAACTTCACCATATATACAGGACATATTGACGTCTGGATGAACATTACGCAGTCATCACTATAAATTGCTGAGACTGCTCTTGTTTAAGTTATGAGGTCTCTTATATGCACAGTCTGCCTGATAGGTCAGTGCATTGAGGGTATGGCTGTTTTGGGGTCATTTTCTGGCCGCACCTTCAAGTTACATAAAAATTGTCAAAGCGGTGTATAAACGAAGAATATACTATTATTTGATACAATTTTCAGGCATGTTGCATTGCTGGTTACAGAGATATCACGCCAGGATCAGAACTTTAGGATCATCCCTCGTACTCTTAAACCTTTAGACGTAGCAACTTCAGACTTTGTACCTGAATAGGTTACATGAAGTAGAGGATACTGGGTAACTTTTGGTGTGACCTTAACCCCAAGGTCAAGGTCAAAGGTCAAATGATATAGTTTTTGTAAATGCATCTCCCCCTTAACCGTTTGGCGTGGTAACTTCAATTATTGTAAGTTATTAGGTCACATGATGTAGAGGGTACTGGGCAACATCTTGTGTGACCTTAACCCCAGGGTCAAGGTCAAATAATGTATTTACATGTAAATGCATTCCTCCTAAACCGTTAGACGTGGCAATTTCAAACTTTGTATCTGATTAGGTTACATGATGTAGAGGGTACTGGGCATCATTTTGTGTGACCTTAACCCCAAGTTCAAGGTCAAATAATGTATTTTCATATAAATGCATTACTCCTAAACCGTTAGACGTAACAGCTTCAAACTTTGCAGCTGCATAGGTCACATTATGTAGAGGGTACTTGGCAACTTTTCACGTGACCTTGAGACAGAGGTCAATGTCAGAGGTCAAATAATGTATTTTCTTCCTAAAGTGTAGTACATTGCAGCTTAAAACTTTGCAGATGAATGTTACATTACGTAGAGGGTGCTGGGCAATATTTAGTGTGATCTTAACGCCAAGGTCAATGTCAAAGAATTCTTTTCTTTTAAATGCATCTCCTTAACCGTTTGACCTAGCCACTTTAGACTTCCCAGGTCCATGGATCACATGGTGTGAAGGGTACTCGGCAACATTTTGTGTAGCCTTGACCCCAAGGTCAAGGTCAAAAGCGAAAAAGCGGGTATTTGCAATGGTATACCATTGACTGCATTCTAGTATAGTGTTGTTTTGTTGCTTTTTACCTTTCAATCTGTCCACACCTCAATTTGTTTTTGTTCTCAATTAATTAAAGCTTATTCTTATTGCGACCTACTTTCTGTAGATTTCTCTCTGTATTGAAACCCACCTGGCCCGATGACTCGAATTTTGGTGGTTTCTCAATGTACGCCCTTTAATGTTATTTTCTATTCTCTTAGGGGCTACTCTTAAAGGAATGAATATATTCTTTTCTTTAATAGTAGCATCTTTTAAGACGTGGATTTCTCTAATTTGAAACATACTCTACTGTTCAAAAGTCGATCTTTGATGATACAGATATCAACATACTATTAAGGCGGTACATGCGCAGACCCCTGGAAATCACAAGTTGCTATAGAATTAGCATTTGGACCCTTCCCCCCTCCCCTGGCAAAAAGTTGGACCCTCCCCCCTCCCCCTTGAAAATGTTGGACCCCTCTGGAACCTTAAAAAGTATGATTTCCCTAAAAAAATAACCCCTTTTTAAAATATGTCGAGGGCTAAAAAGATAGAAAAAAAACGTTGACAGAGTTTTTCTGACAGTTGAGCTTGGACCCACCTCCAACGAAAACTCCTGGATTCTCAGTGTTCCCATTCGAAACTGTATTTCGCGGTCTCATATGTTGGCGATTTTTGTTTTGACCGCCAATTGCGCCAAATAAAAAAATACCCGCAAAATATATTATAATTAAGTGTTTTACAGTAAACAGCATACCGAAGGCTCGGGCGTTCGCCCGTCTGTTGCGTGGACAGAGTTTGTTCGACTGATTATCATTGGTTAACCGTGGCTTTATTTGGAAAATGGAGATAAAGTCACTATAATAACTATATACAGTTAGCTTAATGTGATTTTGAGAACGTATATGTACCAGACCTCAATGGGGCTACTCAGATTGAAATTTCGTCCACATTTTAAACGTCTCTAAAATCACATGACCAATTCAACTCAAATACCACAATGGATACTCCTCGCAATATGGGAAAAAATTTATGTTAAATTTATTCTGGCCAGTTGACCAAGATGGCTGCATGGCTTGTCCATAAATCGTGTAAAAAAATTCTTCTTAGCCTTATACAGCATCAAAAAGCTAATAACCTTCGATGTTCAATTGATACTTCTAGTTTTGTCTTCAGCTGCTAGATTACAGCCTGGTTAATTTAATCCCTAGTGTTTTGGATGTGAAAAATCTTGAAAACTTTATTTTGAAAAGGTTTTACAATTAATTAACTATGGTTACTGTATTTGATTTGCAAAATGAGAGTTCGAATATAAATGCGTACGAATTTGTAAACTTTTTGTGAACTTTTGCCGAAGTAGGTCAGATTTTCAAATTTGTTAAAACTATCACCTTTTCTAAATGAAGCACTTTCTGCAACTCTAAACTCTGAGTGACCAAACCAATTCACTCAGACACTTAAACGTTCATACGCAGCTGTTCATCTTTGCTAGACCGAATCTTCAAGTACTCCGTATATGTGTGCAAAACTGGCCTAAATAATAGTTGGTCGACAGCGTTCCAAGTTCCTTTTTCATGCATACTTGCTGAAATAATGATTCCAGTGATTCCAATCAACATGTATCGAAGACAAATTTATGTTTCCTGCAAGCAGTACCTATGTACATTAGGCTAATTGGCTCTAATATTGCATTTGTTTAGGAAAACTAACATCAGTTCTTTTACATGGGTGTCAATTTCATCAAACATTTGAAACGCTGCCAGAAACTAATGTACATTACCTGTTCTCAGAAACCTTGAAGCTTTCTTTATGCCAGATTGTGACCGTTCTTGAAGACGGACAGCTCATTCTGCGACTCTGTAAAGCTGGAACTGATAAGCCTTTGCAACGACTAATCTAATTCGACGGGAGTATAACAGTGTCGGATAAGGTTAAGGTCAGATTAAAATTAGGTTATGACTAGTTTTCTATATTTGGAAAAAATCTTAATATTTTGTGGATATTCACCCAAATACTGTTAATTTGGAAATTTTCGCGAGAATTTTATTTTCACGAATAGCGTTTAAAGACAAATTTACGACGTAAAAATTCGCGACTATGATATGATTTACGTTCATCAGTTAATGACAGAGTGATTCCATCATTTCGCGAGTATTTTATTTTCATGAAACTTCGCGAAAATAAAACCCTCGCGAAAATTTCCGAATTTACAGTAGTAAAAGTGGAAACAATTATTGTGAGTACTTATTAGAATCGAAAATTCCAATGAATACCAGCGAGTTTATTTTTCAAAGATGTTTTAAAAAGACATTTTTATACACACAGTATTAATCCATGCGCCTTCAAAATTAAATATACATGTACGTGCATGTATATTTTTCCAGTGAATGATTTTATGCCATGTACATAATGGATGCACAGCTGGCAACAGCGACTGACGACGACACACTACAACGACGTAGTATCAGCGTCTTTGTGACCTCTTTCCGTTTCACAGATGTTGATTATACGTGTTTGTGACTTTCATCTAAATCATTTTTGCGACGCATATAAGTAGTTTCCCCATATGATGATACTCTGATGCAAGAAGACAGATATTTTTTAGGACTGTTTATTTTGTTTGTGTTTGCTTTACGTTTTCAGTCATGTCAGGACGTATTTCGGTCATGTCAGTCACATCAGAACGTTTCCTGTGGCTTTTAGCCACGTCAGAACGTTTCCTGCGTCTTTCAGTAATGTCAGAACGTTTCCTGGGTCTCCAGTGTTGTGTTTATTCTGGGATTTGAAAACTATGAGGGGTTTTAATGAAAAGCAAGCATTTAACTAAACGTTTGATATTTTCTGTTCTTTGTCCCCTCCTTAACATTAGGAGGGGGGGATCCTTCAAATATGCAGGGGGGGGGGGGAGGGTTCCCCACCCCAGCCTGAAATGAACACTGCTTGGACGTCAAGCCATACAAATAAAGACAACAAAACGTCCTGACATGTGTGAAAAATTGTTGACTGCGACGTTTAAAGCACCAACAGATGTAAGCTATACCTGGACTTGGGAATGCATCATCCGCCTTGTGGGAGATTATAAGCGATAAGAGACTAATATTTTCTTCTCTATGATTTCAGCAGGAACAAGCATGTAGACACTGTGAGCTGCAATTGTTCCGATTTGTCATGTAAAATAAGGACTATATACATAAAGAGTGAAAGTTACTATTTTCGGAGACTTACAGGATGGTGACAGGGGAACGGGTTACCGTGACACTCACTGGCGGAGCACCCTGGGGATTTCGGCTCCAGGGAGGAGGGAGCTTCCCCCTAGAAGTGGCTAAGGTAAGAAATGCTTGGTTTGTTTTGCTTATAGACGTCTTATAGCCGTCAGGGAGCGCAGTGGCTCAGTGGTAGAGTGTTTGACTCGAGACCGAGGGGCCGCGGGGTCGAGCTTCACCGGCGTCATTGCGTTGTGTCCTTGAGTAAGACACATTAATCCTAGCTTAGTACTGGTTCAACCCAGACAGATCCGTCCCTACATAACTGAATGATTGTTTATGGGACGTAAAGAATAAAACAAACAAACAATTGATAATGGTGGGAAATCCCATTCGGCTTAATTGGTTAAGTTGTATCATAAGTCAGTGAAAATGCATCGACTTTTATTGTGTCGACATTGACGGCATTGTGACGGCGTCATTTGGCTTTGATTCCATCCATAACCGAAATAGTGTTGAAGTGACAATGACACACCAAAGGATGAGGTCTCATCAGTCGAGATGCTTATGGATATCCGTCATTCTCACTGTGATGACCATTCGTTTAATGCAAATGATATGAAGTTACATATACCTTTATCATATGACGTTGCGTCTGGGAGTGAAATGACGCCATAATATTATCTTTTAATGGGATAAATACTATGCTAAATAGAACTTTTTTTACCTAATTGTTATTATCAAATTGTTATTATAATGGCTTATCATTCAATAAATGGGACTGGTGATCGAGCTTTTCATAGTATCTCTTGTGCTTTTAATGACTTGTATGATAGCAACTATTGTAGATCCTGGTGAAATTTAACAGAAAATGGCATCTTATCTGAACCATGTTATTGGTAAATGTCACTTTTAAGACGTTAGGAAGAGGTGTAAGACTAGGTGTAGACATCAATCTACATTCAGACCAGAAGGGCTAAACCAAATCTTTTTGCAGTTTCAGTTGTTATTTTCTTGACAACTTGGACCAAATGACAAATATGTACTTATTATGGTTGGTCGTAACAAACTAGTGCGATGGATGACCACACGTCTCCAGACTGATCATTAATTATCAGCAGTGCAGCTTGTTTACATGCGAAACTGATGAACTCATTCAGCCGCATCGACTTATTGGTAGAGTGCGCGACTTAAGATCAAGAAGTCCCTGATCCGAGCACCACCGGAGGTATTGCATTCTGTCCTTCAACAAGACACTTTATGCGTGGTTAGTACTGTTTCAACCCAAGAAATGAACAATTGTTGACTGGAATGTGAATCATCGTATCAAACAAACACGTATGCGAAATCACGCTTAACCAATGAAGTTTTGGTGTCAAACCGTTTGCCATGTAGTATCTTGTGGACAAATATTGCTTTATCTGTTGCAATATGAGCATGCAAGCATATGTCGAACAGGTGCATTTCGATTTATGACACGTTTGTTCATACATATCGATGTGCTACCTAACGTTATTCACCTCAGTGTTAATACGTCTACGTTTTCACTTTGAATTAACATTTGTCTCAGATCTATGTAGCTGGCCTGCAGAGAGAGAATGCACATATGCAAATCCTCCAGGTAGCATAAGAATACAATATAAAAAAGCAGACTGTTTTCTTGGGAGCGCAGTGGCTCAGTGGTAGAGTGCTTGACTCGAGACCGAGGGGCCGCGGGTTCGAGCCTCATCGGCGTCACTGTGTTGTGATCCTTGAGCAAGACCCATTTATCCTCGCTTAGTACTGGTTCAACCCAGAAAGACCTGTCCCTGTTTAACTGAAAGATTGTTGACGGGACGTAAAGAATCAAATCAAACAAAACAAAGTCTGCTTTCTTAAAAGTGTATAATCGCAGAAAATTTACAAAATGTGAAACCCCATGCATTTTGCACAGGTTTCATATTTTGAAAAATTTCCTGCAAATGTAAAAGCTACACAGGACTATATCTACCAATCTACCACAAAGTTTACTCAGCGTCAATGAAAAATTACCAGTTAGCCCCATACACTTAACAATGGACAATATTTAGTTCATTTTGAACGAAGAACTGCGGATGTTTCAGCTCTCAATTTTATGGCATATAATCTCATGCATCACCACTATGGAAAACGGTATCCATGACATCCGAGTGCATTATACCTATTCCTTGACGGACCCCAGTAGATTTTATTGCATTGTATAGGAAAGTACAAAGTTTGTGTGCTACCTTAAAGTTTGATCCTCATTTTTTGTGTTTAATGGGATATTTCAAACCGTTTTGGTGGCATTGCAATGAAAACGTCGAACGCAAATATTGACATGTTGTCTTCTGAAAATGATGATTCAAATTCTTAAAAACTGCGAAAAACATAAGCACGTGCGTCACGTGCACCATAGTTCCAGAGCTCATGGAACTGTTTTATCATTCCAAACCAGTATGTTGTTGACCAGAAACATGAACGTAAAAGTAGCCATAGAGATGTACTATATATTTTCCAAAATATCGAAATTTAGATACTGGTCATTTTTGACCATAGATTACATTCTTGAAATTGTGACGACTCATTCTTGGAAGTACAAGATTTCCATTGCAAGGCAAATCTACCGAATACCATTCTTGCCAACTATGAAATATCTCTAAATTTGCGAGTTCTACACTGATGTAGGTGGTAAAAACTAGCTATACCACGTTTGCCCACATGTATTGGAGATAAATCCACTCGCTTATTATAAGCTAGTGGATTCTCTCAATGTGCATGTAGCAAATCATGATATTTCGAAATTTGAGTTATCCAGCCAAACAACTATAAAGTTTAGTTGTTGATGCTGCTGATAGAGTGGGGTAGTAGGTGTTTTTGTATTCTAACGAAACGAAAGAAATGGTATCACGATAAAATAAAAAAGGACTGAACTCGAAAAATCTCTCAGACCCTCGGCCTTCGCAACTCGTTCTTCTAGGTACCCAAACTAAATCCATCAATGTCGCAACGATAGAACTAGAACGAATTACTGCACGAGGTAAACCTTCTATGTGACGCCATATCAACGTTGTTCTAAAGATTTACAGCCACGGAAAATGTTCACAAAATATTAAAACTGTGTAAATGTGCACATGTTTCACATAATGTACATTTCCTGTGATTGTGACAGCAAAATATACCTGTCACGTGCTTTCTAAGCAGTGTTTTAGTAATAGTTATACCATGGGTTGTCCGCCTGTACGTGGAGATAATCCACGAGCTTTAGCGAGTGGATTATCTTACGTACAGGTGGACAAACATGGTATAACTATTTTATACCACCAACATCAGTGTAGACCTTGCACATCAAGTGATATTTCATGCTAAAGTTGGTAAAGGTGGTATAAAACATGTCAGCTTATTCTTAAAGGTATTGGTCATCTTAATTTACATTACACTATAGAAGGGTAAATATACTCATAAATTGTTTAAAGCAATTTCCAACATAAATGTACTGTTGACATTCAATGGCTCGGAAAATATTTGGGTCTTCGTATGCTCTGTGCAATTATTAAAATCGCATCAATGAGGCGTTTCTAATGATGGCAGACGACATACTTTTTGAATGTGAAATAACACAAAAACAGCTAAACCATCAGAAAAAGTGTTGTTTTTTTAGCTAGGGAAGTGCCTGTAATTTTTTTCTAGGTTTGGAGAGTATAATGTATATCTTTAACGAAAATATAACTCCATTTTATCACGTACGCAAGCTCATAACATGTTCATTACATGCTGCTTATCGAATATTTCATTTGTAAAATATATAACAATTGTGGAATGGCAGCGTTACCTCTAATCACTATGACAGATGCATTCTAAATGCCATTGGCATGGGTCGTTATATAAGAACTGCCAACATTTGACTCATACAAAGTAAATAAGAAGGCAAAGATCAGGAATCGATACAATCAAGTAACACACCTGACCCAGAACACCACACGGGAAAGTGATAAAAACACAAGAAAACATCACATCCAAGAGAGTCAAGAGGCTCGCCTTTTCCCTGCAGGTGACCACAAGGCTGCAGTGAACAGACAAGAAAGCATAACAAACACGAAACATAAAATAATAAAAAGGAACCAATTTTGCATTTTATGTAATGTCATCAGGGAATTTCGTTATTTAGTAGGTACCAGTTCCGTCTATTGTTTTGGGTAGACTATTACTAGCTACACATAAACACAAGTCTGTACAATATGTTTATTTACATATAGCCAGGGGGCACAACCCCCTGCACACTGGAAAGTACTTTTTGATTTTACACGTTACATTTCTCCACAGTCACTGATATGTAACTTAGATTTTCTTTCTTCAAAAGTCAAACCTATTCTGCCTTCTTTATCTGAGCCAATTCATGTTTAACAGATCAGTCAATCGTGGAATTTGGTCTGAGCAGTATCTTTCAATAATCATACTAAATTTATTTTTATTGAGGAAATAGTTAACATGTTTGAAATTATTACATAGAATATAGATTGTGTATTTCCTTATGAATACCTTAAAGGTTGTGCTAATTTTTATCATTGACAAAATTAAAGAAGTATTAAAGTAAGTAAGGGTGCAAAGATCAGGAATCGATACAATCTAGTACCATCATTAAACCAAAATTTATGTAGAAAATCCCTGTGACAGTAATAACACATTTCAAAATCGTCTTTCAGTAAGAGTACATAGAAACATAGGCAGCCATGGTTAAAAAAAATAGGTTTCTTATTTCTCAGCCGCCTCAGCAGCCAAAACATAATATGTCAGAACAGATGGATAAGAATATATTCACTATTGTACGCTCAATTTTTGCTGAAGGTAGACCTATGAATAATGTTACTATCATCAAGACGCGTGGTCAAACTTCATCCCTGCATGTTGGTTTCCACAGATGATGATATATGGGAATCACCTTGAGCACGACGCTTTAACCTTTAGTGGGAAAACAGGAAACGTCCTGAAACGACTGAAAACTTGTTGACTGGGACGTAACGCAACACAAACGTAAAATTATAGTACAGTACCCGGCATCCAATTTAGGTTACCTTGCACCCCCAGGACAATTTTTCATGGGTGTCAAATTGTTCATTGGGACCCCCTGGATGCGGAACGAAGGTGTCCTCAAAAAACATTTGGTTTTGGCTATGTGTAATTGCATGGTTTCTATGGCAACCCAAAGCGAATTTGAGAAGGGGGGTCTGGCTACAAAATTACTCATATCTCAGCTGTTACTAATCCTAGACTACTAAACTTAATACAAAATTAAAGCTTAGACATAGGCCTATTATCCCCTTGTTGCATATGCAAATGATCTAATTTGCATATTCATAAATATTTATGAAAACATTAAAAATGTGGTTCACGAATGGGGGTATACGTACAAGATCAATAATATCTCAGCTGCTATTAGTCCTAGATTACTAAAAATTGTACTAAAATAAAGCTAAGACATAGGCCTTTTATTCCATGGTCAAATATGCAACATATCATATTTGCATAATTTGCATATTTATGAATATTAATAAAAACGCTAAAAAATAAGGGGAAATCATTACAAATATAAATAGGCTGATTTCATCCCAATATTGTCATTGTTACATGTTTTAATTTTATCAATGTTACAATTTGACAGGTCCATTCATCCAGTGGTACTATATGAATATTATCTCATTTGAATATTCATGAAAATGCATGAAAACTTAAAAAAATGAGGGAAAATCACGTAAAAACTATAAGCCTAGGGGAGGGGTTAAGGTACTATCTATCCTGCACTCCTAGGGCCTTTTAAATTCATGCCAAATTGTTCAGTGGGACCCTCAGAATGTGAAACGAAGTTCTCTTCAAAAAAATGGTATGGGCTTCGTGAAAATTGCATGGTTTCCATGGCAACCGCTTATATTATTCTCGAGATTGGGGGGTAGGCCTACAAATTCAATCATATCTTGGGTTCTACTTATCCTAGAGCACTAAAATTGGTGTCAAATTAAAGCTTAGACACATGTCTTTCTTCTTGTGGTCAGATATATTAATCATCTAATTTGCATATTTATGAATATTAATGAAAACCTACAAAAATGAAGTAAAATCATAAAAAAACAACATAAATAAACATATTTCAGCACAAAAACATCATCAAACCACCATTGTTGCCAGTTTTTATATCCCCAGTGATTTAGTTTGATAAGTTCTTTCATCCAGCGGTCCTATATGAAAATTATCTCATTTACATATTCATGAATATTAATGAAAACTTTTGTATTGAAAGAAAAAATCTTAGAAAAATTAAGGGATGTACATATAAAATGACAAATGTTTCACCTACCATGCGTTCCAGTGCATCAAACCTAGTGCCAATTCAATGCTTAGACATTGTACTTTTACCATAAGGTATGATATGAAAACTGTTTATAATGAATATTCATGAATTTTAATGAAAACAGAAGAAATGAATGAAAAATTGCGGAAAAATCAAGGGGGTGCACTTCCAAAATTACTCCTATCTCAGTAGTTAAGCGCCCAATAGTGCCAAACCTGATTTTAAGTCAATGCATAGACACAACATGTTTACTAAATGATCCAATTCATATCACATCAAATTTAAATTCTCATGAATATTGATGAAAACATGAGAAATTAGAGGAAACTACAGGAAAATGAAGGGGGTATATCTACAAAGTGATTCATATCTTTGCTTCCAATCACCCAATAGTAGCAAGCTTGGTATCATAGCAAACTACATATTCCTAAGTGTCTTTGAGTAAAAGAAAAAAGTTTAAGATTTATAGCAGCTGAGATATGAGTAATTTTGTAGGTACACTGCTATCAATTTGTACACATTTTTTTCTTGTATTTTTAAAGTTTTTATTAATATTGATCTTAAACAAAAAAGTTAATTCTTATATCTTCCCACTAGTAAAAACTATTATGCTTAGACTTAAATTAAGTACATTGTTTGCTACTCTAGGGCAGTTAGCAGCTAAGATATTGGTAATTTTGTAGGTATACTCCATTCATTTTTCGGCGATTTTTCTCTTTATTCTAATGTTTATATTAAATTTCAGGAATATGTAAATGAGACAACTGGCAAATATTACCATTGAGATAAAGGGCTGTGTCATAGCAATAAGTTGGCACTTTGTTTGCTACGTAAGGGCTATAAGCTGCTGAGATATGAGTAATTTTGTAGGTATATCCCCTTAATCTTCAAGTATTTTTCTCAAAATGCTCATTGTTTCATCAATATTCATGAATATTATGATATGACAATTTTAAAATTTGATAATTTGTTAAACATACTATTGTCTAAGCATCAGTTTAAAACTAATTTTGGTACTCTTGGGCACTTAGCAATTGAGATATTAGATTTGTAAGTACACGCCCTTGATTTGTCAGCGATTTTTCATTATTTCTTCTGTTTGAATTAAAAATTTCCATAATTATTTATGTTAACTATTTTTCAAAACTGACATTAAGGTAAAAGTATTATGTCTAAGCATTGATTATGTACCAAGTTTGATACACTAAGACACATAGCAGCTGAGATATTGGTAATTTTATAGGTACACCCCTTAATTTTTCTGAGATTTTATCTTTCATTTCTAAAGTTTTCATTAATATTTATGAATATGGATATTAGATATTTTGCATATCTAACTATCAAATTAAACTGCTATGACCAGGGATTAGTTTGGTACCATGTTTAGTAATCTAGGATGAGATGTTGTTAAGATATGAGTATTTTTGTACGTATACCCCCATTCTTTACAGTCGCATAATGAGTTGCCATTGAAACCATGAAATTTCAAAAACCAAAGAGCATTTATTTTTGAGGACAAGATTTTTTTGCATTTAAGTGGTCCTATTTGACAAATTTACGCCCATAATGTAATGTCCTATGTGTTCAATTTAGGTCTGATTACCCCGTTGCATACTATAGTTTACCCACAGTTTTTTCCCTCATTTTTAAGATTTCATTAATATTCATGAATATGCAAATGAGATAATTTTCATATAGGACCACTGGATGAAAGAACTTATCAAATTAAATCACTGAGGATATAAAACTGGCTACAATGGTGGTTTGATGATGTTTTTGTGCTGAAATATGTTCATTTATGTTGTTTTTTTATGGAAACCATGCATTTTCACGTAGCCCATACCATTTTTTTAAGAGAACTTCGTTTCACATTCTGAGGGTCCCACTGAACAATTTGGCATGAATTTAAAAGGCCCTAGGAGTGCAGGATAGATAGTACCTTAACCCCTCCCCTAGGCTTATAGTTTTTACGTGATTTTCCCTGATTTTTTTTAAAGTTTTCATGCATTTTCATGAATATTCAAATGAGATAATATTCATATAGGACCACTGGATGAATGGACCTGTCAAATTGTAACATTGGTAGTATTAAAACATGCAACAATGACAAAATGGGATGAAATCATCCTATTTATATTTGTAATGATTTTCCCTTATTTTTTAGCGTTTTTATTAATATTCATGAATATGCAAATTATGCAATTATGATATGTTGCATATTTGACCATGGAATGAAAGGCCTATGCCTTAGCTTTATTTAAGTATAAACTTTAGTAATCTAAGACTAAAAGCAGCTGAGATATTATTGATCTTGTACATATACCCCCATTCGTGAACCACATTTTTAATGTTTTCATTAATATTTATGAATATGCAAATTAGATCATTTGCATATGCAACAAGGGGATAATAGGCCTATGTCTAATCTTTCATTTGGTATTAAGTTTAGTAGTCTAGGATTAGTAACAGCTGAGATATGAGTAATTTTGTAGGCAGACCCCCGTTCTCAAATTCGCTATGGGTTGCCATAGAAACCATGCAATTACACATAGCCCAAACCAATTTTTTTTTGAAGACACCTTCGTTTCGCATCTAGGGGGTCCCAATGAACAATTTGGCACCCATGAAAAATTGTTCTGGGGGGTGCAAGGTAACCTAAATTGGATGCTGGGGTAATAGCATGTTGAGCAATTAAAAGCATTTGCGCTTATAGTTTTCAGATTTATTTTTGATTGTGTAATTATAACCATTTAAAGTGTATGGAACAGAATAGAAAAATCCATCATACAATGGTATTGTTGAACCAATTTTGAATTGTCAATAGGGTAACAGTCATGTTTCGAAAACTTCGTTAATTCAAACAGAACCACCTACACAGATTCTTGATTAATGTAACATAACTTTGTTGAAATATTTCCAATTCACAATAATGGAATTTGTTCCGAAACATTGCACTGAATGCGTCACAAGCAATCATGAAATGTAGGTAATGTCTGCATGATCGCTTTTGCAATATTCCAGAAGATAATTAATCGTTATAAAAAAAAGAATGGTACAGCATTGAAATAGTAGGACAGTCTGGCATGCTTAATTATATGAGCCACCGCATGAGATTTTCAACAATATGGTATGTGCGACCAGCATGGCCTCAGATCAGCCTGCGCATACGCGCAGTCTGATAAGAGCCTTTGCTGTGTCGCTTGAATATTCTATGACTCTTGGGCTAATGACTAAACATTATTTGGAGTTTCTAAGCGTAAAAGAAGGCTACACAGGGTCGTCAGAGTCTACACTTGTCAAAATGCCACATTGTTGGAAATCCCACGTAACACGGCTCATATACCCAACCATGATATGCCGTTTTTCTTTACGCTTTACTTTCAAAGCAATGCGTCTGACAATAGCTTCAATGATGGACCTTATTTAAAAAAAATATGTGGCTTTTTGTGCTGTGACGATGTCATTTGGTAATTAAGTTAGACTTACTTTCAATAATTTGTATGTTTGTATTACATCAGAATTTTGGGCCAAGATATATTTAAACGTTGCCAGCCACCACGCCACCAACTCATTTCACCCGACTCTCCAATCTATGCAATAATTCTCAGTTTCGTTTTAGGAAAGAGAACGTTTTAAGCTTAATTTGCTCTCCATTGCTTGTCCATTAAACTTTTTTTATAAATCTACCTTTTGGTACCTAACATTGTTTTTCCTGAGCATACGCATTTTTTCGCGTTTATGAAAATGCAAAAGTGAACACGATTACTTCCCTTGCATAATTGACAGCAGTTGTTAGACCTTTCAAATTGCACCATTGTCAAAAATGATATTATGTTTTACTTAAATTTTTATATCTGTAATTTTGCAGAGACGAAAGCAGTGGAATTCTTTTAAACTTGAAAGTTATCTGGACTTGAGAAATGGCAGATTCGTTCTTTTTTTAATAAATTTCTTTGCAATTTTGTAAATGCCACTGTCAATGATAATAGTTTGTAGTTTATCAGTTCACTATACTTGCAAGTTAAGATGCATTTACCCGTTTCAGAAATCACAATTAATATCGTCAACCTTAATTTTCGAATTAAATATATTTGCAAAATTTATGTGGAATCGTCGGTATTTTTTAGAAAAAAAATAGCTCTAGCCACAGTTATCATATCAACTATACTTACACCTGTAGCTCTGTCAATTTAAATTGTACTCCATAACTCTAGTAATGCACTGATCAGTCTCGTATGATGGATTGTGTCATTAATTCTGATTTTTAATTTTTCTTGATTTAAAAAGAGTTTTTTTATATAAATGATAATTGTTACATTGCATAAAAATCGAAACTAAATTCGACTCTGTATGCAAGTTACCTTCATTTGAGCATTGTAAATTATGGTGTCTCCAAACATAATGTTGGCTTCCAGGTGAATAATCGTTTCCCATTGGGATATTTTTTAAATAAAGAATCTTAGTAATTATTGTGTTATGGAAACCTAAAATTATCTTACAAATATCACCACAACCCTAACCCCCAAAATTGGCCATAAAATCTGGGTTGTGCAATCTAGCCACAGTTATCATATCAATTATACTGGCAACTGTTTATCAGCTCTCAATATTCATTAGAAATGGTAATTCTAGCCAGTTTTCATATAAATTATACTTGCGACTGTTTATTCAGCTCTCAATATCCATTAGAAATGGTTACTCTAGCCGGGTTTCATAAAAATTTATACTTGCAACTGTTGATTCAGCATTCAATATTTGTTAGAAATGGTAACTCTAGCCAGTTTTCATATAAATTATACTTGCAATTGTTGATCAGCTCTCAATATTTACCAGAAATGGTAACAATAAACAGATTTCATATCAATTATACTTGTAACTATTGATTAAGCTCTTAATACATATTTGAAACAACTCTAATTGCAATTTTCATATAAACTACTCTTACAATTGTTAACATAGCTGTCAATATCTTATCAAAACTCTGACACAACAGTTCAGTATTAACTATACTTGCAACTATTTATAATGTTTTAATGACATTTTCATTTTCATTTTAGCAATACTCGTCACTGTTTATTCAGTTGTCATTAATTACTCTGTTATATGCAGTATACAGAGATAAAGTTCAATATGTTTGTTACAGATCGAGTTTAAAATGGTCTTGCTAAGGTCACAAGTGTAGACCATTCATTAGCTATAGAGCATCATCACAACGGCAAGTTCCATCACTTTTTATGCACTAGTCA
The DNA here is from genome assembly GCA_964019695.1 of Loripinus fragilis. Lineage (NCBI taxonomy): Eukaryota > Metazoa > Mollusca > Bivalvia > Lucinida > Lucinidae > Loripinus > Loripinus fragilis. The sequence goes on from OZ026516.1 coordinate 67,373,913, forward strand.
AATAATATGATTCCATATTGCAATAGTTGGACGTGCTTTCTTCTTTTATGAAGTCAGCTAAATGTCAGGTTTGCTTTTGTATAGCCCATAGCCCAAGGTAATACAGTTTCTTTAGCTGAAACAGAGAATGGTTATAATTATCCTTGAACTATTTTGTGGTACTCATTGCAAGTACTCACAGCACTTGATTTCATGAATAAATAAGAAAAATGTTGATTTTGGCGCACTCTTATCTTAGGCGCTGCCTTCGACAATTTGATTACGTCAAGCAGAATATTGCATTAGTGTGCGAATTCTTTCTATCTTCGTTCTTGTTCGTTTCTCACATCCCCAACATATCGCATATAATTGAAACTAAACAGAGCATTGTATATCTCCTATAGTATATGGGTGATATTAGTAGTCATAAATAGTTTACATCATGTGAGCAAGGAATAAGTTCGCATAATACAGATAATATTAGGTTTTATCAGATGTAAGCTGCTCTCCCTGTGGTTTTCGAATATTCATAAACATCTTTCAGCTGTTCAAATTATTTTGCTTATCTTGCTCGAGATATTTCATCAACAAAAGGTAAAAGGTGCGTTATCGTAACATCAAAGTTCGAAAAAGAACAATCAGATTTTAGCTCTCCTGAGCCAAAGGCTCCCGGTGAGCTTATAGGATGGGACTCGAGCACGCGTCCATGGGTGAGATAGTGCGTGCATCGGTTATTCTTCCACACTTTCAAACATTAATATCTCTGAGACTGTGGGCTAATCAAAATCAAATTCATCGGTGGGGGGAGGCTGCATTAGGTTTTTTGACTAGATTGGATTAGAACTCTGGTTTCCATGACAACAGATAGCTCCCATATAGTTATAATGAGGAAAATCATGTGAACACACTGGATTCTTTACTTTTGATTGGATCTTCTTCATTCTTGCAGGTAACAAGGACAACCGTAAGATCTCGGATGGGTTCAAAATTCAGCAAGATCTGACAACGACGGTGGAGTTAGTTGCCCTTGAACGTCTGGAAGATCCCCATAGACTTATAATTGGAGAAATGTTATGAGCACGCTAGAGCCTTCATTTTTGAATGGATCTTCTTGATTATTTAAGGTAACAAGGGCAACTATAAATGCATGGATGCGTTTGAATTTCGGCAATATTTCATCAATGACTACGGAGTTAGCTGTCCTTGAGCATCTGAAAAATCAATGAATAATGTTGTGACCACTCTGGCGCCTTTATTTTCGATAAAATTTTCTTCCTTCTTGCAGGTAACAAGGACAACTATAAATGATTGTATAAATTTGAATTTCAGCCAGATTCCATCGATGACTTTGGAATAAGCTGCGCTTGAGCATCAGAAAATTGAATGTGTAATGTTTTGACCACTCTAGCACTTGCGTTTTTTGATTGGATCTTCTTCATCTTTGCAGGTAACAAGGACAGCCATCAAATCTTGGATTAAAATTATTTGTTAAATATTTGACAATAGAGACTGCGGAATTAGCTGCCCTTGAGCGTCTGGAAAAAAATCCCATACACTTATAATGGGAGATTATGTTGTGACGACATTAGGGCCTTCATTTTTTAAAATATTTTTTTTTTATTCTTGCAGGTAACAAGAACAACCATAAAAGCTTGGATGTGTTTTAATTTCACCTACTTTGGAGTTAGCGGCCCTTGAGCATCTTAATAATTGATATATAATGTTGTGACCACTCTAGCGTCTTAATTTTTAATTGGATATTTTTTTATTCTTGCAGATAATAAGGATAATCATAAAGGCTTAGGTGAGTTTGAATTTCAAGCAGATCTGACAATAGACGCTGGAGTTCGCGGCCCTTGAGCACTTGGAAAAATCCCCATACTCTTACAATAGGAGACCTGTTGTGGTTACTCTAGTACCTTCATTTTTGAACGAATCTTCCTAATTCTTGCAGGTAATGAGAATACCCATAAAAGCTTACATGAGTTTGATTTTCGGCCACACCAGACCACCAGCTACAGAGTTAGCTGCCGTTGAGCATCAAAATATAGCTGTATAATGTTAAAACCACTTTAACGCCTTCGTTGTTCATCTGATCTTCTGGTAGGGTACCAGGACATGATACATAACATTATGGATCACTGACAACGGAGTAAGCTGCCATTGAGCATCTGAAATATGAGCCATGACATGCGATTCCAACAATGTGGTATTTTGACAAGTGTAGGCTCAGACGAGCCTGTGCAGCCTCAATTTAAGCTTAGACTCCCCAAATGTTGTTCAGTCAGTAGCTAACCACTCATAAAATATGCAAGCGACTAGTAAGGCTCTGATCAGGCTGCGTGTATGCGCAGGCTGATCTGAGGCTTTGCTAGTCGCACATACCACATTGTTGGAAATCTCATGCCACGGCCCAATTATATAGTTTCAACAGGTTTTCTATGCGTTTCTATTTTGATCTTTTTACTAATTGCAGATAACCAGAACTGGCATAACATCTTGAGAGTCTGAATTTAGTCCTGATTATTGTTTCAAGTTCAGAGTTACCTGCTATTGAGCATGGTATATTATGGTGTCTCTTATCATTATGCTGGCTCTCAGGTGAGCGATCGTTGCCCATTGGGCTACTTGTTTGTGTTAAACCGTTTAATATTTATCATCAGCGAAAATCCATGTTCTGTGAGGTCACCAGGTTTATGCAATAGTATAGTGAATCCACCTGTCCAAGAGCTTTAGCGAATGGATTATCTCTCGTACATGAGGACAACCATAGTATAACTATTTTATACTACCTACATCAGTGTAGACCTTGTACATTACGAGATGTTTCGCGCTTAAGTTGGTAAGGGCGGTATAAAGGTAATTATACCACCTTTACCAACTTAAGCACGAAATATCTCGTGATGTGCATGGTCTACACTGATGTAGGTGGTATAAAATAGTTATGCCATGTTTGTCCATCTGTACGTAAGATAATCCACTCGCTAAAGCTCGTGGATTATCTCCACGTACAGGCGGACAACCCATGATATAACTATTACTTATTTTGTCAAAAACACCAAAGCAAGTATATTAATGCTCTCCGGGATAAACACTCAGGACTCATCATGACGACATTGTAAACGCATTCACTTTTTAGTTGCAAACTACTATATGTACTACTATCACTAATCATGTGGAGAATGACAGAAACTGAATCGATGAATGGTCAACACAAATACATGAAATAGTATTTTCTTTCTTTAGTACATCTTTGATGGTGTCTGTGTTTCCTGGTTAATTTTGCCAGTGTTTAAATTTTGCATACCTTCACCAACATTCCATGAATGTATAGCCATACTATACGATCAAATCCTTACCATTTTATGTAAGAAAAAACGGATTAAAGCCGTTGGAAAAGAAAATGAATAAAAAATATAAATATCGAAAAAATGCTTTTGAAATTGTCTGAATAATTCTATTGGAAATGTCTACTATGTACGTACCACAATTCGAAATGCCTAAAATAATAATACAGAACATTAAATAATAATACCATTGAGAACGTCTAAATATTACTGTTAAAATATGCAGGACTATATGATGTTTAGGAAAGGTCTGGATAATAACCATAATGTCCGAGTGTTTAGTATGCATGAAGCTAACGAAACAGTTTGCTGTTAGCCATGTCGAATGTAAAACATTTGCTGAGCAAGATAAAGCAATTAACAAGATCAGATAGTAAGAAAGTGAATGTATTTACCTTGGCCAATTTGTCTAACAACTTTTATATCTATCTGTAAATTAGTAAGCATGTTCTTTATGAATAATGGTAGTTCATATCACGACCCATTTGTTGCAATAAAAGGCATTATATTTTCGAGGCAGAAGTGGTATCATACGCTTTTTAGGGTCTTTTTCTATAGGTCCAGTTAAGCAAACTTTATGGGTAAAAAATGTTATTATTTTCTTAGCCATTAGTTTAAATTTGTGTTGTCGGTGCTCAAAAGAACCATGTCATCGCCACGGTTCTTTTAGTGTCCACAACAAAGTTTTATATGAGAAATAAGAAAAAGACTTATCAGGTTTCAATCTTATAGTCACTCACATACATGTATTGGCATCAGTCTGTGGCGTATGGTTATCCATAACACACTATTGTAAGGTTAAGCCATAACATGTTAATGCACTTCAGTTTAATCATAGCAATGGTTCACCAATACGTTTGGTCGTGTCAGTGTCATAAAAATAGAAAGTGTGTGTTTTCTAACAAAATAATAGACATACACAGCTACATTTCAAACTGTTAAAGCCATGTTTCCTGTTACAATAACCCATATGCTACGAATTCCGTGTAGCAGTCTAGTCGTATTTATGTTCTGTATGCTAAAACAATTAATCATTTTCCCTTAAGTTTGAACCTATTCTATAGGTCGATGACTTTAAAAGTTCTTGTTACCTCGATCTACCTATATCGACACCAGCTCGTACGAAATGATACTTATCGCATATGTGACCAGCGATGGCTCACACGAGCCTACGAACCAGAGCACTCGATCATTTCAGAAGGCTAACACTAATTATGAAGGCGCATGTATTTGGAGACGGTTCTGATAAAAAATATCCAGATAGATGAGCATTTATGTTTGTGGGGTTAAACGTGAGGTTTTCATGTGCGCGGCTAATAACATTGTTTTAGTGTTCTCCACAGATGTAAATCAGCTTCGTCCAAAAACTGGGTTAACATTGTTTTAATTATTTTTGTTCGAAATGAAACCTTTAAATAGTACTGTTTTGTCCGCATGGAATGTTCCCTTGCTCATCATAAGGGTGTACTTGTGAAAATTCGCTAAGCATTTCACTATGATTCCAAACAGTGTAGTCTTTAGTGAGATGCAGCGTTTTCTGTTCACTGTTGGCTGATGGCCCGTTTATTGGATTCTAAACTTTAATGCAGGGGTCGACAATAAAAGGAAAAATGCCCACCTATTCTCAAAACCCCATAACCAACACGAGCGACCAACAATTTCATTGGTTGTTGACTTTACCCTGGAATGATTGACAACTTCGTTTCAGCTTAGCATTAACAGTAAGCACATTATTAACCAGAATTCGCCCTCAAAATCATGCAGATGGTTACAGAAATCAATAATTTTACCTCCATTTAATCTGTTTGTTGAAAAACTTCACAAAACATAGCATTTGCTTTTTATGACGGTGGTTGCCATGGAAACTAGAAATCAAACTTTCATAGAGATTCCAAGGAAAAATATGCACTTTTCATGCGGCTTTTGGTATATGTTATATTTTAATTACTTTTACTACTGGTTCTGTAAAAAGGACCACATTAGTTGTATTCAAAATTACAGAGAAAATGAAATTTGTCATTTATATTGCTATGCCAGGCAACAATAGCGTTTCCATTTAAACCAATTTTCAGACACTCAAAATTGAACAATTTCAAATCTAAATATCTCCTAACAGCAAGAGTTTATATGAATGATACATATAGTGCCTAAATAAACAATGTCTAATTTACAAATGCCAAGAATAAAAAAAACTCAAAATGTTTTAAAATTTTGTTTCCATGGCAACGAAACTATCTAACAGTCGTATATTTTTCATAAATACTGCAAATTCAAAGCAAATTATCTTACTTAGAACTGCTAACAGAAATATGAATAATGCATGCACATTTTCGAAAGTCTACATCTGTTTAATGCAAAACATTAAAAGTAATGCAATGAATTAATTATAAGTTACCATGGCAACCAAACTATGGGACGTTCAATGATTTTACAAAAACAGCATATTCAAAGCAAATTATCTCCCTGAAACAAAGGGTAAAATTGATTATTTATACAAATATTATGTAACCAGTACCTGATTACAATACCAAGATCAAATTTAAAAAAAAATCAATTCTCCCAATTAATGCTACAATGGCAACCAAACGATCATACCATCAGCGATTTCACAAAAAGGCTTATATTCAAAACAAATTATCTCCTTCCAACAGAGAAGAATATGAATGATTTTTACATATTTTAGATAATCCACATCTGTTAAACAAATGCAAAAATAAATAGGTTTAATATTTCGGATCAAGGTTACCATGGCAACAGGAATTGTCAAAAAAAAATACTCTACGCCAAAATATATTACAAAAATAATGCATTTTTTCAGCAAGGAGTATTCCATGAGTTCATTAACGTTTTGTATGACCATTAATCGTTCCACATGTACCTTAAAGTGATCTCAACAATGCTCCAAAACATGTTACCATGGTAACCAAATCATCAGTGACTTTTTCAATTAAATAGCTGTGCTTTGGTTGCGGTTTGTTTCGTTTGTTTTCATAGTAAATTTCCCCTTTAGCAAAGCTGTATGTTAAAATTCATCTACATTTTTTGATTTACAAACACGATTTTTCTAAAACAAAAAACCAATAATCACCAAAAACAATTAATCCATGTTCCGTTCTCTCAATCAATATTGCTCGTTACCATGGTAACCAACAAAGAAAAAATTGGCCTAAATATGGCCAAAATCTATGAAAAAAGACTGTTTTGCACCCTCATTAATTTATTTGATTCTGATCTTAATATGCTGAGGCATTATATAGCCGGGCCACGTAGCGCTGTCGGTAACGTGTCTGGCTACAGATACGTGTCTGACTGCAGATCCAGGGGTCGGGAGTTCAATCCCGGCCCGGTCCCATACTTTCGTGGAGATTGATCATGAAATAATTTCTACGGTCATTCTCCTCCCTTCCGCTGATTCATTCAAGAAGGGTTGTTGTCAGTTACAAGCAAAAGTATGTGCAGGTTAACCGCTTGTTCAAGCCTGCCCAGGAAAAAGTGTGGTTAGGTGAAGTGACCGTCCCACAATGACCATAGCTGTTGACTTGAGACGTAAAGCAACAAAACAAAACAAACAAATATTATAGCTAAAGTGAAGTAGATTTAAAAAATAAATAAAACACAATATGATTTCCGTCCACGTCATACCAGGCTACCAAAGGTGGGAGAGGTTACCAAGTATGGAAACCCCTATATTTAGGCATTTTGAACCACTACAGTCATTTCCCTGCCTTCTTTGGGACATAACTTATTTGTAAGTTCTAAATGGTATTCAGCTTTCATAAGATAATAGAATATGCGTGAGGCTTACCTCTTTCAGGTCGAAAATATGGAAACAATGACTAAACAGTACCGAAATTACAAAATCATTTGCTTGTTTAATAAACACATGTGTGTATGCATATTAAATGTAATACTTCGATGCATATCTGAAGAATAAATGCTGAATGCATAAATATAAACTATAAATGTATTTAAATCTCATTTGGTACATATCAGGACAAATGGATCTACAAAAGGTACAAACAGGGTCATTACTGGTGAAAGTCTGCATTTTCCCCCGAAAATTCAGATTATTTTTATAACAGTGATCGTACCTATTTTTATTTAGAAGTTTCGTTTAGAGCTTTATATATTTCAGCATCATGGCTTTAAATAAGTATACTAAAAGTAAATATAACACAATTTGTTGTTTGTAAATGTCATACCGGAGGGGGAAGGTGTGTCCAAATAAATAATACGGGAAAAAACGGATCCTTCAGAAATAGAGAGAACTTACAATATAAGAAAACAGCAGATTCGGTTTTATTATGTCTGTTCATGAGAACTAATGGAAAGTGCAACAATTCTCACGCCCCCAGGCATCGGCTTAAGCATTATTCTGCTTTCCGCTAGAACCCAATATTCCTGAAGGACCAGACTGAAAAACCCCAGCTGAAAAAAAATGTAAATATTTGGTCAACTCAACCCACTTTAAAGGTCTATAATTGTTACAAATTGAATACTAAAGTTATTCAGTTTGTTTATCATATTGATAATGTCGATATGTGAATATGTCTTAACTCAATTATCTTTGTAGCACATTGAAATCTTATTCTAACTTGCTGAACCAATTTTAACCACTTTAAGACACAGTTAATATTATTTCGATTTCGCGACAGTACTCTGATTGTTCCATGGTTAAGGCCAGAAGGCGATGAAACCCTATGCATGTTTTGCAGTTTATAAAACCTGAAGGCCACTATTTAAGTATTGGAGGCATGCGCATATGTCACCATTTCTACCACTACTGGGAATACTTGCTTAAAATGACTAAACATTTTGTTGTTATATATCTGATTACATAACCCACTTTTAATGCCTGTAATTGTTACCAAATAAAATTTAACTTAATAATTCTACTTAAATCATATTAATAATAAACATATGTCTCACCTCAACTATCTTTTAAGCACATTGAAACTTGCATTATAACCACCTAGAAAGTTTTAACCACTTTAAGCCGCAATTATTTTAATTTCCCTTTCGCGACTGCACTCTGATTGTTTCCATGGTTACGACTAGAAGGAGGTAAAGTCCTACGCATGTTTGTGCATCTAATAAAAGTCAGATACGTTCTAGAACTTTTCATTGTATGTGCTTCTATGTAGGCAGAGGAAATGGCTGTAGTGGTTCAAAATGCCTAAAAAGGCTTCTTTCATAACCGGCTACCCCACCACTTTGGTTTCCCTGGTTCCAAGAAAACTGCAGTATTTTGAGCATTTTTATTTTCTCATTAATGACATATTACATCAGTAGATATTTCTAAAATCAAATTATTTCTTTTTGCTAGACTCAGCAAATATCATTTGAAAATGAACAGAATTGCAATTTTGTGCCAGGACCAACATTTAAGTTGCGCTTGCCATTTAAAGTGAACTAAAAAAGAGAAAAACTGTGCTTCAAATGAAGGACACGTTTCAAACGACCCTCGTGTTGAGCCACATTTTAAGGCGTCTATGTCGTCATTTCTGGAAATGGTCCTCACTAAACCATATTGCAACAGAATTGTTTAAACTCAAAAAAGAGTTTGGAAGATTCTGAAATCAATGGTTAAAGAACACTTCTGACGCCCTCCCAGGGATACCTTTTCCCTCGTTTCTCTGAAATAAATTAGCTCTGTTCTCCAAAATAACAATACAATGCATATGTTTTCTATTCCCAAATCGCAATATTGCTTTGTTCCCCTTACAACTCAACATCTGTTCCCTTGTTCCCCTGACATAAATACTTTTCACATGGTCCCCAAAATCACTGGGGCCTCCATATTGCGTTCAGAAATGCCCAAACTCCATTTGGAGTTTAGGCAATCTGAAACGCAATATGGTTAAACCAATATGGTTAAACTTTAAAGAACCTAAGATGTGCGTTTTAATGATCATGTGCGGTAATTACTCCGACTACGGTATTCCCTTTTAACTTCTCTCGCACCACTTTCCCTAGATTTACGCTCCTCTTGTTTTTTGTCTGATAGCATTCGCGTGTCTAGCACGCTTCGGTTCTTGTAAAAGCTGATAAGCCCTTGTCTTTGATGATAAGGAAAGGTGTGAATATCTGCCTTGAACTTCTCTATACCTGGGTTATCTCGAAATGGGAAAGGATATTCAAAAATGATGGACTGTTGAATATACTTTTCAAAATTTCCCACCAGGCATACGGTCACCAACAATGAGATGTAGGGTAAAGTCATGAAATTTCGGACATAAGGTAAATTCGGTCACGCATTTGCAAACAGTGGAAACCCAGATAAGGCGGCTCCTTGGATTTTCACTGTTTTCTTAGTTAATTATTTTTTATTCCAATAATTATGATATGAAACAAACAAGGTCGATGTTCGAATTTACCTGGTGTCCGAAGTTACCTGACTTTACCCTTGTGAATCTTTTCTGGTCCGAACCTATTCCATGCATTACATAATGCCACACTTAAAACCGTATGACGAAAACAACTTCTGACGGTATTTTGACGTTTCTTGGGGAAATGAGCATTCTGAGAAACGGTATTTGATAACTTTCCAGACATTTACGTGAAGATATCATTCATGTTACTTATATAGTTTAAAATACATGTATATCAAGCACCTCATACCCACTTAGCTTAAACGCTCTACTGTGGGCCAGCTGATAGGCTCAGCACATGGCCTATAATCAAAGTCTTCACTCATTGTTTCAGTATATATGCCAGACTATATTAAGTTAGAAAATGTACCGGTGCATATTACTGAACAACTCCTTAAGAATATGTTGTACTCAATTATTTCTCTCATTCGGAGCGCAGTGGCTCAGTGGTAGAGTGCTTGACTCGAGACCGAGAGGCCGCGGGTTCGAGCCTCACCGGCGTCACTGTGTTGTGTCTTTGAGCAAGAACATCCTAGCTTAGTACTGGTTCAACCCAGAAAGACCCGTCCCTTTATAACTGAAAGATTTTTGATTGGACGTAAAGAATCATATCAAACAAACAAACAAATTACTTCTCTCGGCCACATTATCAGCTCTATTCTAACTGGTCAAACCGTCTTTTGGGGGTTCCAGGAGGTTGTTAATATTTCGAAATGATGCCTTTGCCCCTTCTCGAACGTTTGTTTAATAAGCTTTAAATCCTCAACTTAAGGAACGGTTCTAAGAAATTAACTTAAAGGGTCAATTCACTGACAGAGACTTTAGCGTTTGTTTCCAGAAAGTCCAGTGACATTTATGAAAACAAAAAATCAAAAACGTATGAAGATTTATCAGTTGTATTGCTGAAATTGCCTGAAATACCATACGTGCAATATGGTTGAACTAGCCTCATGTCTGTATAAACAATCTAACATTATGCTAAATGATTTGTCGTTGTTGTTGTTTTTGGGGGTATGTGGGGTGGAGGTTTTACTTGCCGCATAAAAGTTACCGACAGAAATCGCAGATTATGTACGAAACGAAGCCAAATATACTTGGTTTATCAAGCTAAAACGGTATTGCGTTATAACTTTGTCTCGGTATAATAAACGATAAGTATGTTCGAGTATTTGATTTATGTCTGCTAGGAAGGTGGAACGTTGTTTTATATGGAGCATACTCCTCGTTTAATTGCACAGAACTGCACTTTGAAAAAACTGCAATAAATTGCGTCAGATATGAGATTTGCAGATTCAACCTTGAGATGCTGGTTGTTTACAGTTTGGAATTTAGATATTAAGTATACTGATTGAAAAAAGAAACGATCACTTTCATTTCAAACAAGTTTGTTTACTTAGCAATCTATAATCTAGTATTTTGCTTGAATGAAATTGACCCTGGCAATGTTTCCTACAAACACAACATATATTTGATGCTCATTTGAGCTTACGACAAAACTACAGGTACCTTGTTTCGAGGAAATATCTCACATATCCTCTATTTGGGGCAACACACGTGATTTCGGTACGTATCAACATAAAACGCCCAGCGAAGCTAGAAGCATAAACTTTGGTCTGAGCCTTTATCTTCATATTTACTTCGTGTAGGCAAGCAGTGAAGACTCTGGTGGGACTGCGCATATGCGCAGGCTCGTCTGAGCCTTCGCTGGTCGCCAATACGACGAGTACCAAAATATCGTACTGGGCCTACTGTCCTGCCAGCCAAGAGTGACAGTGACGTAATAATTTGTTTACAATTACAAAGTAAAAAACAACTTGTACACTCCAATTGATCTTAAGCGAATCGATAGATCACTTGTGTATTAATCCTATCCTGAGGATAGGATTAATACACAAGAGATCTATCGATTATAAAGCCCCGATAACTTTGTAAACAAAACACGATGTAACTATCACTCTTGGTTGGCACGACAGTAGTATTATTTCAGAGGTTTGTTTTTGCATAACATTGCACACATATCGTATTGCCACCATGAACAGCTCTCTAAGGTTTGTTTTAGCACAACGTGGATCACATATCTTATTGCCACAAGCCTACATCTGCACTCATCGAACACTTGCAGGTAGATCAAATGATGCAAATATCTTTTCTGCTTTAGTGCATCTGCATCTGCAGATATAGTAATCTTGAGTGCTATCAATTATTATAAAGGAATCATATCATTTTAACAGTTTTGTTTTAATATTTTATGTAACTGTACGAAAAACATGTGTATGATCAAGAAGTTCATCGCCTCGTCGTGATTCAGTCTCTGTTATGCGATGGAATTCTATTTATTTTCTTCGCCGGTTTTCCGTCCGTCTGGTCGTTGGAAACCATACAGATAATCATAAATTATGGGGCTAGTTGTCTTTTAACTGTCTTCACTGTATTTCCATTGATTTTTCTGTAAGGTACTTTAATCAAAGTATTTTATGTGGCTGTTTTCAGATTATGTCCGTCTGTCCGTTACCAACCCCTGTGTTAGTACCGTAGCACAGAGTCTGCTACGTTACCAACAGTCTTGTTCACCACGCGCGTTTAGTAGGAAATTGAATTTAGCCATTTTTCAGCCGTGTAACAAATCTTGGTGGGCAAATGACCCTGTTGCTGTTTAATACATGTATAGTCAGTTCTTTGTAAAGATTGCTCCTTTAAGAACAATATAAGTGAAAACGTGACATCCAGTCCAAACAAATGTTTTAGCACTGTACCTTGCATTCTGAAGCTACGATAGCAAACAGTCACAAGGCATTTTAACGAATTATTCATCAATGACAACGTTTTGGTAAAATCTGCATGTCTAGGACGGTAGCGAAGTATTAGGGTATACTTCTTGCAAAGTAATTATGAAGTAGGACAATGGAGAATAAATTGTTTTAAGCTTTTTTGCTTTCCACCAATACGCACGTCCACATGTAAACAAGACTGTCGGTATCATAGCAGGACTGCATGGCTACGGTTTGAATACATGGCTTGGTTTCGTGATTATTGTGAGTGCAACCGGCTGGTTTTCGTAAACCGTCAGTATCATATTTCAGTATGATCAAATTGTCACCACAAAGTGTTCATGGAGTTATGGCCCTCTGTTAAAGCTTGTATTGTAGTGTATATTGTCCGCCCGAATTTTCAGCAACTATTCTATTAAGAAACTTCTTGGCAACATTCAGTATTAAGGTTCACACTGTAAAAAAGTAACTCGTCGGGTACAAATGTACGTCGATTTTGAGGTAGCGCCCATTCATACCATATACATGTAGTAGTGTACTAACTTTGTACGATCCGAAATTATGGACAATGGGTTTATTTAAACCTAAATTATGATGACTTATCAGTTGTAGTTGTTGTTTTTTTTTGTTTTTTGTTTGTTTGTTTTTTTTTGTTTTGTTTTTTTCAAATATATCAACAATTTTAATGCTTCTACCATAGACTCTGAGGGCCTCATGGAAGATTAGCCTGTAGTTTGCTAAATGTGTACCCCTCTGAAAATAAAGACTATTATTATTGTAATTACGTGTATTATTAAACATTTGAAAATTGAAAAGCGACTCCTTTTCTATCGGTCTGAGGATGCTGTGGGATTTTGTTTGTTTGATTTGATTCTTTACGTCCCATCAACAATTTTTCAGCTAAACAGGGACGGGTCTTCCTGGGTTGAACCAGTACTAAGCTAGGATAAATGTGTCTTGCTCAAGGACCACAACGCAGTGACGCCTGAGGATGGTGTATGATCAGACCAGACTGTACTGAAATGCCCTCATTCCTTTTAAGCCCAATGGGAATGAATGTGTTTACCTGTGTGGTTTGGTATGTTTGGGTTCAATATTTATTTACCTGGTTATCAGACAGGAAAAACAAATATATGAAAAAAAGTATATGGAAAACAGTATAGCTTCACAATGGTCTAAACTGAATGCCAGTGTTTCCATTTAAAGGAGCTGGACATACAGAAATTGAGGGGAGATGAATCCGCGTATATAAATGGGCCCCGATTTTTGCATCGTCAGTTAATCTTTTTATAAAAAATAGTAAGTATGATCAGGAAATACCACAATCACAAACCGCAGACAACCGCATGGCACCGCGACAAAACCTGTTTTCGGGGTTTCCGACAAAGCGATACTCAACCCAGTCTTCTCAGCTATAGAGACTATCTAGAAAATTGGAATTTTACCTGTGGCAATGTTAGACATAAACGCGAATAACAAAGGCGCTGAGTCTGCGCCTTCGGTGTTCGCAACCCCACCCCCGAAGACAGAGGCCCAAATGTAAAAGAATAACTTTTACGAAAGGCTTTCCCATTGATCATCATCGTCGCATTTTTTTATTTATTTATTTATTTATTTATTTTTTTTTTTTTTTTTTTTTTGGTATAGAATACGAGAAAAATTGCAAACTCTGATTTGGGAAAAATAGAGTTTTACCATTCTAACAAAACTGGAACAAATTTGTAGAGTTCCATGTCATTTAACCTGCTAACACAAGAATAAGCAAAGACAACTCTTGGAGTTGGATCCTATTCAAAGACATAATGTGCGCCTGAACGCGAGAAAAACCGTCTTCATCATTTCAAACAAAGTAAGACTCAAACTAGTCTGCTCAGCTACTGATTCTATATTCGGAATAATGGAACCTTGCATGTTGAAGCGAATATCAAAGGCGCCGATCTGACTGCGCGGATGCGCAGCTTTGTTGTTCGCGTGCAACAAAGTCAAGTTGGCGCCAGCTCATAAGATACATACTTTATTCTTAAAACGTGCAGGCGCGGCTATCCAGAGGATAGACTACAAGAGACCTTGCCCCTCGTTTGCGTGTAGGGAAGGTTCTGACGAGACTGAACATGCGCGGATACAGAAAGTTTTGTCAGAGGGGGCCCAACTCTGACGTTTTTTGTTGTTGTTATTGTTGTTTTTTGTTGATGAGGGGAGAAAGGATCAAAATCCACTCTAAAGCGGGCTATCATCGGCCCGCCAGCGTAACGCCATTTAAATGGCGCCGATGACGGCCCGACCATTGAATGCTGGCTTGGTAGCTTTGTGATTTTTATGGGATCTGGACCAGTATTGCTAAGAAACCCTATATTTTTTGTGATTTTTCAGGGGGGTGTCCGGACCCCTGTCCCCCTCTGGATCCGCGCTTGCTGAACCTTCACTACTCCCTAACGCGATATCATAAGTACATAGGCTTATAAATATGCCCAAATGCATGTCAAAGCCAACTAAATGACAAATGCGCCAGCGAGGAATCGGATCTACCCTGATCTGACTTGGTAATGCTCAGGCTGATCTGAGTCTTTGCTGAGCGCACATGTGTATGCCATTTTGTTCGCATTGTCATGCAGCGGCTGAGTATGCAATATACACGATAACCATGGAAACCTAGCTAACTATAGTTAATCCACGTCAAGAGAGAACCCATTTCTGACAAGATGCTGACCTACCTAGACAAGCTAGATAACTGAAAAATTCGGGTTTCAAAGTAAAGCTCAAATTCTTACCAGACAGCGGGTCCCAAATGCACTGATATAATAGATAGGTAGTACTAAGAGCGGGTGCGCTGATTGAGCTGTGCCTTTGCTGATCACATAGTTATGATAATTAGCAGGTTTTCTTAAGACTTGGTCTAGTTAATGCGAGTTGTATGTTAGTCTTACCTCAATGTGCGAGTTATGACGTTCTTCTATTATTGTTCTATGATGGCTGTCATATGTGCCTTACTACTGTTCGTTCATTAACCATGTGCATGCTTGGTAATTTTTGCATGATTTTGGCATCAGCTGATCTTTTTCAAAATTAACTTAAAAAAGCTATGAGTGTCAAATAGCTTGGATCCAGATCAGGCCCGACAAAATGTCGGGCCTGATCTGTGTCCAAACTGTTTGCAGAGGCTATCAGCAGATGACAAGGGTTAATATTTAAGCATTATCGCAAGAAAGGGGAAAGTAGCAAATGGCGAAACATAGTAGCTCTCCTGAAAAGACTTGAAAGTCAGCATGTGCATTTGAATAGATGTACGGTGCCCTTCACTTTTCTGCATCTTCTGTGATTGTTCTTCAGTCAGTATGTACATTTAGTATATGTATTTTAGACACAATAAAATATTCCTTCTACCAGTATTTACACCAAATCATAGTGCTTTTTTACGTGTGTACATAGACAAAACTATGTCAGAATGCCAAAGAGTTTCCAATATTTAGGGTCCAGACATGTGTTGAATTTTTTCCATAAACTTCCATTATGACCTTCAAATACATATATTTTGAGATTAAAAGTGGTACCACTCGCTAATGGTATATGACCATCCTTTGTCACTATGATAGGCAGACCAAAGACTGTGATAAACCTAAGGCTGTTACCACAAATATTAGACTGTGCTCCGGTACCTTCGTGATCACCAAATAACTGGAAGTAAGAATGCAGGTTTGTTTCAATGATATGACTTGGTTATTTCCCTTGATCGACTGATTTGTCTACACATTTTACATACTTCGTATTACAATTTTCCATTTCGGCAGCACCAATGAATAATTATAGTCCTGTCCTGCATGCTCCCAACTTCTTACATTGTTTAGACAGGACTTGTATGGCTCTTGATACAGTACATTGTATTTGTGTCGCCTGCTGCTATTTTTTGCTAAAAGATTGGACCCAGATCAGGCATGACAAGATGTCGGGCCTGATTTGGATCCAAACTGTTCGACAAGCTGATATCAGACTACCTTGTTCGAAACACCAGAACATCACGACGCATACAGCCTTTAGCATACAGACAGATCCAGACTCTCTAGGGAGCGCAGTGGCTCAGTGGTAGAGTGCTTGACTCGAGACCGAAGGGTAGCGGGTTCGAGCCTCACCGGCGTCACTGCGTTGTGGTCCTTGAGCAAGACACATTTATCCTAGCTTAGTACTGGTTAAACCCAGGAAGAACCGTCCCGCATAACTGAAAGATTGTTGAGTGGACGTAAAGAATCAAATCAAACAAAAAAAAAACAAAAGATCCAGACTCTCAAAGACTATTACAGGTTCACATTCTTCCCTAGAACAATTATCCACTGGAACGCCCTCCCTGCCAACATACCGACCCTTCCCACCCTGGCACAGTTTAGCGGTGCTGTCTGTCGGGTAACTCATGTGTCCCCCCTGAATACCAGCTTCTGTTTTATCTTTTACCTATACTAACACTCCTTCTCGCACTGTACAAACTCATCTCACCACCTTTTCTATCACTTTGTTTCAACTAACCCCCTCAGCACTTGGTATTCCGGAGTACCCGTCTGACGTCCCCCTCGGGGGTTAAGACGTAATGGAAGATAAATAGATAGATATCATTTCCGACAGATTTTATAGGCCCGACAATGCCAGCTTAACCATTCATTTCTCTATTATTACTTTGAAAGAAAGCATTCAAGAGAGATAACTCACAAATTACAAGTATATCTGCAACAGCATTAAGTTTGTTACAAGTTTAAGCTTTCACAAAAAGCATGGTCTACGCTAAGCATATATGAACAAGTCAGGCTTTAAGCAGAGGGGAATGTTTTGACCTTAAAGTTATTCTAAAAAAACTGTTAAAACGAAAACTCCTGAACGTTGCCTTTTCCCTCCATTGAATACAATCGGTCTGTTGATACGACCAGTGACTTATATTGAAATATAGGTCACTTCTATGACTATGTCATATCTTTTCTTGTAAATAAACAGCAGACGACAGAAAAACATGCTAAATTTACCAACAAGCAAAGAGTTGACTGTATCTGAACCTGAGTTTGGTAGATCAATTTTGTTCAGCAGGTGAAGGGTTAACTTCAAAAACAACATTTTTCGGAATTGGCAATCCAAACTAAACATAATCTCCATTACCACCCAATTATTGGCATCAGATATTCCCTAACGGCTGAATTCATCATGTAATTATATTTACATCTTATTTTAAGAGGTTTTCTATCAAATAATATTAAATCCTATCAAAAATAAACATTAAGGCGTTTTTGAAACGATCAGAAACAAGACGGTGAGACATTTCTTGGCTGCTCTCTTGGAACCGGTCAGGTAAGGTCTGCGATTCAGACTGCCACTGACCTCCTGATTATATACTGAAAGTATTAAGAAACGCATGAAAGTTTGAGGTGATTTAAAGCTGATGTTAGAAACAATATTGTAAAACGCTTTAAGCTAAATATGAGCCTATACGCAGGGAAACCTATTTTGATGCAAGCGAATGACAAAGGCGTAGATCAGTCTGCACATCCGGGCAGACTGGTCTGCGCCTTTGTTATTCACTCTCTGGAAAGCATAATAATCAAACTTGCTACATACACAACTTCGATATTCTAGCCAATGACTGTAGCTGCCTAGGCTGGTTTTATCCTTACTTAGCAACCCGAAGGGCAGGATTTCTGGAGTTGAGGTGCAATATAGAGGACCATACAAGCCATACTTGTTGTTGCCGACAGACCACGTCATCTCTTTCCCTGCACCTGATACCAACTATACCGACGGGCAAAAAAATGCGATAAATTACTAAGAAGGGAAAAATAGTGACAGCAGTAAAAAGTATAAACATGTATATTAGCCAACTTACCTGGTAAACAAAATCGACATATTAAAATAACCCTGAGTCTTGACTCAAGATTCTGGTCATGGTAAGCTTGTGCAGCTCGTGTTTGTGAGCCACATGTAATACATGACAAAATTCTACTGTAGCGTTTCTTTTGTCCGCCAGTATATTTGCGCCGTTTATCTTTATCCGTTCAGTATATATTGGCCAAAAAAGGCATTTGCATGTGCTACGTATTGTTTTTGTTTTGTTTGTTTTTGTTGCTTTACGTCCCAAGTCAACAGCTATGGTCATTGCGGGACGGTCAGTTCACCTAACCATACTTTTTCCTGGGCAGGCTTGAACAAGCGGTTAACCAGTAATTTGTGCACATACTTTCGCTTGTAACTGACAAACACCCTTCTTGAATGAATCAGCGGAAGGGAGGAGAATGACCGTAGAAATTATTTCATGATCAATCTCCACGAAAGTATGGGACCGGGCCGGGATCTAACTCGCGACCCCTGGATCTGCAGTCAGACACTCATCTGTAGCCAGACACGTTACCGACTGCGCTAAGCGGCCCGGTATTTGGCGATTGTGATCCATTAAGTCATTTTAACTCTTTCCTTGCTAGCGGATAATTTTGTGGTCTGCTGATAACCTTTGCAAACAGTTTGGGCCTAGATTAGGCCGGACAGAATTAGACATCTTAATTATGATCTTGAGGTCTTCGGATAGGCGAGCTGGTTGACTGTAAGTCGTTTTTTACTTTCAGATTCGCAAGAAGAGTCATGCCTGTGACGCTGATCTCCGTGAGGGTGATACCGTGGTCGGTATCAATGGAATACCGATGTCCGGCAAGACCCACCAGTCAGCCATGGAGCTTGTCGAAATCTCAACAAACCAGATTACTATGGAAGTTATCAGGTAATGATGATGTCTTAGTCATATCAAATTAAAGGGAATGAAGAGAAAAACAACATACAAAAATATTTTAGCTATATAACACCCCTGACCCATGGGGACAGAAATAATATCTTAATAGCGGGCATGTTGCACATCAAATTAAAGGGAATGAAGAGTAAATAACAAAAATACATCTATTTAAAGCTATATAACACCCCTGACCCCTGGTGACAGAAATATTATCTTTATAGCGGACATGTTGCAAATCAAATTGAAGGGAATGAAGAGTAAACAATATGCAAGAAAACGCTTTACCCTTACATATAAAATGTACCAATGATCTTTGGGCTGGGGTTATGTTAAATAACCAAACTTTTCTGTTCAATTGAAGGTCGCAACTATCAGATAGTTGATGCTGTAGGCATGTGACACATAGTCAGAACTCTAGTTTGTCTGCAGCAATGAATTCATATATGCAAAGGTATACAACCGTCCCTACCCACTTTATTATTTTGAAACATCTGAGCTGCTTATTGGAAATTCGCAATGAATCGATTTTGTCGTAACACAGGACTTGATTTTAATTCGTCAAAACTGGTATTTTCCCCGTTGCAGGACTCGGGTGGGGCAATAGGGTACTCTGTAGACCGAATACATTTCTTACATAAGCCTAACGTCCTTTTTATGGGACACAGGCAAACAGTGCAGTCCCGGATCAGACGCCATAGAACGTGGCGTCTAATCAGGGTTTCCACTGTTTGCTTACAGATTGTTCAATTAAAATTTGAATAAAATGAAAAATACCTCCCAACAACCTTTAGAACGAAAATGGGCTGGTTTAATTGGCAATAGTGGGCAACTCCATTCGGCTTAAATCGGTTAATATGCTAACAACATTTTTGAAGGTTTGACTTTAATAACAGTGGCGCCCCACCCCTCCCTTCAAAATACCGTTTATAAATTTCCGGACATCGCTTATTCACGAGCAATTATTTCAGTCTATCAGTAGAGGTCGAAAACAATATCTACACCATGCTTCGAATCACTGGTCAAAGAGCAACGTGCATTAAGGGGCAAATTTGGCCCTCTGAAGCCAAAAACTGACAGTTGCTTTTTACCTATTTCGTCCTTTTGGTTTGTTAGGAGAATGGCCCAAGTGTAAAAGTCTGGTATTAATTTCACATATACCCTTGCCATAGTAACAAAAATGGCCACCAAAATAGGTTTTAAAAAGAGAAATTGCCTATTTGGACCAACTTGGAGGCTTTTGGAGACCATTTTTTAAAGAATTAGATGTCAGCACAGCTAAATACCAAAAATACTTTTAATATGTTGTGTGCAGTAATAATTCGTATCATCTGTTAAAGGCATAGAAAAATGAGCAATAATACTGGTACCACTCATTATGATTCTCTCCAGGGGTCATACTGGACAGATCAAAGGCTAATCTTTATGAGGTGATTATGACTTCCTTACAGGGGGCAATAAAGTGGTCCCATGAAGGGATTAGGTATTTTCTGATAAAATATTGATTTTTATCTTAGTGAAAGAAATTGTGTTGTATACAGGTAAGTCCCCTCTTGAGGCCCCTTTAAGTTTGTGAGATACTGAAACTGTCCCTTATCAGTAAAGTCACTAATGATTCCATATATCACAAAATTTATGTCTTTAAAGTATATTTTGGTATTTGCATGTGCTCTATGTTAACTTCTCTGTCAAATGTCTCAAGTTTGTTCCAAAATGGTCACTTTCCCATTTTGCAGCCTATTTTGGTGGCCATTTTTGTTACCATAGCAACAGTAAAAGTCAAATTAATACCAGGCTTTTAAACTTGGGCTGTTGTTCTAATAAACAAGTGAGAAGAATTTGGTGAAAAGCATTTGTTTTTATTTTTGGCCTGAAATGGGGGGGATAGCCCCTTAATACACGTAGCTGTTTGGTTGCAGCTGAACTGCCACTGGTCTTGATGTAGCCTTTCAACAGCTATAAAAGCTACGTTCTGATTCAAAATTCAACCCCAGGAAGTCCCGTCTCGGCATAGCTGAAAAAATATTGCCTTGGACGTAAAAATCAAATCAAACAAACGTTCTGATTCGGAGAAACCCTACAACAGGTAGAAATTTAGAATACTTTTTTTAATATTTATCACTTGAGAAACGTTATCCGCAAGTCGTTTTAGTAGAAAAGTAAGTGTAAGTTTGTTGTTTTAGTAGAAAAGTAAGTGTTAGTTTGTTGTTTTAGTAGAAAATTAAGTGTTAGTTTGTTGTTTTAGTAGAAAATTAAGTGTTAGTTTGTTGTTTTAGTAGAAAATTAAGTGTAAGTTTACACCAAAGGAGGTGGCAGCTAAACTGTCACCTCCTTTGGTGTTAATGTACGCTTATTTTACAGTGTGCTTTGCTATCTTTGTTATTTTGTATCACATTCTACGACATGTAGTCTGGTTAATCCAACACACCCTGATCTTGAAAATAGAGTATGCGCACATATCCGTATGACCAGTCTGGGTAAGGCCACACACCTTGGTCTTGACTATGGAGTATGCTTACATATCCGTATGTTAAGTATAAAAATATGTTATACATACAACTTAACGAGCATACTTAAAGAATTATCAGAATCGTTTAGAGAAGATTGTGGTAATTAAGAGGAGAACAATAATGCTCAATAGATTTACGAGTGATTTGGCAACACTAATTGAAACATGGCTTCCATGTAATAACTGTTCCCCAATTAGACTGCATTACGTCCCTTGATGTACATCATGGCCTATTTCATAGTGCGTCTGTGTTTGAGTCTATTCCCCAATACGATGGAACAGTCAGTAGCAGTACCTCATTTTAAGGGATTGTGCCTATACATGCGCGGATCAAAGCTTTTAACACTTTCGCTGCCAAGCACCTCAAAAAACCAATACCTCAGTGTCAAGTATGTTTCAAGGACTCCTGAATATTGAGGGTATATGGGTTCAACACAGAGTATCTCCAGAACCATTCAACCTATTGCTGTGAAACTTTTACAGAATGTTGCTAATATATAAAACTTTTCATTTGAACCAACAATAATTAATTGCCACGTGACCTTTGGCGGCCATTTTGGAAGCCATATTGAAAATATGATAAAATGCCTATAAACAACTATTTTATGCAAAAAAAAAATAGATAAACATGCTTCTATACCAAGTATCAAACATAAGCTTTCAGATTTATTCTGATATTATATTGTTTCATCAGAAATAAATCAAAATATAGCAGTTGAAGGGCTTTATGCGTCCTGTGTGTCATTCCCTTGGACATGTTTACGTTGTATTGACGTCCGCGAAATCTAATGACATTACAAACATTTTGTAATGTCCATTCATATACAGAAAAATGCGTAGACTTCCATATGCGATATTATTAGTTCCCCTTAACATTTTGAAATAAGGAACAAAAATTTGCGTCCCTTATAACGGTTAAAAATAGACAGCTATCAACTGTGCCTTTAAATAATGACTGTAGTTGCGTTTGGCAGTGAACAGTAAATTGTTCGACTACAGTCGCGTTTGGCAGCGAAAGTGTTCAAGCAACAATATCAATGGCAGTTCAGCTGCCATCAATTTTTGTGTAAATTTATTTATTTGTTTCAGATCGAAGGGAAGTTCTGCCGCTAATCGACCGCTAGATCCGCAGCGACAGCCTCGTATCATTCCAATGGTAGACGGGCAGGACCAAACCGGTCCCGGTCTAGTGTCTACAGCACGGGCCGAATTCAGCACTACAGAGGGAAGCACGAGGCGAGACGTACGCACGGACGAATTCGTCGTGAATTCCCCTGGCGGAAAGAGAATAACAAAAACAGTGACGGAAGAACGTGTAACTCGCTATCAGGATAGTTTACCTTCTCGTAGTTCTGGTCAGAGTGGTCTGTCACCAGCTCAGAGTTCGAGTAGCCTGTACGGTCAATCAACACCTGGGCTGTCAGCCTCCACCAGCCAGACTAGTGTACTATCTGGGGAGCACGTTAGCAGATCGCCAAATCGCTCACCAATGATGTGGAAGCCTCCGTCTTTGTCGCCTATCTCTGATCGTTCTAACACACTCCAGGAGAAACCCAGCTCTAATACATACCAGCTTAATATTCATGTCTCACCTGCAAGTAAAACTAGCTCCCCCTCTCTAGTACCTAAGCCAGTCAATATAACCAAAGACACTAAGCCAGCTCCGGCTAACAAACATTCTAAAGAAAATGTAGACCCGGTTGTAATGAGCGAGCAGGCTAAATGGGAAGCGCGGCAGGGACCGTCGTCCGTGCCAAAATTTAAACTGGACAACTTTGGATCAAATACATTTCCACGTTCAATGAGCAAGAAGTGGGAACCAGTTGAGCGGGTGGAAGATCCACGTTATCCTATGTTTGACGTGTACAAACCGAGCTGGAAGGCGCCACAAGAGTCCGCTCCAGTTCAGTCCACTCAAGCACAGCCTCCTCCTGTAGCTCCTAAACCAGTACCCTCCACCCCTCCAATCGGCATGGTACACGATGAACATGCACAGATGCATCGTTCGACAGCAATGCACTACCCAGGCATGATCAAACCTCCCTCTATGAATTATGAAATCCTACAGCTTAAACCTGCTCCTCCGCCGCCACCGATGCCACCTGCCCTCGGCCCTCCTACCGCACCTAAACCAAAGAAGTTCCGTCCAGGGTACGCTTCCACGCCGAAGCACCGAAGTCATGAAGAACCCGAGCACCATCATCCAGATCATTTACCGGTATTCGCCCCTAGGGTATATTTTGCTCCAGAGGATGATAGTGGGTTTCCGGGTTCTCCGACAAGGTCAGAGCCGATCCTTATGGGAGATGAGCACAGTGATATTTCCTCACTCGGGGCAGCTGCAAAAAGTAAGTTCATATTTCTTATATCACATTTTAACTTTATTTGTATACTGATGGATTCTTCTTTCTGGTCTGATACTATGAACTTGGGATGGCCCATTATAAATATATCGAGGGGTCACATGTTATAATTTCCAAATAATGTGTCGCTTTTGGTGAAATGCCGCGATATTAGAACAATTTGGAAACCTTATTGGGTTTTTTTTATTTTGGTCCTGCACTGGCTAAATTAATGTAATAAAAATCTAAAAAGTTGACAGTGCATCCCCTGGAAATAGTACAACCACTTTATTTCTCCGACTGTTTTTCTTTCTCTAATATTCCTGCTTTGATACATTATACCCATTTTTATACTTTTCGAGGCCAAATATTTTGTTCATATATCTTTAATCTCTTTTTGCTTTAAAACAATCTATTTTTACAGAATTTTTTGCATTTATCTTTTTCTTTTATCTAGCTGTATGATAGGTATATCGCTTATGTAACATTTCGCTTTGAATCTGTTACCTGTGTTTAAACTGTGCCAAACCTTAGTTTCCTGCAAATGACAGACAATTGTTTTTCCACTTTCACAGTTAGAATTTTTGAGGAGCGCGGTGGCTCAGTGGTAGAGGGCTTGACTCGAGATCGAGGGATTGCGGCTTTGAGCCTCATCGGAGGCACTGTGTTGTGTCCTTGAGCAAGACACTTTATCGTCTGTTAAGTACTGGTTCAACACAGGAAGACCCGTCCCTACATGACTGAAAAAATGTTAAATGGATCTTAAATACTCAAAACAAAGACACAAGAAATTAGAATTTAGGCTTTCAATTTATCGTACACCGTAAAAAATAAGTGTAACTTCTACGCCAAGTTTGGTGGCAACCTTTCAACTGCTTAAAAACCAAGTTCTGTTTGATTGTGTTTTCCTGAGACCGCATATTCCTGAGAATAACTACACTGCAATTACAGGTATAAATGTTTTACATGTATCCCTGTAGAAATGGTGTCCCAGTTTGTTTAAGTAGGGAAGTAGGTGTAAGTTAACACCAAAAGCGGTGGCAGCTCAGCTGCCACCGCTTTTGGTGTTAACTTACACATATATCACACACAAGAGGTAAGCTTAATCGGTAAAACACTTCTCTATCGATTGCACTTTCAGATTGGCGTACATTTGTAGCCTTGTAAATATTAACTAAACACCACTTGTTTGAGGTTTAACATCATTGACGTTATCATTACGTACCTGCACGTAATCCTCGAGATATATAAACAAAGAAAGGCGTAGCAAAACTTGACATTGACGACGTTATTTAAAGGATTTTGCATTAAAAGCGATGCTACAATGAAGCTCGTAATTTCAGATATCGCACTCGTATCTCTACCCGCACTTCCACCCACATGTCTGTGCTTTATCTCACCACAATAGCTAGCATAGCTGGAACGTGTTATAACGCCTTAAATCGTGTAACATTTACAGCCACGCAGGTGCAGCTTAGGAAACATGCAGACATCTGAAAAACATGCACAGTAAAATCTGTGTAAAACGGCCACTCTAAAAAAGACCAAAATGGTTTTCAAGACCAAATATCGCTTAATGAAGATCATAAGTATTGCAGAATGCTCCAAGGGGAGCATTCTGCAATACTTTGGACCTTCATTAAGCGGCTACCAATTGTTGTTATTAAGATCTTTGTTTTGTCTATATTTGAGTGGCCGTTTTACACATGTTTTACTGTAGTTGCAAACAGCTTAATCCTTAATGTAACTATGGAGTCTTCCTTTGGGATGGTCCATTGTAAGTATCGAGGGGTCTCAGGTTATAATGTCCAAATAAATATTGTATTTCTTTGACTAAAGATCGTTTTAGTCTTAGCAAATTGTGTAGACACTCATGTGGCATTTCATCTAGTTCTTCACTGTTTGCCAAAGTATGAATTTAGGAGTCACTAGTATACTAAGGGTTAAACAAAAAGAAAGATAAGCAAACCGACCCTATTAATATATTACAGTAGGCACAGTGGTTTCAGCAAAGGCCATGAGGCTGGGCCAAGGCCCGATTAGGGTAAATGGTTGAAAACGTTTCAACACATTTTTCTCCCATCAAGAATACAACACAGGATTTCTTTAACCTCTTCACAATACACATATTTCGGACAGCAAATGAGATATGAGTACTTATCGTAAATTCGCAAATGCCCCTTAAATACCCATATTGACGTACCCAGCGGATCTGGAGATCTATATTTTCACCTGTGTCTTCATCTATATCAATACTTTGCGTATGCGTGCTGTCAAGGCTCTGGCGAGACTGCGCAAATGCGCAGGCTCGTCTGAGCCTTAACTGCTCGCTATACGATAAGTACCAAAAAACTCATGTGCTGGCTCATTAATTCACGTGTATTGATTGATTCCGTATGGTTAAGACAACGTGTTTAATGGGTTAACTTCAAAGAAATGATAACAAATAGACACAAGTAGGGAAGTAAATGACAACATCAATATTGAAAACGAAAACGTTTCAACACATTTTTCTTCCATCAAACAATAATAGAACACCAGTTTATTGAAACCTCTCCAAAATATAAATTTTGTGTAAATAGTAATGGAGCCACGTTGTAAGAACGCTCTATAACCAGGCTAAAAGCAAGTGGATATAGCTAGGAAATATTAAGCGCACAGATCATAGACCAACCTATGGCACCTTGAGGTAGAGACACAAGAACACAGATAAACAAACAAATAAAAACAACAATAATATGACTACATGTAGTATTGTTCCACCACCTACACCACCACCGTCAACACACACGCTCAAAATCGACCAATTTAGCTCCACTGTAATAAAGCCCCATTCTCACTGTGCCGGTGTAGCCACGGTTCATCCCGATGCAGGACAGCCGGTATACCGTGATGCACCGGGACACATTTCATAAAAAATAAATTGCGTTCTCACTGTGCCGACGTTACCCCGGTATAGCCCCGGTTCTCGAGAAAGCAAGACGCCGGTTGAGCCCCGGTTCACCACGGAGCACTTACGGTGCAGCACGGTGGAGCCACGGTTCGTGCCGGTATACCCCGGTGTTACCCAGGTTGTTTACGGTGATGTCCCGGTAACTGCCGGTTGCGCCACGGTTACATGCCGGTAGGGCCACGGTTGCGTCCCGGTGCTACTCTACACTATAAAACCAGGATAAAAACGTGGAGTAACATCAGTTTTCTTTTGTCTCTATCGCATAACAGTAATGACATAAATTGGACTGAACATCCATATACGAGTTACTAGAGGAATCATGATCTGAGTAGCGAAAGCAAAATTGCCTAGTAACCTCGCAGCTCAGTTGCATGACAAATAAGCAGAAGCAGACCTGTTTTCTTACGACGAGGTTTAAATGTTGTTGATCTGGGCCCAGAATTACAATGCCTCCTTAAAGTTAAGGAAGACTTAATTTAAGTCTTGATACTTCAACATATACATTAAATGCTTAATAAATTGCCAAGACCGATGCAGTACTCATGGTCAAAGATATCATTGTGATCTACAGAAAAAATGAAACTATTTTGGTTTTAATCAGTTTGGAAACGTTATTTTTCGCATCCTGGAAATTCAATACTTTACTTAAGTACTCCTTAACTTTAAGGATACATTGTAATTCTAGGCCCAGATTGTCTTGCTTTTTCGTAAAAATATATAAACACTTTGAGCGGGGCATGTGATTTCCAACAATGTGATATTTTGAGAAGTGTAGACTCAGACAAGCCTGTGCAGTCCCCAATTAAGCTGTAAAGTTGTTCGGTCAGTAGCTTAACAGTCATAGAATAATCAAGCGACAAGCAAAGGCTCTGATCAGACTGCGCCTAGGCGCAGGCTGATCTGAGGCTTTGCTAATGGCAACTACCACATTGTTGGAGATCTCATGTCGTGGCATATATATGCTTGACTCTTCAGTAATTATAAGTGCATTTATTCATATTTAGCTTTGTAAATGAGCACATTTATACTGCTGACAATTTAACCAACTTGTGACGAATAGACTTTCCCATCCTTATCATTTGGATGAATCTAATTTCATTTTAGGTGCAGCAGGAGTGACTTTTCATTTTTATTTTGCATTTTATTACATATACATAGGCAGTGGAACCAAACGGTTTATCACGGTGACGACACGGATGTTCCCGGATTACGCCGGTATCGCCCCGACGCCATCCCGGTGGACACACGGTTGCTCCCGGCGTCTTCCCGGTTTATCACGGTATTTGACAGCCTTCCCGGTTACTCCCGGTGAGTCCCGGTTGTTTTAAACATTTTAAAACAACCGGGGACATGAGCCGGTTTAACACGGTTCAACACGGTTCATCCCGGATCTCCAAGGTTGTCCACGGTGCCGCCACGGTTGTGACACGGTTCATCACGGTTCATCCCGGATCACCAAACCGGGGTGAACCGGCACCTTAAACCGAGACAGTGAGAACGGGGCTTAAATTGAAAATTAGGAAAAGATCACCAAAACCGAATCAAGTCATCATCATGCCCGAATGTTATACATATACATACAAATACATCTAATATTACCAACATAGAGAATACTATATTGTTGTCTTTTGATATCAGGTTAACCAGGCAAGGCTTTGAGAACGCTTGTGGAATCGCAGAGCTTGGCGAGCGATTCAACATGCGTTTTCAAAGCCGAGCCTGGTAAATTCTATTATCAGTTTACAATCAAACTAGCGATTATGTCGTAAAAATCGATTGTTTCGTGTCGAATGACGTCATTCAAAGAGTGCAACGTCATTATGACCTGATAAAAACACATGCCTAGGCAACGTTTAACAGGTCAACGTACACCAATGCAGTTAATATTACAGGTAACACGCGCCTAAATTTAGGTTCCAAATCCATCCACTACTTCATGAGATATTTTGCACAC
The DNA here is from genome assembly GCA_964019695.1 of Loripinus fragilis. NCBI lineage: Eukaryota > Metazoa > Mollusca > Bivalvia > Lucinida > Lucinidae > Loripinus > Loripinus fragilis. The sequence continues at coordinate 67,402,878 of OZ026516.1, forward strand.
CAGAAAGCGTCACGCCAACGGGATTCGCACACTAACAATATGAACATGCCACCTTCCTTCCGGTGGTGGACATAGTTAGCAATTTTCTCAGCTATAGCATTGCAAAAAAGGAAAGGTCACCTAAAGCTGTACAACAAAACTAGGACTAAACATGACCACCACACTGGATGCAACAACGAACAATTCTTAACTAAGAACAAAAGAATCACCTTAATGACTTCTTTCTTTTTAGCGATAATTATTTCTAAGTTTAATATATTATCAGTTTTTCACATTAATATTCATTTAATTATAACAAATATTTGCTCGATTTTTGTGCTGAAGAAAGTGTGTAAATGGCCATTAAAAACGAATATTGTTCCTTAAAGCGCAGAACTCAAGTTTCCGCATCATGTATTTCTATAGTTTATTCATAATAACAGTCATGCATTATTGCACGTTTATATATTTTCATATGTATGTTTACTTTTGAAGTATCCTCTTTCTGGTGTTAATGGTATTATCTAAATTTAATTAATTTCATAATTATATCATATGGTAAATAACTTGATCATTTTAATGTGGCTAAATTAACCCTACTTCAATCGGTTATTAACCCTCTTCTCACTAAGAACTTTAGAAGTTGTATTACATAAGGCTTATCCGCAAAATACCAACTCAGAAAGTTTATATATTGTGGAATCGACCTTATTTCATATATGAGCCAGTCTATGTTGCAATATACATTTGATAATCTCGCTGGGATATCGTGAGAATTTAGTAATTCATGCGCGGATCCAGGAAGTTTTGTCAGAGGGGTCCAACTTTGACAACGTATTTTTTTACTTGATGAGGGGAGGGAGGATCCAAATACCACTAAACACTGGCCATCATCGGCACGCCAGCGAAACGCAATTTAAATGGCGTTTCGCTGGCGTGCCACTGATGACCCAACATTGAATGCTGGCTTAGTAGCTTTGTGATTTTTTCAGGGGATCCGGACTAGTACTGCTAAGAAACCTTCTTACATTTTTGTGATTTTTCAGGGGGGTGTTCGGACCACCTGTCCCTCTCTCTGGATCCGCTCATATTCTTGTAGCATATGCTAGCACAGCAGGGTCGTTGATGGAGGTCAATACATTGTATATAATAAAATTATAGCAACTTCGTTTCTCAAGCATCTAAAATACAATAATATTGTTTCTTACTTTAGCAGAACAAAAGGGAGATATTGAATCAGAATCTGTTGAAACAACAGACAGCGACTCTGAAGGTAGTTACTGCACGTGTGCACAACACATCAGTATGTGATGGTGGGGGAAAGCACATGCGTGTTTAGAAAGCAACATGCAAAGTCACGTTTATATATTTTCATATGTATGTCATGTACAGGTATATCATACACCACTCATTGCGCATATTACTGGTGACCGTTTCATTACCAAATATTTCTCCAAATAACTGGGCACACACCACATTAGTTTCATGCACATGCAAAGTAAAAAGTGAATTTTCAGTAAAATACAAGTTATGCATTCGGTGTATGTGTGTTCCTATCATTGGCTCTTTTTAAAAACATATGGACACACTTCTTAGCAAAACGATAATAATAACATAATGGAAACAATTTAAAGCTGCATATTCTGTAACTTTTGATCTTTTAATTTTAGAACAAATGTTTCTATTTTTCAAGAACCTAGTAAAATAAGTAAAATTCAGGTAAACATTTTACCAATTTCGTAAATCTTAACAAATGATCAGTATCAAAACAACAGCATTTATGTTAAAATTACCTGTCTATAATTATTGGAGGGACGCAAATAATTACCAAAAAGAGAAAAACACACCTGTTTTATAGGATAATTCACTTTTCCGTGCAGTTTTCAGCTATAGTGAACAGATTTATTGTGAAAGCATAACTTAATTCTACTTTTACAAATGATTTAAAAAGAAAATAAAAAAAATCGAAAAATATCAAAAAATATCAAAAGTTACAGAGTATGCAGCTTTAAAGAAACAACTACAAATGTGTTATTGTTTTGAGTGTGTGTGTGTGTGTGTGTTTTTTGTTTTGTTTTTTTAAAGGCTTCTGTCAATTGTTGCAATATCAAAAATCGTGATATCTTAAGATACCTTTCAAATATTTGTATTTGTTCATTTACATATGTATGTACAAAAGGTCATATTGCCCAACAAATCGCTGTTGATACCACATATTTTCTAATAAGCGCCATCGAAGACATTAACAGCGCGTAATTGCACTGCATATATGTTGACCATTCTATAGACCAAATATATTTCAAAGAGAAGGAAACAAACTTTGTTATAGGATCTGTCTTAACCAAAATGAAATTTTAAGCCAGGCACCCTGCTATGGCTAAATTAAAATAAAATCATTGTGGAATGTTTACATCATGGTCCAATCTCTTTACTAACTCCAAAATCAATCGACTTATCATTGACTTACTATTCGTTATCATTGCTTGTGCTTTTCATGTAAATATTCCTAAACCACCCACTGGTGTTTTCTACTATATTTATATACAAGGACTTTTAAGACATTTAAACTCTGTGGGAGCAGATCGATGTTATTTGAGTTCAACGTTAAACAAAGTTCTGTGTTTACTTCATCGTTGTATCTTTTGTGAGATGCCCGTTTTATTCATACTCGTGGAAGGACGTGCCTTTTAGTCTAATATGTATGTATATACTTTTTGAAATAAAATGAATTGAGTTTACCGTGCCACTGTGAATTTTGTTGTGCAGTTGTTCTAGAACTGCAATTGTTTTCTTACTAAATGACAATTTCTCTTTTCATCTGTCGTGAGGAGAGTCTGCGTTTGTCTATTGAATATAGTATGCATTCTCCTTAATCTTTGGAGACAAAAACACGGTAACGTCGACTGCTGTCAGGCGTAGTTGCAAAGGTTGACGGATATATAGAGACTACTAGGTGGGTGTCTTTTGATATGAAGCTTACCAGGCAAGGCTTTGAGAATGATTGTTGAATCGCGAGGCTTGTCGAGCGATTCGACATACGTTCTCGAAACCGAGCCTGGTAAACTTGATATCAAATGATGCGAACCTGGTATTCTAATTATCAGTTCACCTATAGGTTCACTCTTCAAACTAGCGATTATGACGTGAGTATAGATTTTCGTGTCGATTCAACGTCATTGGCGACATTACTCAAAAAGTGCAAGGTCATCATGACATGATAAAGACACATGTCGTGATATAGCCAATTTGGACTGAGGTTCACACTGCTCTCTGTGAAATACGTTGATGACGAAAGAAAAAAAAAACTTGTCAGAACATCCTGACGGAATTTTCTGGATCCGCACATAAAAATATCAAAATTGATCGCCTGATGCAGTGGTAATTCGCACGTGGTGATGGTTAAGATTGTTTTATTTGTGTGATGTTAATTGCCATACATTATTATTGCTACATAGATGCATGGCAGTTAGTGTGCGTTATTATGGACGGATTCCAACATTGTTATTGTTACCGTATTTACCATAAATACGGTCTCATTAATATCCTATCATTTTTCTTCTACAGTCAAGGACCAAAAGTAATTACACAAAATCAATTCTCAAAGGTATCTTAGCTAATTGTGTCGCCATCTATAAAATTGTATAAATAAATAAATACCTAAATGAATGCATTTTCGTATTGACCAGAATCTCGTTATTGTCTGATATCGAGATTAACCCTTAAAATGCATCTGAAAATGTCGTCTGCTGAAGTCGTCTGCTGCAAATAAATGCCTAACATTACTGATGAATTAAGTATAGAAGCAAACAGCGTGGACCCAGATCATACTGCTCCTATAGGAGCAGTCTGATCTGGGTCCACACTGTTTGCCATAGAGGCTTCTAAAACATTTTAGCAGACGAGAAAAGCAGACGACTTTTGTTGCGATTGGTGCATTAAGGATTAAATAGCAATAACTTTATATTTGCCGTAAAGCTAAATAATAGATGCATGCACTGTACAATTATAAGAAGTTTTGACTTTTCACTTTTTCATATGCAACAGTTTTAACTTTTACAGAATTTTGAAAAAGATTTTTTTTCATTGACGTCAATGGTTACCATTGTCCAAAAAGTGTCAAAATCTTGCAAATTGTTTAAATGACTGCAGCTTCAAAACGCATGGATGAAATTTAATGAAACTATAAAGAATATTACCTCATACTTTTAACGTCCTAAATTTCACTTAAAGCATAGTAATATGTTGCCTTACGTTTGGTCCCTAACTGTACAATTCCATACCATGGGTGCTGCATTGTAAATTGTAGTGGCGTAATGGCAAATAGAGCAAATATTGATCAGCCTGCTCCCTTAGGAACAGGTATATATGGATTTACGCTTACATGTACTAGGACCCCATTGGTGGTGTTCTATTGTTTTCGGCTTGTCCTTCCGTCTCTACCTTCTAACTAAGTAATGTATCGCCCTAATTCTTTCCAATTTCATATAATGGACCCTCGCTCAAGTTCTAATATGGGTTTTGTCTGATGATTAATGACAATATGACCGCCACCTCATGGTTTGCACTTGTAGACCTCTAACTAAAGTAAGTCATTTATCACCTGATTACTTCAAAATTTCATATATGGATTACTTTTCATCAAATTCTCGCCTGGCATATTTGAATCTGGGCTTTCGCCAGTGAACCGTTATAACCAAGATGGTCGCCAAAATGGCTCTTGCCTGTCAGGTTATTCTTGTGGACTGTCTAAGTCATATATTACCCTATTTCATTCGAATTTCACATATATGCATTACTTTTATCAATCATTCGTCCCAATTCGAATATGGGCTGTGTTCAATGGACGATAACCAAGATGGCCGACGCCTGTCCGTTCCAACTTGTGGACACTCTATGTCACCTGATTGCTTTCAAATTCCATACATGCATTATTTTATTCAATCTTTCGGACAAATTCAAATATGGGTTCGCATGTATCCAATTTCGGAGGCCCATTAGCTCTAGTTGGTCAGGTCTATCTGTCGTAATATTAAGAGTGATTTCGGAGGCATCGTACGAACTCCCAAGAAAGGCATCCATATTGTTAGTTTATTGTTTCTCATTCGTAACGAGAATGTGTCGAAACCCCATAGGAAGGTCTGTTCAACGTCAGATTTCATAAAGGAATAAGAAATAATGTAGCTACTTTTTTGGGGGGTTAGGGTCCTTACTTTTAACCAACTTATGCGATCGTCCAATAAAAGGGACATCAAGAACGTGAAATGTCAAAGCTGCTATGATCGTTCATCTCAACTGTAGAACATTTAATGAGTTTTTTAGAATAGATAAGGAAGGTTACCAGGATACCATGCGTTTGTTAGTTAGATTTGTTAGCCTGTAAAACACATTGATGAGGTTAACGTTTCTTTTGACATTGTTCCTTAAACAACTCTTGCATTCCAACAATAAAACAAGGTTATGTGGAGTCACTGTGGTGGCAAACAGGATGTTTCAGAAAGATTTATATATAACAACATGCATATTTATGCCGTCTCATGACAAAACAAAGAGTGGCATGTGCGCAAAACGAAGACTGATAAGTCTAGGCACCATGGGTATACGGCTGCGTATAGAGCATAAATACTAGACTCTGATCCGAGTCTTTTCTGTGCGCAAATACCATTTTGTTGCTCATTTTATGACATATACTCAGAAAATTAATTGAAGGATATTAAAATTCTTCTGACTATATAACATTTGAGAAAATGAATTCAAAACAAAGTATTTTCGTATCTGATATAACTACCAATATGCAATTCAGCAAAATAAAGTTTACGGGTCATTGGTTACGATACTGTACAACACCAAATGTACCAACCCTCTTTACCCTAAATTCACAAGCAAAACATTTAGCGTTTATATTTTTGCTGCAACTTTTACCTGGTCATTGCTTATGTTCTAATTCCGACCATAGACAAATGTTCACACCAATTTGTCAGTAACTCCACTTGATAACGCGACAACTTCTACAACAAATTGGAAGTAAAACGCTGACAACAACTACCACCATTAGGTGTCATACTTTGTCTGAGAGCCAGCAATGATTTTGGAGCCAGTCATTATGGAATACAAACGATAAAAATGAGTTTCAACGATTTTTGAATGTTTGTGACTTTTCAGTGTAGAGAGTTGCACCATTTGGACATGTACTGTACTTTTATCATTGAAGCGTGGCTTAAATCAAACATTCATTTTGATTGCAGATATCGCATGCATAATTAGTTTAGTTTTTATTGTATTTAATGTTAGAGATGGAACTGAATCTAAAGATCCTTCAATTGTTTTTCTGAGTATATATATATATATATATATCTATCTATCTACCTAGCTGTCTTTGAAAGAAGTTACGTGGAAATGGGACTTTATTTATGCGTAGTATAAACTCAGCGAATGGTCTTCAGTATTTCAATGATTTTTACCGTTTGAGGTATACCTTATAAGACGACTTGCAGAGGAAATAGACTCTAGCTCTGGATTATGTAGTTTGGTACCTTGAAAATAATGAACTTCGCATATAACCTTGATATGTAATATGTTCTTAAAATGGTATCCCTTGGAAGCAAAGACTGCACCAAAGAACTGAAACTAGAGTGTGCATATTTTCTGGGCCAGACTAGCTAGTTTCTGCCATTTAGGCTTCATCAGTGACCCTCTAATAGTTTCTAAGTTCCACAATGAAACCCATGATCCCAAAGGACAAGAAAATAAAATCTACACTATAGTGAAGGGCAGGGAGACGCTCTACCGCCGCCACACAGTCCCAGTCACCAGCTGTAGTGAAGTCAAATATGTTCTTAAAAGGGTATCCCTTGGAAGCAAAGACTGCACCAAAGAACTGAAACTAGAGTGTGCATATTTTCTGGGCCAGACTAGCTAGTTTCTGCCATTTAGGCTTCATCAGTGACCCTCTAATAGTTTCAAAGTTCCACAATGAAACCCATGATGTATACCTCAAAACCGCAACTTTCCTTTTAGTAAAAAATCAATCTTTCTGCAACTATGGTAGCATTTATTTGTTTAATAACACATGGATGTGCAAGTGAATTTTGCAATTTGTCAAAATTGACGCTTTATGAACGTGATCACTTTGTTGTTTGACTGTGTGTAGTTAATAAGCCTTGAACCCCGCAACTCTGGTACTCTTCTGACGGTTTTCATGGAATCTCTTATATACTGCATATGGTTTCTTCTTGATATTAGGATGTGCATGTGACTTTTGTATGGATGTAAGATTAGTATAGGTCTTTTTTCGTTTTGTACTCTCGGCCAGTTTCTGCCAACCAACTTGATACCTTGTCATCACAACTCCTTCTGCACTTTTGCATACACTATGATACTGTATATATGATCAACTCAGCAATAGAAAATGCACGTTTGTTCAAATCTTTTATCGTGACCTCATGATCTACGTTATACTTCAAACTTTTCAACTTATAAACAATGTTATCCCAGCAGGTACGCAACGTTGACTCAACATTGATTCAACGTTGATTCAACGTCATGACGCTGAATCAACGTTGAATCAATGTTGAGTCGAAGTTCTGTGCCTGCTGGGATTGTTGTTGCTGTTTTGCTGTAACTTGAATTTTATATTTCGTCTAAACGAAACCGCTCAAATCTGTGTATTTTACAGCCATTCAAAATAATATTTGGACTACAAGCAGATTCACCAGAAACCGATAAAAATATGTGGTCTCCCTCTGGTGCTTATGTTCTCGATGAAAAAAAAACACATTTTATTTATTTATTCATTTATTTTTTATTTGACTGCTTTTTTATGAGTATAAATGCTTTTGATTGTCATGTGATTGCAATCCATTGCCATGTGATTGCAATTCATTGACATGCTACTGTGGGGGATGGGCAGTAACTCAAATTGTCAAAACATGTGGTCCAATGACATTGTATACATTTATATGTATTATTCCAATAAACTACGTTTATTTCATGCTTTTCTTGCTGTTTGTTTTTTCAGCATCAGTACAGTCGTTCTTACAAGAACATCCTTTTTCTGCTGAAGAAATTAATATACTACATCTATTTCCGTTTTCAAACCATATCAATAGCATTATCACGTATATTAAAATGAGTTATCAGTCTCTTAGGGATACAGTGTAGATCTAGATCTACACTGTCTCCCTAAGAGGCTAATAACTCACTGTAGAAGCCATCTGATCTTGATCTACTCTGTGTACAATAGAAGATATCTCCAGGTTCAGCAGGCTAATGGAATGAGCCTGATTATTTCCACAGGTAACATAACATACTGTACATGTATATATGTTATACCTGTCGAAGCAAATTAGATTCCCGCTGATTGCAGCTGGCTTAATTGCTATAATTCTCAGGGGAAAAAATATAAAGTACAATTACAAAATCTCAATCATAAAAACACAATTTTCACTGTTTTTCAGAAAAATTATTTTCGGACTCTGCCTTCTACGATGAGCCGTCCCACAGGTATCCCACCATCGACGAACAGATGTCAATGTGTAAGAAGATCGCACAATCTCTGACGTCGGCGGCAAACAGAAGAGCGAAAGGCGCGCGCATGTTTCTGAAGCGAAAGCGCAAATCTAATAAGTGGGTACACGACGAACTGTCACGATTTAGCTGTAGCGAGTATTCATCAGAACCGGGTGACGTAGCCGATCTCACCGACCTGGATAGCGAACTATTTATCGGAGAGGGAGGCAGCCGGCCTCTGTTTAGTTTTAGGATACCTAATATTGCGGGACAACGTAACGAGCCGACAAAAATGAGTTTGTCAAAGGAGGAATTTGAGCGTCTGCGATTGGGTTCAACGAAATGTGATCACCACAACGTGTCACCTGATATGTGCTTTAGTATCGCTGCAGACTTACACTCAAATACACGGAATAGAGGTGCTAAATTGTTTCACAGGCGGCAGCAGAGAGTGGAAAAGTTCGTCATTGACGAATCAAACGCGGCTAAACCTTTGTCACCGCCAACGAAATTAGAACAGATTTTGCAAAATCCAATGGCGGTTCCGCAAAAGACGCCATGGAACGCCGCGGCTCAAGGGAACGTTCAAGGAGCGTTTACCAACCAGTTCGCTGGCCCCGTACCGACTGTGCCGAAACATATTCTTGAACCACAATGTGATGTGAAACTATTAGAGGGAGGAAACTATAACAGGAAGATTAAGGGCTGGGCTCCATCTAGTCAACCACATTCTCAACAAAGTGGTAAGTAGTAGAGTTCACAGTGTGCCTTTTAATTCCAATTTTAATCATTAAAGCGCCAATAACAACTGCAGCAGACGACAAATGTAAATACATATTAATTGATTTTCGAGGAAAACCATGAATCGTCTTTTCATGATGTCTTGTCCCATATAGAATTTAGAATTTCTCTTCAACTCTTATCAAGTGGTTTGGGTGGTACTATTTATTTTATTCATTTTTACAGAACATTAATTCACAGGTTTAGATAAACAAAAATTTTCAGCGTAATATTGTAAATATTTTCTGACCCATCAATTTTAACATATATTGTAGGTGCTTAAAAGAACCGTCTCAATGAGACGGTTCTTTTGAGTACCCATAACATATATTTGGTTAAGAAATAGGAAAAACTAATTTTCGTTACGCACTCTTAACTTAAGTCCTGATTATGTAAACAAACAGTGCAGAACCTGATCAGACACAACATTACGCGGCGTATGATCTGGGACTGCACTATTGCCTATGTCCCACACTAAGGAATCGAGGCTTTAATGGGTTAAAGTAAAAAAATAGAATTGAAAATGATGTCCGCTGCAAATGTTTGGAGGCGCTTTAAGGGTTAACGGTTCCAGCTATACATGGTTTCATTTTTGCAAGCCATAATAAATCCTATTACGAGCAAGCATCAATAAAAAATAGTTAAGTTTCTCTTTTCTTTTTTTTACAAAAAAAAAAATGATTCGGCATATTATAGCCTATTTGATTTACATAGTCTATTCTGACAGAAGAAATAAAAACTAACTTTGACTTCATCTTTTGGAATGGCATTGAAATAACGTACACGTTTTTTTCCGAATTTTGATTATTAATAACATTTTTGTGATTGTTTTATAGCTGCTTTTCATCTGTGTATGTGACTGAGTGTGCGTGTGTGTTTTAAGAAATGCAACAAAAACAGTATACTACATAGTATTTTCCACTTGATTGCCATCAACATAATTAAAAGAGTAACGCGTCCATTATTTAGCATACAGTAAAAAAATTATCGCTGCTGATCTGATTGTGATCTGCATATTTGTTTACTGGAGGAAAACAGTGGATAGTGCCAATTTTGTCCCCTCTTTTGAGGTGTGTCGGGGGAGGGGGTATTAATATTTGGGCTTCATTCACAGCTCAATTTGACACTTTCAAGGTACCCTTTCCTCTGTAAAACCTGTGTTTAACGGACACTTAAAAATAGACAAAATAAAGATCTTAATGGCAAAGGGTAGCTTAATGAAGGCCCAAAAGTATTGCAGAATGCTCCCGCTTGGGACATTCTGCAATACTTTTGACCTGTATTGAGCGAAAATTGGTCTTGAAAACCAATTTTCTGTCTTATTGAGAGTGACCCTTACATACAGGTTTTACTGTCCTTTTACGCGCTCATTAGCACACAAGCTCTAGTTAGTACACATCTAGAACATTCCCAGTGCTTGGTGAACCTTGCTGACGGTTCAGAATGACCAACTCTGACTGAAGTAATACTCGGCTAAGGGTCTCGCCTGCATTTGACTTGGCGATTTCCAGTGAAAAATCACCGTCTTTCAATATATGCAGTGGCAAGGTGATTGTGCTTGCGCGTGTGCACTTGATGGTGGTTTAGCAATTTGGAAATGTAAAAATCAAATGCATAAGTGGCCGGTCATGCGCGGATCCAGAAAGTTTTGTCCAATCTTGACATTTTTTTTTGTTACAGGGGAGAGGATCAAATACCACTATAAGCGGGTCATCAGCGGCCCGCCAGCGAAACGCCTTTTAAATGGCGTTTCGTTTGCGTGCCGATGTTGTCCCGCCTGGTAGCTTTTTGATTTTTAGGGGATCCAGATCAATATTGCCAAGAAACCCTATATTTTTGTGATTTTTCAGGGGGGGGGGGCGGGTCTGGACTCCCTATCCACCCCCCCCCCCGCTGAATCTGCGCATGGCTGGGCAGGCTAGTTTGAGCCCTACTTGGTCGTAAACCCAAATGTCTGTTTTCTCGCGGTATGCGCCATATGAAAGCGATCAGAAGCAGTAAATTAGACATTATATCTAAGAACGTTATGCTAAAGCATATGTTTCCAAGTTTTTATTCTTAGATTATGCACTATTGATCTATCATTTCGTAATATCCACGTATACTTAATAGGCGCGTATGATTGGATGCTTATAAATATAATAGATCTACATGATTATCAGTGTTTTCGTGAATTTGTGGTATACTAAAAGGGTATTAACGCAGGTTATAACATTCAATCACGGGCCTTCGTTTCGGTCCTTTGACATGTGTTTGTTGCGTTCTTTGGCCAATGACTACACCAAATGCAAAGCGACCGAGACCAGCAACTCATAAACATGCCACTCTTTGTTTCTTCCCCATGTCAATTCATCCTTCCATCAAGTCGCGTGTGATTGGCTTCTCATTTTGACAACCCTTTCTGCAAATAGTTTCGATGCGGTTTTATAGTCATAGGTATTTTTCCAGCTCTGATTAAATAAAACATTTCAAAATTAATCGCTAATCATTTAGAAGAATGCATACGGAATTGCGTACCCGCCTTGATTAGCACCGAATGTGTTTGACCGCCCATGTAGAATAAGTCGTTCTGTGTGCAATGTGGTTTATAGAGCACGAATAATGTTATCAATATGTGTGCTTATTAGAGCGTGTGTGCCAATAACAGCGAATACGGTATATTGCTTATTACAAACCCATGGACAAATCATGTTATGTTGGTACTAATTGCGTATCTGGCAAATGTACAAAGCTATCTAGTGGGACTATATTCCAAAAGTATAGCATGACCCTTCATGTGCGTCATATTACAAAATGTATGAGTGTGCTCGCTGGCGAGAGAGTGCATTTGTGCAGGCTCATTTGTGCTTTAGCAGCTCGTATATGCGACAAGTACCAACATTTAATGAGCTGCCTCATGTATAACAGAAGGAATCCTTACAAAATGGTCTTGCAATCATATTTGAGATCACATCAATATCTACAAAGGGAAATAATCCCTCTCCAGCAGTGGTCAAAATTTGTAGAGCAAATAACAAATGTATGTAATGAAAGAGTGGGTGTTTAACAGCTTCATCAGAATCAAGTGCTCCATTCAAGCCAGCATAAGTCTCGGGCCATCATCGGCCTGCCAGCGAAACGCCATTTCGCAGGTGGGCTGATTGTGGCATACTTCTATATGCTTACTGGAAGCCTCCTTATTAATTGCTTACCTGTTAATTAATATAATATGATTAAGATAATCGTCAGACTTGACTGGTCTAAGTAGGCAGGTATTCGATTATGCAGAAACTTGAAGCATAACCACTTATCACGTGAAACGTAACAACTCATCTATGCTCCGGTTAACCTCGGTGTTCCTGCTGGGAATAATGATACCAGTATTGTCTTTGCATACTTGTGCCAAAATACGCAAGATTCCAGCTCTGATTTCTGTATTGTGTAAATGCCGTTCCCTGTCAGAGAGCCAACAAGCTTTTGCATGTGCTTTCCACATGAATGTGTGCTCCTTGTTACACACCTGTGTCATACATTGACGATAATTCGCTTACAATGTGGGCTGCAATGGCCTTTGCCTCTAATGGTCTAATATCGGGCAAACTTGTTTAATTTCATCTCATTAAATCCTTATAAGCCATTCATATCAACCCTTTTATGCCAAGAGTCCTTTTTATGGGACATCGCCAAAGACAGCTGTACCAGGTCAGACGCCATAGCTTGTGGCATCTGATCAGGTTCTGCACTTTTTGCTTACAAAACGTTCTATTGAAATTTAGGGGGAAATGAAAAATACCACCCAACCCCCTAAATTTGGAAATCGGCCCGTCCTACTGTTCAGGTAGACAAGTCCATTCGGCTTAAATAGGCTAAGTAAACAATACCTACCAGCAGTCTAAAATGGAACATTATCAAACAGTTCAAATAATGATAAGTCACATTCAGCCCTTTGTAATAAATCGTGGAATATCCCAAAATAATGGGTACTTATCGAATTTGCCGAATATGTGTTAAATTGTTCGCTACATATCAGGGTTTTAGTGTGCTTTTATCATCTCTTTTAGATAGTCATAGTAAATATGCTGGCATATATTTTGTTATACAAACCTACTCCACAAAACAGCTTTACACAATTTGGTGCTTTGCAAATGCATTCAAGATCTGTGGTAAATATGAAAATCTTTCTGCAATACGTCAGTGAGATTTATCCTGAACTCAACAAAAGACAAAGAGAAATATCGGGCCTGTAAGGGTTAGTCTTTGGAACAAAGTTATCCACAACCTTGATCTAGTTTGAAAATCTGAATATTCCAATTGCATTAACCACTTTGATTGATATTAAACAGCACTGAATGTGAAATGTTGAACTCTGACTGTTTCTAGACGTGTGTCTTATGTATTCTTTCTTACAACAGTATATCGTCGACATTAATATATATGGAGTCAGTAAGTAATGCCTACTTGTCACCATTAAGATAAATCCCACCTTTTCTCCGTTAGTAGATATCACCCTTTCCCCCTAGTCAGATGCAAACGGTTTTAAGCACCATTTCCCTAGTCTGAAGTCATTTTATCTATTCAGTTGTTTATGATTCCATTTTAGTTTCAAAATTATTAAATTATTATTATTATTATTATTATTATTATTATTATTATTATTATTATTATACATCAGATGCGTTATGACGCCATATATATAGTGCATGGTGTGTCATCGCTGGACATGTAACAGCCAAACAGATCTGTCACAGCCATTTTAAGAAATTTGGTTGAACATAATGTTATCTTAGACTATTGATAAAGTACATAAATTGTATTTTAGCGTAGATAGGAAACTTGCATTTTGTCCATGGTTTGAATATTTCAACATTTAGATTCCTGGTTGACCAAATTGGACTAATCATAACGTTGGCACAAACTATTAATTTGTTCTCCACTTATAATAAACAAATCTATTTGCCATTCTGTGAGGTGCGATTCATTCACAGTGTATATCTTAAACTCTTTATCTCCTAGAGTCGTCTGCTGATATCCTAAATGCAAACAGTTTAGACCTGCATCAGGCCAAACGAAACGTTGGACCCGATCTGAATCCAAACTGGTTGACATTTTGATGGTATTCCTGAAAGAAATTTTCGAAAAAGTTGATTTTAGATGACAAAAAGTTTGAAACAATATCCCAGGGGGGCAAAGAGTTCAAACAAATAGGCAATAATAGTATCCACATCGTTCACAATTTCAAAATTTCAAATATGCAACATTTATGTAATATATATATGTTTTTAAATTCTGAAAGAATTTATTTATAGACTATGGATTCATCCCCATAAATTAGAAAAATCTATGGATGCAAAAGATAGGAAAGCGTCCATAAAGAGGATAAGGTAACAAGTCTTCGGTCTATCTTATGTCAGATATAAGTCTATATTTATCAAGGTGTTTACATGCTCTGTATAAAAATAAGGGCCAATAAATATGTCTAGTTATACTCCATGGGCATACAACTATAAATATATCATTCACAATTACATAACACTACATATTTGAAGTTTGGGGTACAGAACATAGCGTTTATATCTTACTTAAATGGGTATGGCTTTTAAAGATGGAAACCTTAAAGTAAATAAGTATGACCAGAAAATGACACAACCACACACTACAGACCTACGATATGACATTCAGAACATAACAAAAGTAAAGCAATCAGCTCTCTCTTCCCCAACTAGAAAGGACACACATTTCTGCAAAACAAAACAAAGACCCTAACACTAAACCCCCACAAACAATGGAAGCAACAACAAACAATGATTAAACAATAGCATGTCATTAAAGATGTATATTTGGACTGAGTCTGTTTATTTATCCTGAAAAGACAAACATATACATCTATAAAGAAAAATAGCTCACTGGACAAAAGTAAATGGGCCCCATGTGCACCAACACGTTCATAACTTGCGTATAGGAATTGCATAGGTAACCTATCTTGAGAGCTTTATCCTTCAAGGTGCAGGGAAATTCTGATATCATTGCTATGTCAGGTATTTAATCTGTCAGACTTATTGTTAAATAAGGTTATAAAATCATACATTACGGCCTCAACATTTTACCCTTTTGATATCTTGGACCATAATTATTGTGCAATTTTTCGTTTTTCAGGCATTTTTGTTGCTGTTTTTTGTGTTGTTGCTTTTTAGTTATTTGAAATGTCAGATTCCCAACACTTTAAGCATGTATAAAAATGTGTGTGCGTGTGCTGTATACAAAATATAATAAAGTGTGTATTTTGCCCTTTCCCTGTATTTATGACGATGTCTTTTAAATGAGCCACGTCGTTGAGTGTATGTAAACAGCAATGGCGCAGATTAACCTTCTATCTGTACATTCTCATAATCATCATTGTTATTTGCTGTCGGGAAAGTATTAAAGTTTTAAATTTAACGTTGAACTTTTCAATATTCTAGCTAACAGGTAGGCGTGAGCCTTACCAAATGTCAAATTCACAAACGACAGGGTTTCTCTCGACGAGGCTCAATCAATTATCTCCCTGTGTGACTGTATATATTTAGTGTGAATCCTTTTGATGTGTATGGAGTAATATTTTATTCCATAATGACATAGTTTAAGTTTGATGTTAAAGCGTCCAGTGTAATGTATATATGTTATATAGATACAAACCATTCAAGCGTTTTGGTTGAAGTTAGTTGCTAACATTAGCCTCTGTCCCATAATTATAGACCATTTCGACTGGAGGGGAGTGGGCATATGCGTTCTCGTTGGTGGCATCGTACCACCAAACTTAAGCCGTTGTTTGCACAATGTCACACAAACAGATCATATGTAGATTTAACCACTTTGTATGGATCCAATATGATAAAATATTTGATTTTGGTTCGGATACCTATGAAATTTAAACTTCAGATATACTTAATTGTTCTTGTGATATTTCTGGCCTATTTTAACTTAATTTCCATGGGTAAAACATGGAGATAGGATGAATTGATGGTTATGTTTATCACGGTCACATTTGATGAACTCTTTTTAACATTTGTGAAACAGTGGCTCATGTGGGTAATTACCAAATGCAAAAAAGAAAACGTTTTACCGCTGAACCTTTGTACCTAAGATATGTCACAAGCTCTGAAATGTTGGGCCTTTTGTTTTCTGTTAACATCACTTGATTTCTAGTTATTGTATTTTATTCAGTTTATTACTGAGGGCCACATGTTTGACCAAATGTGCACCCTCTAGAAATATTGTATACAAATAACGCAGTTTTTTTAAACTGATGTGCTGAAGTTTAATTATTTGACTTGCAATGTCGAAGAAACTTTAATCTCGAGTTTGTATTGATGATGGCATATTTAAAGGCTCCAAATTCAGTACTTGTCAGGAATGGTGAAACAGCCAAAATTTTAAATGTTGATCTTAGGATTTGGTCGCACTAGAAATTACCCCTCTGTTTCATAAAATGGATTAACCATGAATAGTTCTACTTTTAATAGCGAAATAAAAAATATGCGTGGTTCAGGCTACACCATGAAAATATTAGGGTAGGTAGGTAGGAAACTATGTTTTTGAAAAGTTTTTTTCTTGGAATATTCAGACCTGCTTGGAAATGTATTAAATAAGACAAACGGATATAAAATGGTCTTTTTTAAGATATAACCTTGTTTTAATCCTTTTACTTCTAATACCAAAGACTGAATGTATAGAAATTTAGATTTCAGTTTAGATGGTCACTTTGATATATATTTTTTCTCCAAATTCTGAAGTTGGAAGAGAACTTAGGAAGTGAATAGCAGAACAAAATTATTTTGTTCTGATGTTCTCTTTCAAATTCAGAATTTGGAGGAAAAAGTTTAGGATAGGGGGCACAAAGTTAGGGTAGGTCGGGCAACCTGAACCACACATATTTTTTCTAGCCTGATGTATAGCATTGCATTGTTTTGATTGTAAGAGTGCTATCTGTATACTAATTATATTATCAGATGCGTTCCATACCGAACAGACTAATTATACAGATGTATTGGAAGAGGGTAAGTTTGTCACGGTCTAGAGAAAAGGATCTTCATTTTTAAGGTTTGCATTTGCTTAATCATTTGTTAATATTGTTACAGCTTCAGGGTTTTCCCTTAATACGAAATTTAAGCTTTTCTTTATGGGTGGGTTTTTGCTCATAAATATGGCAAGTCTATCATATACTTTCTGGGGTCACAGGTCAGATTTTTCTAGTTTTAGCGCATTTTCAATGTATCTTAGCAAACAAGATGGCCAATCACGTGGTCTGCCTGGTGGCGTTTACGGACATTACGAACCAGTAATCGGACATCACAGGTAAGGAAAATCGTCCATAACTTTCGTTATACTAGGTCAAATGTCATGCGGTAAAGTGCAAAAAATACCCTCATATTTTCCCCGTGAACCCAATCATGCTGACCACGTGCTTGGCTACCTTGATATAGTGCAGACCCTATTGAAATGTCGCATTCTGGTTGATCCACTCTGTGCTTATATTGCCAATAGTTGCTGAAAAAAGGTGTTTTAGCGTAAAAAGTGTGTTCTTTATCAACCAGCTTGGACAATTGCTTCGGATGCTCAAAAGAAGAGTATCATTGAAGCTGTTATTTTCACCATCCATAGCTTAAGGTTTGGCTGAGAAATGATAAAAAAAACTGCCTCTTTTTTGAAACCAGATAATCTGGCTGTATCTGTTAATAAGTTCCTCGTCAAAAAATTGTTATTAGAGACTATGTGGCCCTTAACCCTTAAAGCGCCACCTATAATTTGTAGCAGACGACAATTTCAAATTTCGCTACTTTTTCAAAAATAACAAATAAGGCATGATATTTCATGAGAATCGTCTGCTGCTGTCAGGCGATTCTCATGAAATATCATGCCTTATTTCCTCGAAATTTAGGAAAAATATCACATTATGTGTCGTCTGCTTCAGTTGTGATTGGCGCTTTGAGGGTTGATATTGAGTATTGTAAGCGACTTTTTTTCCATCAACTTTGAAATATCATGGGTCCCTGGAAATAGCTTATTTAATTGGGACTCTAGTCTACAACCCTCTACAATAGGGAAAACCATGAACTTTATATTGTGGGTAGCTTAACAGTCTGCTTAAGATGTCATGCTTCTTAACCCATTGTCAGCGTTTCGCTTGAAGGCCTGAACTCTAACGCCAAATAGCTGGTTCTAATAAATAGAATCAATAAAATGCATGAGGACAGCACCGCAAGATTTTGTTTGGTTTGATTCTAAACTTCCTAGTCAACAATTTTTCAGTTATGTAAGGACGTGTCTTCCTTGGTTGAACCAGTACTAAGCAAGGATAAATGTGTCTTGCTCAAGGACACAGCACAGTGACGCCGGTGAGACTCGAACCTGCGATCACTCTGTCTCGAGTCAAGCACTTTACCACTGAGCAACTGTGCTCCAAGCACCACAGGAGGCAAAAAATCTCAATACCCTAATGCAATATTAGGCTTCATTTAGATAATGAAAAAGAACCTGTATTTGATGAAAATGTATTCTTTCTGCTTAGCCTCTAGAGGAAATTGTTTTAATCTTATTAATTTCTGTTTATTTCTGCTAAGCATCAAGGTTGTTAATTGTAAAATGTTATTTAATGCATTTATAACTTTTATTTCAAATATATTATATTAAATACAAACGTGCTTGGATTTTAGAATTTTCATGAACCTTTTGAAAATGTGGAAAACAGGATTTGGATGAAAGAATTGCACAATATGAAACCAGTACCAGTATAAATTATTTTAATTTTCCCTCATTTTATTTGCTTACTTCAGATAGCCAAAAGAAGGTAGTGAAATTGTTATTATGTAAGGCACGTTTTTTCATACAACAAATTAAAGAATGCAAAAAATGAACATTTTTATTACCACCTTTTATGAAAAAAATTTTTTCTTAAAATGCCAAGATATATCCTGAAGAAACTTCTTCCAAATGGTATTCATCTAACTGAAACTATTTTTGGACTCAGCTGATCCCTTCATGCTCTGAACTTTAGGGCATTTAAGTTCCCCTATGAAGTTATGTCCTTTTACATAATAATGTCCTATTGTGCAAGTATATATCCAGGTTCAGCAGGCCTATGGGAAATCTTAAAATATAATTATAAAAAGAGAATACTAGGTGAGTGTTTTTTTATATCCAGTTTACGCTAGGCGTATATGGTCTATAGCTGTTGTCTATGCAGAGATTAAGTATTTTGTTCCTTTATCATGCCAGCTTTGAATTTGTCAAAGTGAAATGTGCTTGCATATATGTTGCTATGTATAACCGTGTGCATGATAATATGTAGCCTGTCTTTTGTATAATTCTTATTGCTAGCATGCATTTATATATAGCATATATGTTGGGGTATGAACCATTTTCGGGTTTCTAGGTAAGTTTCTAGACATCTCTCATTTCAAATACTGTTGCCATTAACATTATAATATAAGTGACGACCTTGATTGTTTTTTGTTTGTTGTTATTTTTAAGCAAAAACATAAGATATGCACTATCAGATTTATACATTCAATTGGTGTTTACGTGAGGAACAGCTTTGCAGTGTTTGCAATTTGAATAAAATTGGTGACATCTATGTGGGTTGACATATTAACACCAAGATAGCGGATACCATTATATTTAACTGCAAACCAAATGTATCAACATTTAATATATTAATATGTATATTAATAACCCTAGCAGAAGATGTTATCAGATGTTATGCTACATGCCTGAAACCAAATAATCTTGACACGATCTTGGTACAGGTTCTGTACCATAAATCAAGAAAGAATGATTGTAGCGAAAAATACCCTGCTTTGTATTCTAGGTTCCGCGTCATTCCCAAGTGTATTATTTTTGTCCATGTCATTTGATATGAATTTTTCAAAACATTCACAATTCGTTGATGGGTTGTCGATCTGATACTTTCAAGCTGAAATACTTTATTTGAACATACCTAAATGCGTGCTTCTCTCTGCCAAATCAGTATAAGAGGGAACCATTATTAGACAAGTGAGGACTCTCTCAGGTGGTTGGAAGAACAAGGGAACAATGACTTTTATTTATGGGAAACAAGGGCACAAATCCCAAAATTTGAGGGGAGCCGAGGAATAAATGCAATGCTGTGGATCAGATAACACAAGATTTTTTTGATTGGGGGGGGGGGGGGGGGTGACAGAGAACAAACCAATATTTCAGAGTAAAAAGATAACATACACGCCCTGGGAGGCCTCACTAGTCTAAATGAATTGCACGAATCAGAGTGGTTAAGGCTGTACTTATAACTTCTCTTCTATTATTCGTACACAGGCCCAGGTCAGAGGTTGACAATATCTCTATACACTGAAATGAAGTTCTAAGTGGCCACTTTTCAATTTCATTTTTTCTGACTTAGCGCTAATGATATTTAAATCAATTTTTGCCCAAGTACGTGCATTTCAATGGACTAAAGTTTAATGTTGCTTTGGAAGAGTTTTCTATCACTTCACAATTGTTGGGCTCAAAAATGCAAAAATCAAACTTTTGAAGAAAACATGGGTTTTGAGTGCATTTTTTTCGAATTGAAGTACAGGTGATTTCAAACCCATCTAGTTAACTTGAAAATACACCAAACCCCTGAACTTTTGCTTATGAATGGTTTTTTTTATGTTTTTTTTAAAAAAGCTCATTTTCCATATTTTCCAATATTTTAAAAATAATCAACTGCACATACTAAAATCATTGTATGCGTTTTATTTTATTTAAATGTTACACTAAACACAATACAGCTTCATCAGCCCATGTCTAAACATTTATTCTTTCAAAACTGGTGTCTACCTCCGGTTATAACATGAAATTTTAAAGGTCATTTAAATGGCATATGCTGAAGATATTTTTTGTATAAAACATTGAATCCTATTTATAATACATAATTGCTGAAAATGTCAATGTCGTGTCACAGATAATAAAGGGTACAGAGCAATGCAAAGGTGATATGCAAATCGCATGGATAAAGCATAAACTCTTTGAATAAGCTGCTGATAGTGGCTGCCTTCATGTTAACGTAGAAGAGAAACAGAGAGATCAATTGTCACATCACTTATGATTCTTTTTCATCTTATATCACAGCTGTTATTAACAGCTTCAAACTAATTAAAATATAAATGGATAACATATGTGAGGAATAGTTTATATCACAGAAAAAAGTGTGACTTTATGAAACATAGGTACCTTTACTCTGACTTCGTCTGTGCAAGATACACCAGTCATTTTGAAATGGCATATTTTCAGATTCTTGAAAAAGCCTTGAATTTTTTATGGAATTAAATTTTTGTAAGAGCGATGTTTACTTTCTGAACAGGCGCAAAAATGTGTAAGTGGCCACTTATAACTTCGTTCCAGTGTAGTTATACTAATATAAATACTCAGCATGCTTAAAACGTCTTGGTGGTTAGTCTGATTTTGTTATTCACTCCTAAAACTCTTCACAGCAAAGCCTAGGGCTTACGTTTTCATATTTAATCAAGTTACATTTAGAAAAGCTGATACAGAATGCAACATGTGCTTTGTAGCATGGTTGGATTTATTTATCAAGTGATGGTGCTTATTTTCAATTAATACGCTCGCGTTATAAAAAGTGATGTGACAACAAGTTTAAAAGGGTATTTTCTAGATAAATATAACGTCATGGCTACGTACGTTATAACGTTATATGCCTATCTACAGGAATTATTGTCTTAAAACGACCATACGATAAATAGAATCATTTCATATGTTAATGAAACTTGCTCAAGCTTTTTCGTAACCCTTTGTATTTTGGTGGATTTTCTCATACATATTGATACAATAAATGTGGTACTGCCCATTGTGCACTTTATGGGGCCACAAGTAGATTTTTTTCTAAATTATGTTTTTTTTGTCCCTGAAGGTTATTAAAATCTTAGAAAACAGTGCAGACTCTAATGAAATGCAGCATTATGCTGCATTTCATTTCGGTCTTCACTGTTTGCCAATGTACCCTATTGTGGGTTTCCAGTATGCGAAGGTTTAAAGTTCATATCAAATGGGCATTCGAGTAAGATTCTCTGTATACAACGATAATTGCTTCATGATCTTCACGTATGATTTCTGTGCTATTGCCAATTAATAACTGCATACTGTTTCTTTCAGATCCAAGACACGCACGTGCATCTCGTACCGATGATTTTGTGCAATCAACCGTAGATTACCACTCCCAGGAGCAAATGAGCCAGTCACAATTCGGGGACTATAATAGGAAAGTGAAAGGATGGCCCGGAGCAAACAAGCAACAACTCCCAAGTCATTTAAATGAACAGAATAAATATAAAGGTCCCCAGAATTACTTTCCTGTACCAGGGCAAGACTTGTGATGGCGTCATTGAAAATATGTGTTCTCATTACTGGATGTACAAATTTTTTTTAGTCTGTGTGTGTTAAACAATCAGTGTAGCCATTTTGTGTCATTGGAAATTTGTGTCAGAATTCGAAATAGTGTACAATTATGGTGCGCATGTGGTCAGTCGCTATCCATATTTGATTTCGGTAAATCATAAATTATACAAACTAATATCCGATAACATATTGGCTAATAATTTCATAAAGTTACCCAAATCATATATGACATGCTTAATGTTCCTGTGGTCGATGGTCGTCGTATTTCAAGACATTCCGAGGACAGTTTAATTAGAGTGTATATTGGCGCGTTATCAAATAACTGAAAAATATGGATTCGTTACAGGCATACAATATCTATTCAAGTGATCAATGCCATGAGGACCGAGGTATACAATCCTTCCTAAGATTTAGAGTGAAAACATTGCAATGTCCAATTTAGCAAATTATTTGACCAGGTACAGCATAATATGAGATTTTAGTTGAAAGCTCTTCCTAAATGACATATTAGCCAAACTGGCTGACGTACAATGAAATATTGTAGGTGATCTGTAATGCATTTGACTGCTATAAAAGTCAAGGACCAGCATTGAGTAAAAAAATATGACAGCAGTTCTGTATCTGTTGTATTTTACTAGACACAGCCTGTTCAAAGTTTTTGTCATTCTCTTCTAGCTTGGTAGAAAGGACCTCATATGTTCAGTTAAACAATTTTTGAGCGTAAAATTGTGGTTTATTTCCTAATCTATCAGTTTAAACATGTATTTTGGTGCTCAAAAGAACACCGTCTCATTGAGACGTTTCCTTGTAGTACCCATAACATGTGTTTGGTTGAGAAATAAGAAAAATGATTTTCGATTATGCAGTCTCATCTTGAGGTATACAGTTTTGTGGGTACCCTTTTCACAAACACTGAAGACAGGTTTTCTTCACGACAGGACGTTTTGCAAGTGTAAACTTGGCTTAATGAATGATTGCAAACCTCGGTTCAGGTCTTAAAAAATGAAGTTTCGTTAGATGTAACATAGACAGTAGACTGTTTCTAAAAGTCCTTGAAAGCTCAGCATGTGTATAATGAAAGTATGTATTAGTTTTTGTTTTGTAGAGCAATAAGATTATTAGATCACATCAGCTCTCTTCTCTTACTGTATACGATTAATTGCATTGATACATCAATAATACTCATTACCTGTATTTGGCGATGAAACAGTATCTTTCTCACGTTTAGGGGGGCACTTTCTCTACTAAACTCTTCATTCTCCCAGCTGTCTCAAGCTATAGCACTAACGATAAAATGACCAACTTTGGAATCAGTTTAGATTCAACTGTTTTATTGTCATGCTGGAAACATTTTACAAAATCAGCTGCTGTTTCAGCTATGCAACAATTGGTTTCCCCGTATGATGCCTCAGTCTACCTTGGCATAGGTAAGCTCTTACGGCAGCGCGTACATGCAAGCAATAATAAACCTCAGATAACGCAGTGCAGTATTCGTGAACAGAGAAGAAAGGGGCCAGACTGCGCAGACTCACGCCTGTCTACACTTTTCTTACCTAAGGTTCCTTGTGAAGTTTTCTCAGTTAGAAAGACCCCAACTACGCTGTCCGGTTGCTTGGGTGATCAGTATAATCAGATTTGGCTCAGTTGACATGTAACACTGGCTTTGCTGTAGTCAGCTCTGAACTCTCAGCGGTTTCTGTGATTAAATGCTACATTAATATCTGACATTGGAGCAAGTTGTGGTTCGCCCCTGTTCTTCTACATACCTGTCAATAAAGTAATGATAAAATAGACATGTTATCATAAGTTACAAAGTTTTCCTAATCCCAATGTTTCATCAAGAAATACGCAATTTCCTTTGATATATCAACTGAATCATAAATTGTACAAATGAAAGGCACTGGTTCGATTACTGTAAATGTACTAAACTTTGCTTGAACTACATTTTCGCTGAAATTGTCATATTTGGCTACGCAATTTTCTTGATATATCAACTGAATCATAAATTGTACAAATGAAAGGCACTGGTTTGATTACTGTAAATGTACTTAACTTCGTTTGAACTGCATATTCGCTGGAATTGTCATATTTGGTTACTCACGAGGAAATGAATAACAATAGTGACCGTCATATATGATTTGTTGTGGTATCTGTACAGTTAAAGCTGCATAGTCTGTAACTTTTGATCTTTTAATTTTAGAACTAATGTTTCTATTTTGCAAGAACACAGTAAAAAACTAAAATTCGGGTATACATTTTACCAATTTCGAAAATCTTAACAAATTATCAGTTTCAAAACAACAGCATTTATGTTAAAATTAACTGTCTATAATTATTGGAGGGACGCAAATAATTACCATCAAAAGAAAAACACCTGTTTTATAAGATAATTCACTTTTCCGTGCAGTTTTCAGCTATAGTGAACAGATTTATTGTGAAAACATAATTTAATTCTATTTTTACAAATGATTTAAAAAGAAAATAAAAAAAATCGAAAAATGTTCATAGTTGCAGACTAAGTCACTTTAAAAGGGGTTGTCTATGCTGGGCTTAACCAGTCATGCACGGAGGCAGCTGTATTTTGTAGTGAATAACTCTGAAAGTAAAAAAAAAACGCGAAACAAACAACACACATAAATACAGAACACGCGAAAGCAAACAAAAATACGCGAATTTAAAGTGATTTACAGTTAACCAAGTTACTTTTTAAAGCCTCCGATGTTGACTGGACAGGGTAATTTGGTACTGCCATAATGGCTTAAAATGAGAACATAAATAATAGGAACTTGTTTTTCTTTATGTTTTATGCAATTTGATGTAGATATTTACAAGATTAGATAAGCAGAAGTTATTGTATGGTTTATGTGTCTGTACGGGAAAATATTCCACGAGCTTTAGCGAGTGGATTATCGCCCCTACATACGTAAAATTCATACAAAAGTGCGATTTAGCTATTTAATAGAAGCAAGAAACAATTAGCTTTCCTAACGTAAATGTCAATAAGTTAATTTTAACATTTTATTCTCCTCCAAAACTGTTGAAATTTCACTTATTGCGTTGCTGTTAGAATTCTTTATTTTTTAAATGGATTTCATCCTATAGAAATTATATAAACAAAATCACTTTTGACCAGATGTACATATCAATAAGATCATTTGGATAACATTTCTATATTTGACTACGTGCATACCAAAGATAATCCCCGTTTTGAATCCATATGTATATAAAAATGCTCAAAAGATCATTTGAGCGATAAAGGCTGGGTGCAATTCCCCAGAGGGCATTTGTATTTTATCCACATGTGCTGTGCCATAAATGTTTACAGCCATTTTCAGATATCCAGTAAGTAAGGCGTTCATGTATACAGCCACTTTCACATATCCAGTCAATTAGTATACCTGCTTTTCTAGTCCGAGTTTTAATTGTCTGTATATGTGTAATGGGTTTTTGTGTTCTCTGCTCATGAAATGACATCGACTATTTATTTGAATTACAGATTATATAGTTTCACTAATTTATTATTACACGTTAAATATTCCCCTTCTGTGATAATGTTGATAGCACATCTCCTTGTTTGCAAGGTAGTAAAGGAGGGACGTTCATTAAGTATTGATATATTGTTTACAATCAGGGAACTTCGAAGCCTAATTTGTGGTCAAAGTGACACTATTCATTTTAAACAAATACGTGTCTTAAGCAAGCTGATTTTGCTTTTGGTTAAGAGATCTGAAAAAAGACTTATTACACCTACATGGTAAAATTCGCAACTAGCAAAGATAAGTACTAAATGAATATCAAGACAATTATGATGTATGGCTTATTTTTATGTTGTATTTCATATATAACTTGATGAACATCCCTCCTGCGTTTGTGGTTTGACTTTATAGTTTCAGGTTCTTGTTTTTGTTAAATTTATATATATGTGGTTAAGATGGTATTCAGCTCTATACATTGATTTTATAAGTTGTCAGTTGAATGACATATAACAGGGGCAGCATTCTAGTTTGTTTTTGTCAGCTTTTGATATATTGCAAAAAGTACAGGATAGTGTTATGTGTGACCTTGTACGCAATGTGGAGACAATAATTGATCATTATTACCTTTTAACAGAATATAGGTTGATATAATGGATGAGATTAATGATTAGAGAAAACGTGTCATATGTTACTGTTAGATGAAGACTGTTCTAAACATGACTTGAGAAAACTAAGGACTTAAATTTTAAAGAACGGTATGATTTTTTAAAGAAAGGTGCAAAAAATAAAAGAAACTGATATGTAACAATTTGAATTATTTTAATTATACGTAAAACGAAACAATCTTTTAATTTCAAGACAAAAACATAGGTGTTTTTAATAAAATGCAAAACTCTTAAGAAAATGAAAAATGAGATTTTAGCCCAAATATGATCTCCAAGTCGTGTACCAGGCTATATATGACAATATCCATTTTATATTAATTGGCAGACTATAACAACGTAGACCACAACAACGAAATACATTGTGTCCCTGCTAAGGCTACCATGGCATGGCTGAAGTTGACACTTTTTTATTGTGCGGCCATGCCGTTCATGTACAGGAATCCAATGAGCCCTCAAAGTGGAAACCATTAAGGTACATGTCATAGTGCGAGATAGAGTTTGTCTATGTAAGACGTATGGAGTAAATGTATTTCACCTATACATCGAGAGATACATGGCAACGCACAATGAGGTTTGCAGAAAATAATAACAAATCCAAGCAGCCACTAATTTGTTGCGAGGGTGTCACTTTTGAATGATTCTCTGATGAAACTGTCACAACTCTGTCACTGACTTTTTATTATAAAACATGAAATTTGAAAAGCAATACAGCTTTCTTGTGGCCAGCGTTAATACACATTTCACAATGTGGGTGATACGACTTGACAGTAGTTTGAATGTTGCCATAATGAAATGCTAAGAGGCTTGGATAATAATTTATGAAGCTTATACTAAAACTAGGCATGCCAGATGTAATTTTACGTTGATAACTTTCAGTGAAAATAGATGCTGATGTAGTTAGTAAGCAATCAAAGACTTAACTTAAAACATATAAAGTGTGTGATTTGTAATCGAACAAGTTTTGAGCTATAACGAGTGTCAATACATGTATAGCATGTATTAAGAAGATCTGCTTACAGCCTAGTATAACAATAATATTTCGAGATATGAAGGAAACATACTTTGAAGATATATACACATTTTCGCCAACAATCGGAACTCATGAGTTCTGATGGTATTTCGATCATGGCTTCGTGTGTGATAGCTTTCTATTTTCATAGCTTCATGTAATACTTTAGACTAGGCAATCATAATTAATTAATCCAAGAGCTTCAATAATTTCTGCAACACTTTCGAAAAGTTGATTCTTACTGAACAGGAAGCCATACTTTATATAGATGAATGATTGTAAAGAAATAGAAAATGTTGTCTATAATACCACAGCCGCCTATTACAGCACAACTTCATCACGTGACTACAAATGACGCCGACGCAACAAATTATGTGGCACCATTTTTTCTACCTCAAGACTACCAGTCTCTCGATACTTTCACCTAATTTTCGAATTTTCGCACCATCCCGTCATTGAATATGAGTGCATGTTGGGAACAACAGAATTGCTATATTTGGATCATTGCAAGACAGGTTTACTAAAAGTGGTATAGATATAAATGAATGGACCATTTAAAGAAAAGACTAATTGCATTAGCATGTATAAATTGTATTTGATATGAACCCCTCAAGAGGTATTTGATATTTAAAAACATTGGGAGTTCCAATGGTTTATATACGTTTTACTATCCATGCTAAAATCATAGATGGTGGATACGCATTAGAAGCTATTCAAAAAGACACTTTTATCAGTAGCCACAACTAATGCCTCCGAGCAAAAACAGCTTGACAGAAAGTAGATTCTATTAAGATTTTATTTGAAACGGGTCTGTTTGACTCAAAGACATAGGTAAATAACACAAAGTAGCATCAACGTCTGTATGTTTGCCATATCCAGTGTAATTATTCGATTCCAACGTCTTACACAAGTTCTTGCTTGCAATGATCTTTATGTATCTCTTTAAGTTCCTCGGTGCATCTTGTGCCAATAGAAGAATTTGCATGTATGCCACTCGATTAATTCATTAAGGTGTGGTATGAGTGCGAAAATTGTTATTTCTATCATTATATGTATAACGGAATGTTTTCTTTCAAAACAAAAGTGCAATATATTCTCTAAAACATCATAGTGTGACTTAGTTGTAATCGCAGTGCATTTGATATTTTGGTTCCATTTATATTTAATGCTGTCTGCGTTAGCTCTAACAATTTCCTGCTGAATAAAATTTCTAAACCAGACAACATGTCTTCTATTTTAAATACCAAGTTGAACATTCGTCCAGCCACAATGGCCGTCCCTTATGACATTAAAACCTAAGTAAAACGGCCACTCTCAAAAAGACCACAAATTGGGGGGGGGGGGGGGGGGGGGGGGGGGGTTCAAGACCAATTATCGCTTGATGCAGGTCAAAAGTATTATAGAATGCTCCCATTCTGTAATACTTTCGACCTTCATTAAGCTACCATTTGTCATTAAGATCTTTGTTTTGTCTATTTTTGGGTGGCCGTTTTACACAGGTCTTGCTGTTCATTTGAGTACTTAAGTTGATACCCTCTGTGCACATGGTATTTACTTGAGGTGCACAATTGACTATTATTCTTTAGTAGTATTGTTCACCTCCAGTTCTCTACTGATGCACTTTAAACTTAAGTTCAGACCTCGAGGGACGCAAAATAAAGCGCAATGATTGGCTGCTTGCGGACACGTGTCCACAAGCAGCCAATCATTGAGCTTTATTTTGAGTCTGAGAATGAACTCAAGTTTTATAACCTCGAAGCCAGGATTTACTGTATCGTGTTGTCAAATGTTTTCAACAGTCACATGTTTCCGATAGTTTCCATAATCTGGCAAGATTTTTGTTATTATCTATATAAAACTATCATCTTTCAATATCTTGATAGGTAATTCATTTGTCTTCATTTTAACAAAAAAATACAGTAGAACTTCAATGGCTCGAACTCAGATGGCACTTTCACCTGGGCTGGCTAGAATTGTCATCATGTTCATGGTCCCTACATGTCATTTTATGCATAATCGACCCTGGATGGCTAGAACTATTTTTCATGGCCCCAAACCTGTTCGAGCCATTGAATTTTACTGTATTAGGAGAACTTTGAGGGTCTGTACATTTCAGTATTTCAATTGGAACACCTCGGTTTTCTCCAGTTTTTCTTATTACCTTTTTAGGTCCTAGAATAAAGATCAGCATCCTATCTGTAGACATAAAACATCCTAGTATTTGCTGATATTTGTTATCTTCCGTTTAATTGGTCCCTTGATCATAAAAATGGAAATTTGATGGAAGCATGCCACATTTTTATTTGTACAGGCTCAGATGCAAGCCAGGGGTTCTTATGATGAAAAATGGTCATCTCATAAATTTTACCTAATTTCATTAAGGTCAAGAATAAACAAAAACAACTGAGAATTACTACTTCTTTTACAGCAACTGTGCATGGGAAGGAAAGTGATATCCATGTATACTTGGATGCAAAATTATATTTTTTTCATTGCACACCCTTATGGATAAGGAGGCAGGGGCCAAAAACAACAAGTCAGAAAATAGAATATGTTTTTGTCTAGCTGCAGAAAACTTGTAACATGAAAAACAGAATTTATTGTCTGAGTTTATTTATTGTATGTTCCACCAAACATTTACTTAACATGCATTAGTTCTACGCAGGTTAAAATTGCTAAATATGGAATTATTGGAAATATGTGACACCGTTTTTAGTCGAGCAATTTTGACCAACTCAATTGGCGCATTTTTGATAACACAAAATACAATGTAAAGACCTTGGTTTTAGTATGAAAATAAAGTATTTATTCTATTCAATTTATTTAACTAGGACCATTACTTATTGTGTGTCTATCTATAAAATGTGCGGCAGTTTGTCCTTAGACTGTTGAAAACCCATAACGCCATGCTACGTTTTACTTCGACCGTCAAAAAATAATAATAAAGGATTTGGTGTCATTAATACGATCAATGCTGAGAATATTGTCGATGCAAAAGGAAATCAGAAATCAGTGCTGAAAAGAAAGA